>CM038232.1:17814290-18223706 GCA_021442155.1 Cymbidium sinense | reverse complement strand
CTCAGGTGGTACGCTTAGCTATGGTTTTAAGGTTTAGATTTTCATAAGGAAAATATTCAACTTAGAGGATGGTTTAATTTAAATTATTTAGTTGCATTGGGGTTAATTTTATTTTGTATTTTGATTAGGTTTGAGTGAATCCTACAATTACTAAGTTAAAGAGAGGGAAAAGAGGAAGAGAACTGCTTTCCTTCCCTACTTTTTCTAAAGTAGGTTCATATTTGATTTTATTTAGTGAATGTTTTATTAGGTGTTTTAATTAATCCTAAGTTTAGATTTTCCCTAAACAAACCTATTCAAAAATAAAGGCATTTTTAGATTAAGCAAGGTGAACTAATCTCACAAAACACACATCACCATATGAATGAATCCTAAGCATATCTATACATACAAATAGAAATGTTTAGCACACTTTATGATGAATGCTAAGAAATATTTCTTAAGAAAATTGGAATGCTTATGATGCATGATTTTTATTAAGTAGAAAAAGGGGTATTCTTTTATCCTTTATTCATATGCACATGTGTATGTATGAAAGGCATAAGTGAGTATGATGCCTTTGATAGCACCAGGGGTGTAAGATACAAGACCTACTTAGGGCTACTTAAAGTCTCACAACCCCGGGATTGTCCAGACTAATATACCACTTTTCTTAAATACATATGTATGTACAAAAAAAATAAATGAAGAAAAGAAAAATGCAAAGTTTATGTTTATTTAATTTTTGGTTTGTTTATGCAATTTATGTGTGTAGATGTAAAAATCCTTCTTAAGTTATAACATGGAAGAGGATAAGAATAGAATTTAAACAAGTGCTATCTTCTTTTAAAAGAACTATACACTAAATTTTATTTAAATCCATGTTAAGAGGAAAGAAAGGAAGCAAACATAAGACACATTTTTATATTCACATGCAAGCATATAAATAAAATATAAGTAGCATACCTTTCAGTTTTGATATTTGATTTATAAGTTTTAAAAATAATTTTGAATTTAATAGTGATAATAGTCATTCATATTTCTACTTAAGTCAAAACATGCAATTTGACATAAAGAAAATATTTCAATTTTAATTTTGATTTTTAAAAGATATGAATGCATGAATTTCATATGACATGCACATTTAGCATGCTAGGAAAGAAATAAAGTAATGAAAGTAATATAAATTCATTCACCCTAATTAATTCCTAAAGACAATCCTATGAAATAAGAAAGTTTAAAGTGAATCAAAGTTTGTTTAATGTGATTTTTGTTTTGAATTTGCTTTATGTTTGGTTTAGGAATTGTGAAAGAATGTTTGCTGGTCCTAACCCATTTCCCCCATGTGTATGGAATTTTGGTTTAATCTTGGGATGATTAGATTATTTTTATATTGTGATTAGGTTAAGGTGTGAATTAAGTGTGTTAATTACCCCTTACCTATACCACTTTAGCATATCTAATCAAATAATTATGAGCCAATGATATAACATAAAATCACACAAGAATTTAAATCAATAATGCACCTAAGAAGAAAATGGGATAATGCATTTGGCTCATGATTAATGATTAATTAAGCTAAGGGATTTAAGTTAAGTAATTTCATAATCCATCTCACACATGTGAGTTGGATTTTGATTTCCTCAATGCACTTAGGTTATTGAACACCTAAGCACCCACCCAAGATGAATTAGTTAAGTTCTGGAAGGTTTTAGAATTTTATCAAATTAATTAGGTAGGTAATTAGTGGATTAATCCTTAATTAAGTTTGTATTAAGGAAGAAAGAGGGGGTTTAAGGAATAGCTTAAGAAAAATATCCCAAAATTTTTCCCTAAACCTCCTATTCACTTAAACAAAACTTAATTAACCCAATCAATGGATTAAACTACTAATTACATGCTTAATTATGCTTAATTATATTAGGAGAGTAATTAGGAATGAATCCAATAATTATCCTAATTAAAACATTAATAAATCCCAAGAAAATTAGGGGAGACAGAAGTCATTCCACTAAATACACACAAGAAGTTTGAGAATAATTAATGGAATAATCAAAGAGTAATTAGCCTAATTACATTCCCAATAAAACCCAAAGAAAAGAAATAACATTGTTTAAAATCCATCAAAATCAATTTTATAATATTCTACATTCAATTATCTTTCATATGTAATTTATTTCATATTTTCATTTTTTTACACTTAGATATAAACATTTGAAGTTTTCTTGATTAATTAGATAATTTAATTAATTATATACTAATCCCATCGCCACATGGAGGCGGCGGCACGCTTTCCATGGCATGATGGGAGTGGCTATTTAAGTAGTCACATCATAGTTACATCACGGATATGCACTTTCCCTTTTCTTCGATCAAGGATCGGAGATTAAATCTACAGTTCTTAAGAGATAATCCTTGGATCCTATGTGTTTTAATCATGGTCATCCATCCAAAATTCTAGGATGGATAGCCAATGATTCACCCTTGATCTTCCTTGTGGGAGATGGCCACTGTCCATCTTCTAAGGGAAGATCCGAGCTCGATTGAGCTCAGATTGAAATAAAATTCAACCCACACCATCACTATGCAAAAGAGATCATATCCAATGGCTAGTTTATCATGAGATGAAACTTCACTTCATAAAGGACCAAACTATGGCTAATCTAAGCTCGATTTAATGGCATACCTCGATGGAGGCTATCACTGGCACTACATGCCCTTGAAGTAACTTCGTCTAGTGGAAATGAAGCCTTGTTGAAGGTTTGAGGTGTTGAAATTGGATTGGATCTTCCTATGGACCAACTTCACCTTCACTTGAACTTGGTCTTGGTCAAAGGCACTCCTCCCTTGCCTGGAGAACTTGTGTGAAGCTTGGAGTGAGTTCAATTTGATCCTCTAAGGGTGCTCGAAAGAGGAATTGGGTTAGTTTGGAATATTGAGTGAGATGGATTTCAAGTGGAGCTCCCCTATTTTTAGTCTATGAAATTCAAGAAAATAGAAATTCAAACTCACTCTAGAAAGCTTGGGGAGGCTTGCAATGGCTTGCTCTGATTCCCTAAGCTCAATCGAATTGAAGATTCATGAAATGAATTGAAATTAAGGGGAGTATATCTTCCCCTAGAGCAATTGGATAGTCGAGAAGGATTTTCCATTTTAATCCAATTGAACTCATTCCATGGGTTTTTTAGGATGTTAGGAGTGTCCTTGCATTTGGTTTGGAGTGTAGAGTGGAGTAGTGGAGCTCCCATGTGCCTAATTCAAGAGGAGGAGGGATTTCATGTGCTTAATTTCAAGTGAGGTTGTCAATTTTAGCCTTAGGTTGGGTTGGGTTGACCCAAATCCATTGGGTTAGGTGCACCACACTCACAAGTGTCCATTTTGTCTACTAAGAGGGTGCCAACTGATCATGAAGAGGATTTGACCAAATTTCAAGTGAATTTGGTAAAAATTTACCCTATGGCCTAGGGGTATGGTCATTTGGCTCGAGTTTCAATTTGAATATATTTGGTATGATTGAAAAAAAGGGTTAGGCCAAGTTTCATTAAATTTGGAGTTGGTTTGATGTGATTTGGCTCATATTAACCCATTTAAGTCAAAATGGGTCAACTTGGGTCAAGTTGACCAATTAGTCAAATTGGGTCAAACCAAGGGTTGGGTCAAGTTCATATTGACCATTTGAAATGTATTGGTGGTTTTAGTTTGGTTCAATTTGATTTATATTTGGTTTTGGTTCAATTGAGTTCAGTTAGGTCAAATGGGTCTGTGGTGAAATATTCTCGCCTTCATCTATCCTTTTGAAGAGGATAAATGAAAATAGAAATATATGCCTTTAGTCAGGACACCACGTAGATCCACAGATATTCTTATTAGGGTGATCAGGTATGACATTGAGAAGAGGTGTACTATTTCAAAAGATAGAAGTCACCACCCTATAATGGACCTAATCACCTAAATAAAGACTTGACTCTATCTTTGTATGTAAGATATTCTTCCCTACTTTATATGAAAAGTAAAGTAGATTATTTTAAATTGGGTTCAAGTTACCTACAGGGCAAGCCCTAGTAATTACATCCTAAGGAAGGGATTCTTTAGGAATACTTCGATTAAGGTAAATGATCATTGTTTCCAAAGATTTCAATAGGTAGGACTTTCAATCAATTAGTTTATTTTTGGCAAATCAAGTGGGATCGATCAAGAGGAGGGAGTTCTTATCGAAGCCAAATTGAGGTAAGTAGGGGATGCTTAGGATACTAGGAAGCCTAGTAAACAACCCAAACTATCATATGATTAGGCTTTACATTTTTGAAACTGAGGGAAATTATTTGTTCGAGTTGAATTTTTATTAGAATTTTAAGGCTTATAATTTCATAATACAAGGTTATGAAAATGCCTAAGAGGTGAGGATTTATACTTATGGCCCATAGGGAGAGAAGCCTCGACCTAAATCTAGGGAGCTTTGGCAAGGGTAAAAAGCATGACCTAAATCTAAAAAATGGGTATTCTTATCTCACAAGAGAGGATAAACCATTTGACTACTTGGACTTACAATCAGGGTGGCGAACCAACTCCTCCTATGATTTTAAATTCATGTAGCAAGTCATATGTTTATGCAAGATAGTTTGTTATTATATTTTAAAAGAGACTAAGTTTTTAAACTCACTCCTTAAGAGACTAGATCATGTAAGAGCATGAAAAATGACCTAGATCTAATGCAAAACACATTAAATTTTTTACTTTCATTTTTGGACAATCATTTGACTCGAGCTTATTGGATTCATATGCCTAATGCATGAGAAAGAAGATTATGGGACAAAATCAGCGAGAAGGGGCAGGGTGTTTCCACCATGGCTTTTGAAGGTCAAGACAACTTCTCTGGCAAAGGTGGAAGCCCTCCAATCAAGAGTGAAATAATATGTTTTTATGCATGATGTTAGAAAAGAAATGCTCATCCAAGTGGTTGCTAATTCTTCTATCTTGATTTTAACTTAGGCTTTAAATGAGGTTATGAGTTATTTATTTTTTAATTTTGAGTTGATTAATTTGATAGAAGATTTATTTTTCCATAAAAGTCTAATCTCCATCCAGGCCATACATCAAAGCAAGGAAGAAACTAGGAAAACATACCATTTCTAATGCACAAGCTAAACAAAATATCAAACATTTTATAAAGCTAACGTAAAAGAATAAAAGGCCAAGTGTGGTTGGGCACCACCGTACAAACCCAAAACAAATTGGGTAGCCGAGCTCTACCCTTATACAACCCGGATTACAAATGAATTAATTATAATTAAGCAAGGAATTCATGTTATGGGGGTCTTCATTCTTCATCTTCTTCTTTCTTCTTTCTTTTGGTTCTTTCTTTTGGATGGTGGGAAAGTGGATGCTCCATAGGCTTCACATGGTAGATAAGACATAGTCTTATAACCAATGCTCATCCTAATCCCCCATAACAATCATTCCAAAATCTAATTGAAAAATTACATGAAAAAAAAAGTAAATCTAACTAAAACCTACAAAACAAAGATTAACTAAGCAAACTACACATTCCCAAGCATGTATATAATAAATTGGACTTAGCACCCCACACATGGGTAACTAAGTCCACCTGGCCTATTTTGGATTATGCTTAGGGGTATAAGCAACCTCAAAAAGCAATTATATTTTTATTACGTCCCCTTAAGCACAATCCTCGTAAGACAAATGATTAGACTAAATCATCCTACCATTCATTCTATGCACATAAATCCTAGCATCTAGGCTAAAATATTACATCAGAACAAAACATCAAACATCAAACCATGCCCTAACATAAGAGTGGTGACTTAAATTTAATTTTAAGGTTTGTGTATGCTTAGCTAGGCTTTGAGGTTAGGATTTTCTATGTGTGAAAAGGTTCAACTTAGAAGGGTGGTCTCATTTAAGTTGTTTAGTTGATATGGGTTAATTTTATTTGATGATTAGATTTGATTTGAATGAACCTACTTAATTACTAAAGATTATAAAGAGGGGAAAAGAGAAGAGAACTTCTCTTTCCTCCCTAACTTAAGTGATTTCTATGGTAGATTCATTAATTATTATTTTTGTTTAGTGAATGTTCTATTATGTATTTTAATTAATAATAAGTTAAACTTTCTCTAAATAAACCTATTCAAAAATAGAGGCATTTGAAGATTAAGTAAAGTGAATTACTATCACAAAACACACAATATTTATTTCTTTCCCACATGTGTATCATGCACATGAATGAATCCTAAGCATATCTATACATGCGATGCAAGTATTTAGCACACCTTAATAATGAATGCTAAGAGAGGTTGGTTAATGAAATTTGGAATGTTTCATGTATGCATGATTTTGTTATGTAGAAAAGAGTTTTTCTTATCCATTTTTTACATGCACACAGATATGTATGAAAGGCATAAGTGAGTACAACCATTATTAACCAGGGGTGTAAGGTACAAGACCTACTTAGGGCTACTTAAAGCCTCACAACCCCATGGTTGTCCAAACTAATATACCACTTTTCTTAAATACAACCATATGTACAAAAGAAATGAATGGAAAAGAAAGATACAAAAGTTTGTATTTGTTTGTTTGATTTGTTTATTTATTTTATATATGTGATGTGGAATTCCTCCTTGATCCATGACATAGGAGTGTATAGGAATGGATATCAAACAAGTGTTATGTCCTTTTAAAATGGACTGTACACTTTGCAAATCCTATGCAATCCTATGTTAAGAAAGAGAGGGAAAATCACATAACACATTTTATAATATTCATATGCAAGCTCATAAGTACTTATAGATAGCATACTTATCACTTGTAATGTTTGGTTTATAAGTTTTAAAACTTTTTTTGAATTTAGTAGTGATAATAACCATTCATATTCTTACTTTAGCCAAAACATGCAATTTGACATAAGGAAAACTTTTCATTTTAATTTTATTTTCAAAAGACATGAATGCATGATTTTCATATGACATACATTAGCATGCTAGAATAAATAAAGTGATGTAAGCATATAATTCATTCACTCTAATTAATTCTTAAATACAATCTTATGAAGTAAGATCATTTAAAGAGAATCAAAAGTTGTTTAAAGAGACTTTCATTTTGTTTTGAGTTTGATTTAATTAGAAAGTGTGAGAAGGTTTGCGGTCCTTACCCATTCTCACATGTGTGTATTATTTTAGTTTAATTTTTAGGTGATTAGATAATTTTATGCTTTGGTTAGGTTAAGGTGTAGATTAAGTTCATTAATTGCCCCTTACCTATACCACTTTAACATATTTAATAAAATAATTATGAGCCAATGTATGACATAAAACCACAAGGAATTTAAATCAGCAATGCATCCTAGGAAAGAAAGGTACCTAATGCAATTGGTTCACAATCAATGATTAATTAAGCTAAAGGGTTTAATTCAAGTACTTTCATAACCCTTCCCACACATGTGGGTTAGGTATGATTTCCTTAAGTTTACTTAGGTTATTGAACACCTAAGTATCTACCCAAGAAGGATTAGTTAAATTTCTAGATTAATTTTGGTTTTGAGAATTTGATTTGATTAATTAAGTAGATCATTAGTGAATTAACCTTTAATTAGATTTGAATTTAAGGAAGAAAGGGGTTTAGGGAATAAAGAAAATATCCAAAAATCATTTCATAAACCTCCTAATCACTTAAATAATGTTTAATTATCTTAATCAAGGAATTAAATCACTGTTCATATACTTAATTAAGCTTAATTATATTAAGAGAGTGATTATGGGTTCATTAATTAATTTCTCTAATTAACTCATTAATAAATTCCAAGAAAATTAGGAGAGGTAGAAGTGATCCCACTAAACATTCCTGAGAAGGTTAGAATTAATAATGAAGTCATTAGGGAGTAATTAGGGTTATTAAGTTTTCCAATAAACCCTAATTAAGGAAAATCTACTATTCAAATTCAACTAGAAATAATTTTATTGGATTCTCGTCTAAATTATCTTTAAAATCTAAGTTTATATTTTTTGGAATTTTCTACAACTGGTTATGAATTTAGGAAATTTCAATTAATTTAAGTGATTTTTATGAATTATGTTAATTTATTTATTAAAATAAATCATTTGACACTCAAAAGTCAATATCTTTTAATCGAGAGTTCATTTTGACTTGAAATTTTTATGGTAGGTGTATTTTAACATCAATTTTAATTTTTGAAAATTTCAATTTAATCTAACATATATTTTTGGTTTAATTAATGAAATTTTATTTTTACTAAAACTCAAATTAAGTTCAAAATATTTAGTGAAATTTGAGGATTTTTGGGTTTGTTGGATTTCTCTCAAAAAGATGAATCCAATGAGCCCTTGTTTGTAGTTTTGGGTTAAGTATTTTATTTTCTATGAATTTTTTTAGGTTCAGGTGATTTAAAGTAATTTTTAAATAAAATCTGATTTTGTATTTAACAGTCATCATGCCGCTGTGTTGACATGGCATTCCACGCAGCGATTGATGCTCGCGCATGGCATGCACACGCACACATCGTCGATGCGCGCGATGCGCAAGCGCAGTGGTGCGGTCGCCTTTGATTAGGAAATCTAGTCAGCGCACATGATGGTGACCCATGCTTCTACCGTCGACGATATCGACGGCCTGATTGATCGCTTAGATCCTTGCCTTCACGTCGAAACAAAGTTTCCTCCGGTGATCATCTTTTTCTCGCCAAAATCCACTTAGTTTTGATGTATTTCTCAAAATAAGTGGGGTGATTTCCAATGGCTTTGGGAGCTCTAGAGAGGGAGAATGAGAGAATGGGGATTTTTTCAGCCATTAATGCCTTAGAATGAAAAGTAAATGAAAATGAACCTTTTCTTTAAAATTTTGGCTCCAAACTCATGTCATTTGGCTTGGGTGGTTGGGAATGGAAGAGATCCTCCTAGGTGGTTCTCTGGCTAAGGCATGGAATGTGGTTGCCATGAAGGAAAAATGGGTGTAGCTGGGGAGGTGAATGTCCTTCATGCCAAGTGTTCCAATGGGAGAGGTGAGGTGATTTCACCTCTCCATGAGTCATGGCTGAACCAACCACTCCTTGGGTCAGAAAATTAGTGTCTTTGGTGCCTATGTGCACCAATGGATGAGTGTCAAGTGGCCAAAGAAGAGAAATGACCACTTAGGAAAGTGTCATTTCTCATGGGATGCCCTTGACCCAAGGGTAAAGTTTTCATTTGGCATCAAATTTGACTTGGGAAAATTTGAAATGAGTCAAAAGTAATTGGACCAAATTTCATGTCATTTGAAGTTTATTTGGTTTAATTTGGGTTAATTTGACACATTTGGGTCAAATCGGGTCAAAATGGGTTTGGTTGACCAATTGGTCAAATTGGGTCAAACTAAGAGCTGGGTCAAGTTCAAATGACTATTTGTAGTATATTGGTTCAATTGGTTTCAATTAATTTGGTTTAATTTGGATTTAATTTGAATTTTATCCAATTTGATCCTTTAGGTCAATTTGGGCTAAGTTAATCAATTTGAAATTGACCAAATTGGCTTGAATCATGGCTTGGTTTGGGTTTGGTTGATCAATTAGAATACATTGTAGGTTTTTTTTTTCAATTAACTTTAGTTTGGTTTAGTTTTGGCTTGATTTGACCTTTTAGGTCAAGTTGAGTTCATGATCAATTGGGCTAAGTTGGGTCTAGTTGGCCAATTGATCAAATCTAGTTGGCCAATTGGGCTTCAGTCTAGTTCAAAAATAAATTTGGAGTGAACTTGAGCCATTAGTTACAATCAATTTGGTTTAGGTTGCAATTTGGCTAGTTCGGGTTCATGTGGGTTCAAGGGTTAACTTGGTCAAAGGGCTAGGTTGACTTGGTTTGACTCAATTCATGATAATTGATTAACCAATGATGATCCAAACATGACATGAAGTTTGGATTGGCTTAATACACTTTAATTTAGATTGAATTGTATTTTGATTCATGTTGGTCAAATTGGCCACTTTGGGTCAAGTGAGCCAATTGTGTTTAGTTGGCTTGATCAAGGCTTGATTCAAGTTTAGTTGAACTCATATATAGATTTATGATTGAAATATAAATCCATTTGCAAGAGATTTGAAGTCAAATGAGTTTTGATTCATTTAACAATTTCAAGTCAAAAGAGTGAATATGGGTTTTGACTTAGGTTTGATTTTTGAATTTAGTTTTGGTTTGATGATTGGAGTTTGTGTTTATATTTGGATTCATAATTGAACGATTGATTGAATCATGAAGAAAAATCAAGGGTTTAGTTTGATTTGAGTTTGATTTGGCTAAGTTCAAGAATTTGACTTTAAAGGCTTAGGTTGGATTTTGGTTGAATTTGAGTTTTGAATTTTTTTTTTTGATATTTGAATTTATATTTCATTTATATTTGTGAATATAAATGAGAATATAAGTGGTTATAAGATTTCTTGAATTTGAATTGATTTGGGTTTTATTTGAGCTAAGCCCATAAGATAGAATCAAAGGGCTTAGGAAATATTTTTGGAATTTGAATTTGGTTATGGATTTCAATCATGAGTTTCAATTATTTAGAATTGATTCATGATTTGAGAAAATCCATTGAAATTTGTTCAATGTTTGGGATGGAGTTGAAGATGATATGAGTTTGGAGTTTGTCTTGAAAGAAGGAAGTGAGGATTTGGTTCAGGCTATAGGGTAGGAAAATTTTTCCTAGGCATGACCTATTCTTATGGCTAAACCTTTGAAGTCTCTAAGGTTAGGTTAAGTGTTCACCTAATCACTAAAAGTATCTTAAGACAAAAGAAATTCTTAAAGTCTAAGAGAAGTCCTATGTCTAAGATGGAGGGTTGAGAGCTCATTCTAAAAATGATGTCAACAAAGGGTGCCCAAAAGGTGTGGTCTGACTGACAAGGAACACCGCACATATTGGTGTTGACCAAAATGATCAACAACACTAAACAATCATAAGAACTAAAAGAAATAGTCTACTCCTAACCCAAGGTGTAGAAGAAATCTAGAGCTTAGTGCAATGTGACTCTACTCATGTTAAAAACATAAGAGAGGGAAGGAGGAATCCATTATGGATAATGTATGTGAACCTTCCACTAAGGGGAAAGGTTCAGGTCATCCGTTGAGGGATGAGAGGTTTGATTTGAGTCTCACTGGGGAGATATTGATTTGATTTGCTAAGTTCCACTAGGGAAGAGGGTTGAATTTGTTTCAATTTGTTATTTATTTAATTATGTTTGTTTTGACTCCATCGGGGATGGACAAGTGAACTCTCGACTAGGGAGGCAAGTTCAAGTCATCCATAAGGGAAGAAAGGTTGTTAAATCCACTAAGGGATTAGAATTCTGGATCCACTAGGGAATTAGAAAGATTTGCATCTCACTGAGGAGAAGCAAAATATTTGGTTCGGATTGATTGATTGCTTTTTATTTTATTTTGTTTATTTCATATTTTTAAATTTAGATTTTGAGATGGACCCTATTGGTTTGCGATGGATTGCACTGAGTGGGAGCCATGGAGGCCTAGACCTAACTCAGATTTACCAATCCAAAGGGCTAGTCTACTAAACACATAGTAGGACTAGCCAACCAAGGGGATGCCTTTTGGTATGTAGCAGCTATACTAGGAAGAAAGCATAGTAGACTTACATACTCTAAAGTAGGGACCAGTTACTGTGGTGATCTATTAGTAGGCAAAAGATTGAACCCAACCTAGGGCTGACTATTGAGTGAGTGCTGTTAGGGAACTTAGATCAAATCAACGATAGTCAAGATTAATTTTATTTCTAGTTTGTTTTGATGGGTTCCGTTGGTTTGCGATGGCACTGAGTAGGCCATATAGACTAATTCATTTACCAATCCAAAGGGAGTAGTCTACCAACCACAAGGTAGGACTATCCAACCAAGGGGATGCTTTGCACAATGGTCAAGTCTTAAAAAAAGCACGGACTCATCTCCTAGAATCAAGAAACCAGGGTGATTTGGTAACAAATCAAACCCAACCAACCTATTAAGTGAATGCCACTGGGGACTTAAATCAACTCAAAGATAGTAAAAGATTAATTTCAATTTTAGATTTGTTTATTTTGATGGATTTCATTGCTTTGCGATGGATCACACTAACAAGGAGCTTATATTAGCCTAGACTTATCTCAGATTTACTGAACCAAAGGGAGTAGCTTCCCGATTGATGGGAGAACTATTCTATCAAAGAAGTGACTTTCTGTTTACAATGATCAATTTAAGGGAAGAAAGCTCAGGGACTCACATCTTTCACTACAAAGGACAACTGGGGTGATCGATTGCTTTGAGCAACAAATCAAACCTGACCTAAGGCAACAAATCGATGTAAGACAGTCGTGCTAGAAAGAATGCATCATAGTCTTACACCTTCCTAAGAGGAATGACTACCAGGGTAACCTGCTTGTGGCAAAATAGATTGAACCCACTAAGTAGGGAGTGAGTACGACTCAAGATTTATCTCAACTCAAGTAGTCAAGCAATTCCTATAGGGAGTTCTACTAACACTACCCTAAAGATAGGATGTCTGCTTGGGAAAAGAGGGCTCTTCAGGGGCATGGATTCCTAATCTACAAGTGAATATTTTTGTTTGTTTCTTTATTTGTTTAACATGGAATATGTTAGTTGACGAGGGATCAAACTGAGAAGGAGCTTATATCAGCCTAGACCTATCTTAGATTTACTGAACCAAGGGACAATCTGCACATCCGCTAAATAAAATTTTCAACCACAAGGGTAGATACTAGGAAAGGGGGACTATCGAATCCAAGAGTAACCCGGGTAGTGTCTAAATGGGGTCAAAGGATGTGATCCAAAATAATGCCCAAGAGGAGGGGGCTTAATCCAAAACCTTGAAGAAGAAGATGTGGCTAGTCATATATTAAATAGGTATTCAATTTCCAACTCAAGAAGAAAGCACAGAGACTCAAATTTGCCAAGAGTGGTGTATCCACCGGGTGAGCCACTGTCAGTATAGTGAACATCAACCAACCTAAGGTGATCGTCGGTTTGCAACAATTAGCCTAGGAAGAAAGCTCAGAGACTCATATCCTTCTATAGTGGAACTGATTGGGATAGTCTCTTCTGGCGGTGCTATCCGACCTAGGGCCACTACTGAGTGAATGCCACTGGGGGATTTATATCAACTCAAATGTAATCAAGAGGAAAAAAAAGGCTCTAAGGGACTTATCCTACACTTCACATATACTCGACCTAGTTAGATCATGTGATTAGTTCAAGAAGAAAGAACTGGGACTCACATCTTCTTAAACAAAATCAACTTGGGGTAGCTTACTAGTTGGGAAGTAAAGTCTACCATACTAATGAGTGCTCATTGGTTTGCAATGATCAAGTTAGAAGAAAGTGCGGGGACTCACATCCTCTAACAATTGACCATTGGTGTGACATACTAGCGAGGTAGCATGTAGACCCAACCTAGAGCAGCTAATGAGTGAGTGCCACATGGGGCTTACTCCCACATTAAAATAGATTGAGATAAAAGATATGTGTTTATTTTTTGTGTTTGTGTTAAAGATAATAGGATGCCTCTTACATTATCTCACACCTATTCTAAACACTCTTGGGGTTTTTGATGAAATGGTGCCACAGATGGAAGTTGGGATTCCTAATAAGAATGGATGCCACTTGGGTTCTCTTACACCTAACTTAGTTGTGTTAATCGAAATAGGATGCCTTTTGGGTTCTCTCACACCTATTCTAGTAGCATCGAGAATTGTGTTCGATTGTGTTTAAAGAAGGATAAGATGCTACTAGGGGACTCTTACATCTACCTTAAACACGTCATGATGGATTTGCAAGATAAGCAAACAATGCTTGGAACAAAGATAAGATTTTGATGAATTGGAGTGAAATTTTTGTTGATTGATAGAATTTTTTTCAAACATGATTTTTTTATGGGTAATATTTCTTCAAATGGAGCCCTATAATTGAAAGCATCGGGTGTTCCCATTTACAATCAATAAGTTGATAAGATCCTCCTTTGTAGGCCTTCTATGAAATAGAGCCTTCCCAAGTGAGTTCAAACTTGCCTCCCATCTTCGACTGACAATTGGTCTCTAACACATGTTCTCCTACTAAAAGACCTAAGACCATTGTTGTGAGCTTGAATCATTTTGTCCTTATACAACTCGAGGTTCTGGCACACCCGTAGGCGACTCTCCTCCAAACCTTTGAGCTCTTCTAACCACAACTTTACATTTTGCTCTATAGTAATCTTGCTACCCAATGCTATCCTTAGTGATGGGAGTTGAACTTTTAAAGGTAGAATGACTTCAGACCCATACACTAAGGAGAAGGGGGTAGATTGAGTTAGAGTTCAGTATGTGGTGCGGTAGGCCCACAAGGATTCAACCAACTGCTCATTCTAATGCCATTTATTATCATCAAGAGTCTTTTTTAGTATTTGGATGGGAGTTTTGTTGAATGCTTCTGAGAAGCCATTTGCTCTTGGATAGTAGATGGTAGAGTATCTCCAATCTATACCGTGTCTTCTAGCGAAGCTGTTGATCTTGGTGTTTTTGAATACAGTACCATTATTAGATATAATTCGTAGAGGCACCTCAAACCTATATACGATATGGTTCTTGAAAAACTGAAGCACATGTTGAGCTATGATCTCTCTTAGTGGGATTGCCTCCACCCACTTGGAAAAGTAGTCGGTGACAGCTAAGATGAACCGATGACCTTGAAAGAAGGAGGATTGATTAGACCCACAATGTTGGTACCCCAACACTCGAATGACCATGAGAATAGTGTAGGGTGTAGAATGTTGGGTGGTTGATGTAGGACCACACCATGTACCTGATGATGGCATCTCCTAGCTACATCCATGCAGTCTGTAATCATCGAAGGCCAATAGTATCCTAGTCTCTTGATCTTCGTCTTCATCTTTGGACCTGATTGATGTGCTCCACATAGACCTAAATGTACCTCTATTACAATGCCATTGGCTTCATGTTTATCTAAATAATGTAACCACATTTTAGCAAAGGACCGTCGGTATAGGGTTCCATCAACGAGATATATGAGAGAGCTCTCTATTTCACCTGATGGGCTTGTGACTTTTCTTGAGGTAGTTTGCTGATGATGTTCAAATAGTCTATGAATGGTTTCCTCTAATCCAACTCCTTATCCTTATAGGAAACGACAACCTTCCCTTCAAGAGAAAGTCTCTCGATAAGTTCAACATCAAAAAGAAATAGGACTTGTCTATTTTGGACCCATATTGGAATGGACTCATCTTCCCAATTTTTAGCAAGTTTGGCCAAAGCATCTACTATGTTCTCGGGAACCTTGTAAATGGTGACTTTAAAAATTTGGGCCAATAGCTTCATCGTATACGTGATAATGATGAAGCTTGGGTTTGAGAAGTTTGTAGGACCCGACAATTTGATTGATAACCAACTGAGAATCTCCAAAGATGTTGGTGCTCTTGATAGACACTGTGATATCTAACTCCCAATCAAAGCCTCACTTCATTGGTAAGGGTTGGAAAGATAGTATGAGAATCTCATCACATCACAGTCTGGAGTTAGGAGAACTATTCCTACCCCTGTATTTCCTGGAAGAGTGGATCGTGGTGCTTCCCCCTTATGAAAAGAAGTTGCACCGTCAAAATACATCTCACATCGGTGGTTGTTAACCTCCCCTAAGTTCATGATTTGTTTATCAGGGAGATCTTCACCTAGCGAGGAATCAAGAGGAAGTGAGTGTGCTGCTATGAAATCCGCTAGTGCTTGTCCTTTTATCGCACGGATGGGTACGAATGTGATATCAAATTATGAGAGAATCATGGACCATCATGCCAAACATTTGAATAGTGTTGGCCATGTCATGAGATATTGCAGTGGATTGGTTCTCGAAATCAAGTTCACCTTATGAGAAAGCATATAGTGTCATAGCTTTTAGGAGCAAAGATCAAAGCTAGGCAATGTTTCTCAAATGGTGGATAATTTGCTTCAGCAGGAATTTGACGATGATTAAGGTAGTAGAGGGCACTCTCCTTCCCTTCATCATTGGCTTGCCAACAGAGCACCGAGGGAGTCATCTAATGCGAAGGTGTAGGATGAGTGGTTTGCGGATAGAGCGAACACCAAATACTACTTGATATCTTCAAAGGCATGCTGACACTTGTCATCCCACTTGAACTTGGCATCCTTCTTGACAAGTGCTCGGAATGGCTTGCATCTCCCCAATAGGTTAGAAATAAAGCATCTTTGATACACCAACAGTCCTTAAAAATATCTGAGTTGAGTTAAACATTTAGGAGGTGGCATTTCTAAGATAGCTTTAATCTTTTCTAGATCTATTTCTATTCCTTGGTGTCGAACAACAAACCCAAGGAATTTCCCTAAAGCTACTCCAAATGCACACTTCAGGGGATTCATTTTGAGATTATATTATCTTAATTGTTTGAAAACTACTCACGAGTCAAAGAGATTGTCTTCCTTTTCTCTACTCTTAACTACTAGATCATCAACATAGCACTCAACTTGATGATGGATGAGTTCATTGAAGATCTGAGTCATGGCCCGTTGGTATGTAACACCAACATTTTTAAGGCCAAAAGGCATGACCCTATAATAATAGATTTCGATCGGGGTTCAAAAAGTAGTGTTTCTTCCATCCTCGGGGGCCATCTTGATTTGGTTATAGCCAGATGACCTATCCATGAAAGAGAAAATTACATGAGATGAGGCAATGTCCACCATTAATTCGTATATAGGAAGAAAACTCATCCTTAGGACATGGCTTGTTTAAATCTCTGAAATCGACGCATATGCAAATTTGGCCATTCTTCTTCTTAGCTGGTATGTCACTAGCTAACCAGGTAGGGTATTTTTCTTCTCTATGAATCCAGCATTGATCAATTTCTTAACTTCAAAAATGACCTATTATTCAATTTCAACATGATAGGATTAGCGCTAGGATCTATTACTAGCTTGTAGACTGCTACGTCAAGAGATAATCTGGGCATCTCTTCATAACTCCATGCAAAGTAGTCTTTAAACTAAATTAATAGCCTAACTAAGTCATTGGTTTCTTCTTCATTCAGCAACAAACTGATGTATGTCAGGCGTGGATTTTCTTCTACCCCAAGGTTTATTTCTTTAAGCTTGTTAATCATTAAATGGATCTCCCCTTCAAATTCTGGTGGTGCATCTTTGATTTGGAGATCATCTGGATCATCTGAGGTTGCTAAACACACATTCTTGTAAGAGTTTGTGTTGTGTGAAAAGAACCTATCAGACTACAAATGATTAGTAACAATTAAGCAGTAATCATCATCATCGACTGGACCCACTATACCAAATCCTAGTCCTACTCTTGATTGTGCTTCCCTGCCTGTACTATTCCATAACTTTTCAAAATACTCTGACCTGTGCTAGACCTTGTATGAGGAATCAAACCTTTCTGTATAAGATTATGAACACAAGGCGAGTAAAAGACAAATGGTAATTTCATTAATTCTTTAAATGTATCCTCCTCAAGTTCTATATCAACTTTAGGACTTGAGGATGATAATCCCAAAAAGAATATCTTCGGCTTCATATCACTAGAAGACTTAGGGTTTTTAACTACTAAACCTTCAACCTTTTGAGATGAAAGTGAGGTTAGAGCTAAGGTTCCCAGCTGTTGCCTAATAGTCTCACATAAACTTGATTTGAATACTTTTCTTTGTTTGGAGGCCCATTCTTTGTCTCTATCTGGATCGATAGTCACCTCCAATGGAACCCGCTGAGAGGGGTTGGCTAGTATAGTAATCATATTAGACTCATTCTCCGAGCTAGATTCTAAGTTTATGTGAATAGTAAGGGTACCCCTATGAACTGGAACATAACCTCTGTTGGCTGTTGGCCAACCAAGGGATCTTCCACCTCTAGAACAGCCTCTATTTCTGCCCCTGCCTCTACCTGGTGGAGGTTGAGTCATCCTATCCACATGTCCATAAAGGACCGTGGGTGGAATGTGATATGCAGCTCTATTTCTTCTTCAATTCTCCTTTCTTGCTTACTAGGATTTTCATTTTTCTTTTCTTTTTCTTTTGCCTTTTCTTTTTCTTTTTCTTCATTTTCTTTTGCTTTTGAATTTGAGTTTTGTCCAAGTTCATGAGAAAGGGTATTTTCAGGAAGATAGTAGGTTGCATCCTCATATATCTCAACCTCTCTAACTGAAAATGGTTTTTCATCTCCTTTGACACAATACTCAATCCCATCCTTCCTGAACTTCATGCACTGATGAAGGGAGGATGGACTTATCTTGTTTGGATGTATCCAAGGTCTACTGAGCAAAGAAGTGAATGAAGTATTCGAATTAATCATGTAAAACTTGGCTTCAGTCTTCCAATCACCTATCTCCAAAGGTAACGATATGGAACCTAAAGCTCGCTCACCTTGTTCATTGAATCCTCTCAATATCATCTGATCTCCTCGAAGTGTGGAGATGTCAATCTTCAAATAGCAAGAGTCTTTAGACTCATAATGTTCACCGATGTACCTGGATCGATGAGAATTCTAGCCAATCTGAATCTGTCCATGTCAATTATAATGTAGAGGGGATGGTTGTGCTCCAAGTCTGTAGAAGAAGGCCTTCATTTATGAAAGTGATCCCCTAAGCTTCTCTGGAATAATGTTCCTCCTCACTAATAGTGGTCAGTTGAGCTAAGCATATCTCAGGAACAAGGAGAGCCTTGATTAATAATTCCCTCATCTCTTTGGATAAGACAAAGGCATCGTATATGCTTAGCTTAGATGTTAACTTTCTTAGATGAGAGAGGACATTGTAGTCCACCTTGGGCTGATCCTCCACTCGCATATCCAAGGGTGGTGCATCCTGTAGAGGGGCTTCTCGATCCTCTAAACCAATGACTTGTTTCCTATTGAGGTGTTTCCAGGAGGTAGAACCTACCACTGAAGGTTGACTTGGTGATCTCTTGTGGAAGGGTAATAGAAGGTTCTACCGGCACACAGCTCACCTATAGCTTCTCCTATGGGACCTCAATCGATGATTCCAAGTCTATCTCAAGAGGCAAACCAGTATTGGAGTAAAAATCTAACTCAATAAAAGAGGAAGATGTAATTGTTATAGTTTAGAGTTGAAGAGTTATTAGGAATAGATTTAGACAACCCATTAAATGACACAAATATAATTCAAGCTTTTATTCTTTAATTTCTTGGATTTGATAGGAGGTACAAAGTAGAAATCAAGTAAAGTAAGAGGGGTGAGGGATTTGATGCCCTCATCCGTCGATACAAGATGTCTACTAACAGAAGAAGAACTAGATGAGGTAGTGTTAGCTACTAATGTGATACAATGTAAGTGGACTAGAGGTCAATTATGGTGCGCATTGGGTTATCTCCGGCTATCACATGCTACTGCTGCTGCTGAGCTCCCCATTTCCTTGAGTTGGCTCTCACAACTTGCAAACCTTCCTTGATGTTGGAGGTTTGAGCTGGTTCAGGCATCTGTAAGGAAAGTTTCTTGATCTTCTAAACAATCTTTTTAGAGATTTTGGATAAGGAGATATCCCAACCTTCTTTGGTTTTGGAAGGATCGCAAGTATCCCCAAGGATTACCCTAATGAAACTGTATGGTTGTTCCATAAGGTATTCCTTGATGACTATAACACCGGTCTTAAACCTATGTTCAAGCAAGTCCATAAATGTGAAGCAATCTTCCAAAACATGACCTAGCATACGGTGGTAGGGGCAAAAGTTAAGATCATTGCTTTTGCCCACGTCCTCTGGCCTTCTAGGTTCGGGTAGCTGAAAGTCAGGTTTCTTTAAGAGATTCTTAAAGATTTTTCTAACTACCTCCCTCTTAAATGAATATAGTTTGTTTTGTTTATCCATAAGAGTAGGTGGATGGTAGCTACCTGGCGGCAGGTATGTGTATCGTTGTTGTTGTGGATATGGCTGAGGAGAAGGTGGTGGCCATGGAGGCTACGTGTGGCAGGCTACCTCTGGTGATAAAGGAGGTGAGTGACATGGAGCACGAGGTCTCAAATCTCTCTCTCTAGCTATTTTCCTTATCTAGCTATCACTACGGGCTTCTTCTCATATATCTTCTATTTTGGCTTTGGTAGATCTAGAAGGTAACTGGCTTCTCCGCAAGCTAGCCTAATTTATTAATTTCTCAAAAGTTTTGATGGTGAAATCTTTGAGCTTGAAGGCGACCAGGCCATAGATATTCTTAAGTAGAATCTCGACGGCATGCTTTTCAGGTAGCTGTTGTTCACATTTCATACTCAAATTATGCCATTTGATAATTTACTCAATAAGAGACTCACCATGGTTTTATTGAGCCACAACGAGATCGCCAACAGTGACCCTTTCGAGCTCCAAAGAAACCTCTTGAATAAAGAGTTGCTCTAACTCAACAAAAGTCTTCTTGAACTATCGAAAGTTCAACATACCAATCAAAAGCTATCCCTGTTAAGCTACTGATGAAGAGACAAAAGAGTAAAGCATCACTGCCACCGGTTGCAACAACTAGCTCAAGTACATAATATGCCTCGGTTCCCACCAAATCAAAACTCTTGAAGGAATGTGGCACAAAATCCTTAGGATATTAGATTGCATCAAATTCCTCTGGGCATGGTCTACCCTTTGGAACTGATGATCCTCCTCAGGCATGGGCCAATGCTTTCTTCACCTGCTGCTCAACTATGGACTTGATATATTTTTCCTGTATGAAGGTACTATCTACTACCTTCCTATACATGTTGGTGTTACCTTGCTCTACTGGAGGTAAAGTCTTGGCTGGGCCCAAGAAATGCACTAACTCTAGCTAACTAGTCTCAGCTGTGGTAGGATGAATTATTGGGGCTTGGTTCTGCAATACTAAGATAGCTACTAATAGATCTTCGAGCTTGTTCTCCAGCCTATCTATCTTTTCATCCTTCTGCTTTATCTGCTGGAGGTGTTGGGGGTTGTGTCTTCGCTGCTCAACACCTTCCATAGTCTAATGCTCTCTGAGGAGGGATCCCCTGGTATCTACCATGCAAACCCCTGCTGAGTCTCCCAACAAATCATCTTTATTGGGATCAAAATTGATCTTCCTCATCAGACCAATCATATCCTAGTATTGTCTTCTTTTCCATGAAATAGTGAGCTATTATGTCATCTAAAGAATGATCTATCGGGACTTGCACAAATGCTTTTGACTGACTGGTGGTGGGATCCACATCATGTACTGTGAGGCACGGACCTCCCCTACTGAGAATCAACCCGTGAGGCTACTGCTAGAAGATATACACTCTCACTAACTTTGTATGAGTGACACTCTAGGAGGTTCTATGATCATGGGTGCAACTGGGTTACCACCCTCTCCCCCTGCAACTATTGTAACAATCTCCAAATCCTGCTGCGATGGTGATGGTGAAGGGGAGACCACTATGCTTCAGGGTCGCCATTCCTTTCGCACCACCACTAGGGTAGAAGGTCAAGCAGGAGAGCTCAGCCTTTCCATAGTAGGTGGTGTAGATGGGATGGGATCCCTTGGCCATACCGGATCACCAACGGGGTCCTCTTCTCCCTGGATGTGGCCTTCATGGCCTTCAACGAAACTAGAGATGCTGAAACCTGAACAGGTGACGGTGGATAGGGGGTAGAGCGGTCTGGTGGAGACACCATCGACTCCCTCGAAATAGAGGCCCTCCTCCTATGGTGAGTAGTCCCTATAAGTATAATACAATCAATGTGATCGATGCGGGTAGCACGTCGATCAGAGAAATCAATGAGTGTAGAGGCCGCTGACTGCCGATCAAACCTCCACCTTTTCAGCTAGTGATATGAGCTATAGTATGGGCCTCCCTAGCCCTCTCCTGCTGTTGATGCTTCCCCACGCAGTGGGGGATAACAGATCTCAAGTCAAATTGAGCCCCGAACTTAAAACATCCATAAGCTCGCAACGGCATAGAACTAAAGTGAGCAGATATGACCTCCTACTCACTAAGTGGGAAATTGAACCAGGTGGAGGAGAAGTATCCTCGCATCCTCTCACAACCCAGAGAGGATGAAATGGGTTCACTGTAACCAGCAGTGAAATCAAAGTGGCTCCTCCATAACTGACCATGTAGCTGCCTCCATCTCCCTGGTGATGTGTGTATGGTACTACTTAATCATGCAGTTTTTGTTCCTCCTCTGAGTGTTGGTGGGGTGAGTGGAGTAAGAACTAGACCCGACTTCAAAAGCTGGGGAGATAATCTCTGGGATCAGAGGAACCTTACCCTTTGAGGGTGCTAAAGAGCGGGTACTAACCCTTACTAAAGTAGCACAGAAATAACGCGACGCTATCACGATGTCGGTACGACACCGGTACTGTAGAAACTATCACTACCTTCCTCAATGAGGGATATCGAGTCTAATGGAAGTCAATCAATGACCGCCCACCATGGTCCGCTAATAGTTGTGAGGGAGTTCCCTCAAGTAATCCCACTCAAAGCTTTCAAAATGAATGAGGTGGGCAATCAACACGAGGAAGGCTACGATCGGTCCAAGTCCATCCCATGGGGAAAGGAAAACATGTACTTGGCAACCATTTACAATTAAAACGATCAAGTGTAATTGAAAACTATCGTTGAACGAGAGTGCAATGTTGAAAATAAACTTGAATCATGGACTCGAGTTTTGAATTTATAATTTGAACTCATACTCAACATTTGAAAATGTTAAGTCGAGTTCAAATGATTTGTAATAGATTTTGAGATTTTGATTGGAAAGAGGAATTGTTTGGATATAGAATCCACTTTCAACAAATTTGGGTATGTTAAAAATGGGTTCAAATCTTTTTGTTGTAGGGATGCTTCCATATGTTCATATTTGAGTTTTTAATTTTGATTTTGAGGACCCTCTATTCAACAAATTTGGGTATGTTAATGTAAAGGGTTTATTTTTGATTTGTGATTTTTGGATTTTACTCACTTAGCAAATTTGGGTATGTTAAGTGAGATGTTTGAAAATAATTTCTTCTTTTTTTGTTTGCTTTATTTTATGTGAATCATGTGAATTTTGAGAATGGAATCTTCACTTAGCAAATTTGGGTATGCTAAATGAAGAATCCAAATGTTTTGTTATTGTTGTTGTTTTTTTTTTTTTTTTGAAAAGAGGATCATTACTTGACATATTTAGGTATGCTAAATAAAGGATCCAATCTGATTGATTTTGTTCTCTTGATTTTTTTTAGAAAGAGGATTTATACTTAGCAAATTTAGGTGTGTTAAATAGGAGATCCAAGTTTGCTTTTGTTTTGATTTTGTTGAAAAGAGGATCCTTAGTAAATTTAGGAATGCTAAGGAAATTCAAATGTGGTTTGTTTTGACTTTTGTTGATTTTTGAAAAGGGGATCCTTTGCAAATTTAGGAGTGCTAAGGAAATCCAAGTGTTTTCATTATTTTGATCTTTGTTTGAAAAGAGGATCTTTAGCAAATTTAGGTATGCTAAGGAAATTCAAATGTATTTTGATTTTAAAAAGGAGGATTTTCACTTAACAAATTTAGGTATGCTGATCCAAATGTTATTTTATGTTTTGAAAAGATGTTTATTGATTTTATTTTGAAAAGAGGATCTTCACTTAGCAAATTTGGGTATGCTAAATGAAGAATCCTAATGTTGTTTTAATTTTGGAATGATTATTGTTAATTTTGATTTTTTGAAATGGTATTTGTTGATTTTATTTTTGAAAAGATAATTGTTGGTTTTTTTATTTTGAAATGAAATCTTCATTTATTAAATTGAGTATATTGAACGGAGATATTCATTTGTGCTTTTTGGAAAATATGATTGTTGATTTTGATTGAAAATGAAAACCTTCATTCAATAAATTTGAGTATATTGAATGGAAGTGTTCATTTGTGCTTTTGGCAAATGTAATTGTTGATTTTGATTGAAAATGAAAACCTTCATTCAATAAATTTTAGTATATTGAATGAAAGTGTTCATTTCTGCTTTTGGAAAATTTGACTTTTGATTTTGATTGGAAATGAAAACTTTCATTCAATAAACTTGAGTATATTGAATGAAATTGTTCATTTGTGCTTTGGAAAAATGTGATCATTGATTTTGATTGAAAATGAAAAATTTCATTCAATAAATTTGAGTATATTAAATGAAAGTGTTCATTTGTGCTTTTGGAAAATTTGAATTTTGATTTTGATTAAAAAATGAAAACTTTCATTCAATAAACTTGAGTATATTGAATGAAATTATTCATTTGTGCTTTTGGAAAAATGTATCATTGATTTTGATTGAAAATGAAAACCTTCATTCAATAAATTTGAGTATATTGAATGAAAGTGTTCATTTGTGCTTTTAGAAAATATGATTGTTGATTTTGATTTTTGGAAAGTGAAGTCCTCATTTAATAAATTGATTAAGGAAGTTCACTTGTGCTTTTTGAAAAGAACGATTTTAGATTTTATTTTTATTTTTATTTTTTCTTAAGAGATCCTACATATAATAATCATGAAGATCGTTAGACGAGACTGGTTTGCAAAATTTTTGTAAAAATATTTTATTATGTGCATTTTGAAAAAGTGCTTTTTGGAAAGATGATGTTTTATAAAAGGATTTATTCTTTCTTTATTTTGGAATGAACCTTTCCTTACCATAGAAATACAAGAGGAAATCTTTAGTATTTCTTTTATTAAATTTTTATTTTCACCTATTGGGAATCAAGGGGTTTTAAGACCTACATGGAATGAGGTCCTAAAACCTAAAGATATTGGCTAGCTTAGCTTAAGGATGGAATAAACTAAGTGCCAACGGAAAAGAAAGATAGTCTCAAATTGATATAAAATACAAACCCACTATCGATACTTGAAGACAACGATCATTTACCAAAGATGGAGAGAGGACCTTCCCCAACGGAGTCACTAAAAAAATCTGTGGTGAAAATATTCACCTTCATCTATCCTTTTGAAGAGGATAAATGAAAATGTAAAATAAATTCCTTAATGTCAATTACCGTAGATACAGATGTTCTTATGTGGTGATCGCATGACATTGAGAATTACCCATATGGTAATACATAAAGATTCCTTTACCTTGATTCCTAAGAAAAATGGGGATGAAATTTTTTTTTCACAAGAAGGGTTATTTTGGTTGTACATGATCAAGTATTTGATTGAGCTGAAGGGGGAATTAATTTTGAATTTTAAAGAGTTTTCACCATACAAGGTTATAGAATGCCTAAGAGGTAAGGATTTATGCTTATGGCCCATAGAAGGGAGAAGCAACCTCAGCACCTAAATCTAGGGAGCTTTGGTGAGGGCTAAAAGCACGACCTAAATCTAAGATGAAAAATGAGGATTTGATTTGCCTCCACAAGAAAGGACAAACCACCCTACTGCTTGGACTTACAACCGCCTGGGGGTGGCCACCAACTAATCCCTCCTATGATTTTAAATTCATGTAGGAAAGTCATATGTTTTTGCAAGATCGCTAGGTTGTTATTTATTTTAGAAAGAGACTAAGTCCTTAAACTCACTCCTTAAGAGACTAGATCATGTAAGAGCATGAAAATGACCTAGATCTAATGCAAAACATATTACATTTTTACTTTCATTTTTGGACAATCACTTTACTCAGGCTTATAGGATTCATATGCCTAATGCATGAGAAAGAATATTATCAAAATTAAAGAAGGGGAGGTGTGTTTCCACTCTCAAACCAAGCTCTCAGCAAAGGCCTCCAATCAAGAGTGAAATAATATGTTTTTATGCATGATTTTAGAAAAGAAATGCTCATCCAGCTAAGGGGTTGCTAATTCTTTTATCTTGATTTTATCTTAGGCTTTAAATGAGGTTATGAGTTATTTATTTTTTAATTTTGAGTTGATTAATTTGATAGAAGATTTATGTTTCTCTAAGTGCCTAACCGCCATCCAGGCCCTACAACAAAGCAAGGAAGAAACTATGAATACATACCATTTCTATGGCACAAGCTAAATAGAACAAAAAATATTTTATAAAGCTAACGCAAAAGAATAAAAGGCCAAGTGTGGTCAGGCACCACCACACAAATCCGAAAACAAATTGGGTAGCAGAGCTTTACCCTTATACAAACTGAATTACAAATGAATTAATTATAATTAAACAAGGCATTCATGTTATTGGGGTCATTATTCTTCATCTTCCTCTTTCTTCTTTCTTCTTTTGGCTCTTTCTTTTGGATGGTTGGAAAGTGGATGCTCCAAAGACTTCACATGGTATATAAGACATAGTCTTATAACCAATGCTCATCCTAATCCCCCATAATAATCATTCAAAGTCCTAATTGCAAAATTACGTGAAAAAGAAAAAAAATTAAATCTGACTAAAACTTACAAAAAAAAAAGATTAACTAAACAAACCACACATTCCCAAGCATGTATATAAATAAATTGGACTTAGTACCTCACACACGGGTAACTAAGTCCACCTGGCCTATTTTGGATTATGCTTAGGGGTATAAGTAACCTGCATGGCAAAAGCAATTATATTTTTATTATAGTGCCCCCTTAAGCACAATCCCCTACAGAAGATGGATTAGACTAAATCGTCCTACCATTCATTCTATGCACATACACCTAACATAAAACATCACATCATAAAATAAAATCAAACATCAAACCATGCACCACCTTAACATAGGACTAGAAGTGGTGACTTAGCCTAATGTGTGTGCCATGTAAGGTTTGTGTGGAATGCTTAGCTTTAAGTTTGGATTTTCTAAGTGAAAAGGTTCAACTTAGAAGGGTGGTCACATTCAAGTTGTTTAGTTGATATGGGTTAATTTTATTTGATGATCGATTTGGTTTGAATGAACCAACTTACTAAGGTTAAAGAGGGAAAAGTGAAGAGAACTTCTCTTTCCTCCCTACCTTAAGTGATTTCTAAGGTAGATGAAGTAATGATTTTTTTTTGTTTAGTGAATGTTTTATTATGTATTTTAATTAATCCTAAGTTTATACTTTCTCTAAAAAAATCTATTCAAAAAGAGAGCCATTTTAAGATTAAGTAAAGTGAATTACTATCACAAAATACATAACATTTTATTTCTTTCCTATATGTGTATCATGCACATGAATGAATCCTAAGCATGTCTATGCATACGATGCAAGTATTTAGCAACCTTAATAATGAATACTAAGAGTGATTGCTTAAAGAAATTTTGAATGTTTCATGTATGCATCATTTTGTTATGTAGAATAGAGGTTTTCTTATCCATTTTTCACATGCACACATGTATGTATGAAAGGCATAAATGAGTACGACACCACTGTTAACTAGGGGTGTAAGGTACAAGACCTACTTAGGGCTACTTAAATTCTCACAACTCTGGGGTTGTCCAGACTAATATACCACTTTTCTTAAATACAATCATATGCACAAAAGAAATGAATGAAAAAGAAAGATACAAAAGTTTATATTTTTTTATTTATTTTATATTTGTGATGTGGAATTCCTTCTTGAGTCATGAGATAGGAGTGTATAGGAATGGATTTCAAACAAGTGTTATGTCCTTTTAAAATGGGCTATACACTTTGTAAATCCTATGCAATCCTCTGTTAAGAAATAGAGGGAAAATCACATAACACATTTTATACTATTCACATGCAAGCTTATAAGTACTTATAGATAGCATACTTATCATTTGTAATATTTGGTTTATAAGTTTTGAAAATATCTTTGGATTTAGTAGTGATAATAAACATTCATATTCTTACTTTAGCCAAAACATACAATTTGACATAAAGGAAACTTTTCATTTTAATTTTGTTTTCAAAAGACATGAATGCATGATTTTTATATGACATACACATTTAGCATGCTAGGAAAGAAATAAAGTGATGTAAGCATGAAATTTCATTCACTCTAATTAATTCTTAAAGATAATCTTATGAAGTAAGATCATTAAAGAGAATTAAAAGTTGTTTAAAGAGACTTCCATTTTATTTTGAGTTTGATTTGAATTAGGAACATGAGAGAAGGTTTGTTGGTCCTTACCCATTCCCAAATGTGTGTATTATTTTAGTTTAATTTTAGGTGATTAGATTAATTTTATGCTTTGACAAAGGTGTAGATTAAGTTCATTAATTTCCCCTTACCTATACCACTTTAATATGTTTAATCAAATAAATATGAGCCAATATATAACATAAAACCACAAGGAATTTAAATCAGCAATGAATCTTAGGATAGAAAGATACCTAATGCAATTGGCTCATAATTAATGATTAATTAAGCTAAAGGGTTAAATTCAAGTACTTTCATAACCCTTCCCACACATGTGGGTTAGGTATGATTTTCTTAAGTTTACTTAGGTTATTGAACACCTAAGTATCTACCCAAGAAGGATTAGTTAAGTTTCTAGATTAATTTTGGTTTTGAGAATTTGATTTGATTAATAAACTAGATTAATAGTGAATTAACCCTTAATTAGATTTGAATTTAAGGAAGGAAAGGGGTTTAGGAAATAGCTTAAAGAAAATATCTCAAAATCATTCCATAAACCTCCTAATCACATAAACAATGTTTAATTATCTTAATCAAGGAATTAAATCACTACTTACATGCTTAATTAAGCTTAATTACATTAAGAGAGTGATTAGGGGTTCAGTAATTAATTTTCCTAATTAACTCATTAATAAATTCCAAGAAAATTAGGGGAGGCAGAAGTCATCCCACTAAACATGCTTGAGAAGTTTGGAATTAATTAATGAAGTCATTAGGAAGTAATTAGGGTTATTAAGATTTCCAATAAACCCTAATTAAGGAAAATCAACTATTCAAATTCAAATAGAAATAATTTTATTGGATTCTCCTCTAAATTATATTTAAAATGAACTAGAGTTTATATTTTTTTTGGAATTTTCTATAATTAGTTTTGAATTTAGAAAGTTTCAATTAATTTAAGTGATTTTTATGAATTTTGTGAATTTTTTTATTAAAATAAATCATTTGACACTCAAAATTCAATATATTTTTAATCGAAGGTTATTTTGACTTGACATTTTTATGGTAGATGTATTTTAACATCATTTTAATCTATGAAAATTCAACTGGACATATATTTTTGGTTTAGCTAATGATATTTGATTTTACTAAAACTCAAATTAAGCTCAAAATATTTAGTAAAAAATTTAGGATTTTGCATTTTTTTGGATTCCTCTCAAAAGACAAATCAAACAAGCCCATGTTTGCAATTTTAGTTAAGTATTTTATTTTCTGAATTTTGAAGTTTAGGAGCATGCCGCATGATTTGATGTGATTTAAAGTAATTTTAAAGCAAAATTTTTGTTTTAACACGCGATGCCAAGATTTGACAAGAATGGCACACGCATGCCACGCTGCATACGCGGCACACGATGAGCGGCGAATGTGAATGGCACCGACGCCTTTGAGTGGAAATCGAAGCAAGATGGCAACCGCGATCAACCATCCGATGGTCTGATGGTCAGATCACATCGACATGATCAATAGTCCAATCGCACGAACCTCAATGAGGATGGTCGATCACATGCGATTCAGAGTGGATCGGCGCGTGATTCGAAGCCCAATATCGCTAAACATGGGATTAGATGACTACTGCTTCATCGTCGATGGTGAACAGTAAAAACATGGCTTTTTTAAAAGAAAGAGAGTTTCTAAGTAAAAACTTGTCCAAATGGACTCATTTTTGCGTCGATTCGCTCCAGAAAAATTCTATTTTTTAATTGGGATGATTTAAAGTAAAAAGGTAGGATTATCTAGGGTAGATTCCTAAAAATTGTGCAAAAAACCATAATAAAATGAGGGATTCTAAGGCCGGCTAAGGTTTTTTTGAAGGTTGCCACCTGATGATTTTGGGTGGTGATGACTTGAGCATTCTCATTGAGTAGGGAAGAAGCCTTGACTGAAGATCCTTCACATTGAAATGAAGTTTCCTCTGATGATCATTTCCAAAACCACTTAGTTTTGATGTTTTTTCTCTCAAAATGAAGTGGGGTGATTGCCAATGGCTTTGGGAGCTCTAGGAGAGGGAGAATGAGAGGAATGGGGTTTTTCAATCCAATGCCTTGAATGAAAAGAAAACAAAAATGAACTTTTTATTTAAAATTTTGGCTCCAAACTCATGTCATTTGGCTTGGGGTGATTGGGAATGGAAGAGAATCCTCCTAGGTGGCTCCCTATGGTTGGCTAAGGCATGAAAGTGGCTGTCATGTAGGACAAATGAGTGTCCTAGACAAAGGGAGGTGAGTGTCCTTCATGCCAAGTGTTTCAATGGGAGAGGTGAGGTGATTTCACCTCCCTATGAGTCGTGGCTACCCCAACCACTTGGGTCAAAAATGGTGTCCTGTATATGTGGACCAATGGATGAGTTCCAATGGTCAAGGACTAGAAATGACCACTTGGAAAAGTGTATTTTCATGGGATGCCCTTGGCCCAAGGGGTGGTCATTTAGCATTGAATTTGATTTGAGAAGATTTAAAATGAGTCAAAATAAGTTGGAACAAATTTCATGTCAATTGAAGTTCATTTGATTCATTTAATTTGACCCATTTGGTCAAGGTCAAATAGGTTAGGTTCAATTTGTCAAATTGGGTCAAACCAAGAGTTGGGTCAAGTTCAAATGACTATTTGGAGTATATTGGTTCAATTGGTTTCAATTAATTTGGTTTAATTTGATTTTGTTCAATTTGAACATTTAGGTCAATTTAATACTGATCGATTTGACCCAATTGGCCAAATTGGCTTGAATCATGGCTTAGTTTGATTTTGATCATTTAAAATATATTGTAGGCTTTGGTTTCAATTAATTTTGGTTTGGTTTAATTTTTTGATTTGACTTTAGGTCAAGTTGGGTTCATGGTCAATAAGGTTGGGTCTAAAATTAAATTGAGTTTAATTAAGGCTTTGTCAAGTTTAATAATCACTTTGGAGTGAACTTGAGACTTTGGTTGCAATCAATTTGTTTTAGGAATTTGGCTAGTTCATGGAGAAAGGGTTAATTTGGTCAATCTAGGTTGACTTGGTTGGAATTCATGACAATTGATTCATGATGATCAACAAACATGACATGAAGTTTGGGCTTAATTCACTTTGATTTGGATTGAATTAAATTTTGATTCATGTAGGTCAAATTGGCCACTTTGGGTCAAGTGAGCCAATTGGGTTTAGTTGGCTTGATCAAATCTTGATTCAAGTTTGGTTGAACTCATATATGGATTTATGATTGATATATAAATCCATTTGCAATATATTTGAAATCAAATGGGTTTTGATTTTTGATAAATTCAAGTCAAAAGAGTGAATATGGATTTTGATTTGGGTTTGATTTTTTAATTTAGTTTTGGTTTGATGATTAGAGTTTGTGTTTATATTTGGATTCATGATTGAAGTATTTATTGAATCATGAAGAAAAATTAATGGTTTAGCTTGATTTGAGTTTGATTTGGCTAAGTTCAAGAATTTGACTGGGCTTAGGTTGGATTTTAGTTGAAATTGTTAAGTTTTGAATTTGGTTTTGAGATTTGATTTAAATTTCATATTTTGTGAATATAAATGAGAATATAAGTTATGAAAATTTCTGAATTTGAATTGATTTGGATTTTATTTGAGCTAAGTCCATAAGATAGAATCAAAGGGCTTAGGAAATATTTTTATGGAATTTGAATTCAATTATGGATTTCAATCAAGGGTTTCAATTATTTAGAATTAATTCATGATTTGAGAAAATCCATTGAAATTGGTTCAAGTTTGATTTGGAGTTGAAGTTGATATGAGTTTGTAGTTGTCTTGAAAGAAGGAAGTGAGGATTTGGAAAGCATAGCAAAATTTTTCCTAACTCAAGTAAGGCATGACCTATTCCTATGGCTAAACCTTCTAAGTCTCTAAGGTTAGGTTAATGTTCACCTAATCACTAGAAGTGTCTTAAGACTAAGAAAACTCTTAAAGTCTAAGAGAAGTCCTATGTCAAAGATGGAGGGGTCGAGAGCTCATTCTAAAAATGAGGTCAACAAGGTCAAGTTGACCAATTTGACCCATTTGACCTATTTAGTTTAAGTTATGGGTTGGCTTAGGTTTTATTGGTCATATGAAATAGATTGGTATCTTTGTTTCCAATCAATTTGGTTTATATTTGAGTTTGGCTCAATTTAACCTTTTAGTCAAGTTTCATGGTCAATTTGAAAGTTAGGTTGGCCATTTTTGGTTAAGTTCAACAATTATTTTTGAACTTGACCCATTAGTTTCAATCAATTTTGGTTTAGATCAAGTTTTGACACATTTTGACTTTTTTACGCTAAATTAGGTCAACTTGGGTCAAGTGGCCAATTAATTGTAGCTCAAATGTGACTAAGTTCACTAAGTCCTTAAGAGGGAATTAAAGGACTTAGGAAATTTTTTGAGCTTGGAATTTGAATTTTGGATTTAGTTTGATTGATTTGAATTTATATTTCATTTATATATGTGAATATAAATGAGAATATAAATGGGTTGTGAGAAAATCTCTTGAATTTGAATTGATTTGAATTAGGCTAACTCCTCAAGAGGGAATTAAAGGACTTAGGAAATGTTTTGAGCTTGGAATTTCAATTTTGGATTTAGTTTGATTGATTTGAATTTATATTTTATTTATATATGTGAATATAAATGGATTGTGAGAAAATTCCTTGGATTTTAATTGATTTAGATTTGATTTAGGCTAAGTCTATGAGAGAGAATCAAAGGACTTAGGAAATATTTTGATTTGGATTTGAATTTTGATTGATTTGAATTTATATTTCATTTATATATGTGAATATAAATGAGAATATAAATGGGTCATGAGAAAATTTCATGAATTTGAATTGATTTTGATTAGATTTAGGCTAAGTCCATAAGGGGGAATCAAAGGACTTAGGAAATATTTTGAACTTGAAATTTCAATCATGAGCTTCAATCATTTGTTTCAATAATGGATTTCAATCATTTGGAATTGATTTGAGTTTGGAAAAAATTAATTAATTGGAATTGATTTAAGTTTGACTTGAAGGAAGGAAGGGCGGAATTTGGTTCAAGCTATAGGGTAGGCAAATTTTCTTAACACCCTTAAGGCATGATCTATTCCTAGGGCTAACTCTTCTAAGTCTCTAGGGCTAGGTTGAGTGTCCACCTAATCACTAGATGTGTCTTAAAACTAAGGATCTCTTAAAGTCTAAGAGAAGTCCTATGTCTAAGATGGAGGGGTTGAGAGCTCATCCTAAAAATGAGGTTAACAAAGGGCGCCCAATAGGTGTGGTGTGACTGAAGGAACATCGTATGGTGTTGATCAAAATGATCAACAACATCAATCCATCACAAGCACTAAGAAATGGTCTACTCTAACCCAAGGTGTAGGAATCGAGCTTAGTGCAATGTGGCTACTTATGTGAAGGGCATAAGAGAGGAAAGAAGGAATTTACTAGGGATAGAGTATGTGAACCTTCCACTAGGGAAATAGGTTCAAGTCATCCATAAGGGGATGAGAGGTTTGATTTAAGTCTCACTGGGGAGAGTGTTATAATTTTTAGGATGAGCTCTCAACCCCTCCATCTTAGACATAGAACTCCTCTTAGACTTTAAGAGATCCTTAGCCTTAAGGCACATCTAGTGATTAGGTGGACACTCAACCTAGCCCTAGAGACTTAGAAGAGTTAGACATAGGAATATGTCATACCTTAAGGGTGTTAGGAAAATTTGCCTACCCTATAGCTTGAATCACATTCATCCCTTCCTTCAAGTCAAACTCCAAATCAAATCAACATCAAATCTAAATCAATTCCAGCCTAATTGATTTTTTTTCAAACTCAAATCAATGCCACATGATTGAAATCCAAAATTCAAATTCCAAATACCAAATCTTTCCTAAGTCCTTTGATTTCCCTTCATGGACTTAGCCTAAATCAAATCTAAATCAATTCAAATTCATGAATTCATTTATATTCTCATTTATAATCACATATATAAATTCAACTCAATAAAACTAAATCCAAAATTCAAATTCAAATCACAAATCTTTCCTAAGTCACTTTGATTTTCTCTTAAGGACTTAGCCTAGATCATGTTCAAATCACTTCAAACTCATGAAATTTTCTCATAACCCATTTATTTTCTCATTTATATTTACATATATAAATGAAATATAAATTTATACAACCAAAACCAACTCCAAAAATCAAATTCAAATTCAATCAAAATCCAACCTAAACCTTTCAAGTCAAAATTTTGAGCTTAGCCAAATCAACTTCAAATCAAAGCCAAACTCTTGATTTTTTTTCATGATTCAATCAATCCTTCAATCATGAATCCAAATATAAATATAAACTTCAATCACTTAACCAAAACTCAATTCAAAAAATCATGCCAAAATCTATTTCATGTTCACCCTTTGAACTTGAAATTGTCAAATGAATCAAAACCCGTTTGACTTCAAACCACTTGTAAATGGATTTATATTTCAATCATAAGTTCATATGTGAGTTCAATTAAATTCAAATCATGCTTTGACCAAGCCATTTGACCCACTTAGGCTCACTTGATCCAAAGTCACCTAAAGTACTCTTATGACACAAATTCTAATCCTAACCAAATTGAATTGAATCAAACTCACCTAAACCTTTCATCATGATCAACAATCATCATGAGATGATCAATCACTTATATTTGGTCAAACCAAGTCAAACCTAAGGGTTGACCAAGTCAACACATTGCCAAAATGAAACCCAACATAGCCAAAATCCACCATAGGCTAAATTGATTGAAACCATTGATCTAAGTTCATTCATGATCAATGTTTGAACTTGACCAAGTCAACATTTGAGCCTAAACTAGCCTAATTGGCCACTTGACCCAAGTTGACCCAACTTGACCTTAAAAGTCAAAATGTGTCGAAACTTGATCTAAGCCAAACTGATTGAAACTAATGGGTCAAGTTCATTCTAAAATGATTGAACCAAAGCCCCTAATTGGCTAACTAGACCCAACCTAGCCCAATTGATCATGAACCTAACTTGACCTAAAGCGTCATATTGAGCCAAATTCAAACTTAACCAAAATTTATTGGAAATAAAGATACCAATCCCTTTCATATGACCAACCAAACCTAAACCTACCCATGACCAGCTCAAATAGGTCAAATGGGTCAAATTGGTCAACTTGACCCATTTGACCTAAATGAAATCATATGAACCAAATACAAACCTAAACCAAATTGAATCAAATCAAAGCCACCAAAATGTTTCAAATAGTCATATGAACTTGACCCAACCCTTGGTTTGACCCAATTTGACCAATTGGTCAACCTGACCCAAGTTGACCCATTTTGACCTAAATGGGTCAATTTGAGCCAAATCACATCAAACCAACTCCAAATTCAATGAAACTTGGCCAAACCTATTTTATCATCATATCAGAGATACCCAAATGGAAATCAAGGTTAAATGACAATTTTACCCCTATGCCATAAGGTAAATTTTGACCAAATCCATTTGGAATTTGGTCAAATCCTCTCCATACCAACTTGGCACTCTTAGATCAAGTGAACACTAGGGAGGGTGGCACCCAACCCAATGGGTTTGGGTCAGAACAACCTAGCCCAATGGCAAAACCAACCACTCCCCTTGAAATGGCCACATGAGAATCATGCCTGCACTTATTTTGAGCATATAGGGAATTCACCATTCCACTCCTCCGCCAAAGCAATTCAATGACTGCCTAATGGCCTAACAAACTCACTAAATCAAGGTAATTGATCAAAATGGCAAGCTCTTGTTCGACCATTGCCCAAGGGGAGATATACTCAATTCAATTAAAATTACACATTCTTGATTGAACCTGGGAAGTCGAGAAGCAATAACTCGACCTCCTCAAGCTTCATAGAGTGAAATCAAACTTCATCTTCGATTTTCATAGTGTGAAAATATGGGAACTCCACTGAAAACCAAATTCACTCCAACCTCAAAACCAATGCAATTCCCTTTGCACACTCCCTGAGGGACCCCAATCGAACTCACCCAAGCTCTTTCCTAAGTTCCTAAGGCAAGGGAAGAGCCATCTTGATCAAGATCGAGCTCAAGGCAAAAGGGAGTTGGTCCATAGAGGCATCCACTCAATTTTAAGAGCTCAATCCTTTACCAATGCTTCATCTCAACCAGACAAAGCTTCTCCAAGGGAATCGAGCACCGGTGATCACCTCTAGTGAGGTTAGCCATTTTTTGAGCTTAATATAGCTATGGTTTGGAGCTTTGTAAAGTGAATGTTAATCCCATAAAATCTTAGCCATTAGATGTGATCTAGGTTGCATGTTGACGATGTGGGTTGAGTTTCATCCTAATCGAGCTCAATCAAACTGGATCATGGCTTCAAACATGGATGATCTCCATGGCTCACAAGGATGAATCTCCGCCATCCATCCACGCGGTTTTGGATGGATGGCCGAGATTAAAATAATGTAATATCCATATTTTCCTCCCTTAGATTCACGGCTTTAATCTCGCCATCCCATACGAGGAGAAAGTGCATAAAGCGCCACCATGCACTATGATGTGACAGGTTAAATCCCCAATCCCATCATGCCATGTGTAAAGCGCATGTTGACACACACGTAATGCCTAAAGGATTAATATAATTAAAGATTAAATAATTTTGAATTAATCACCAAACCTTCTAAAATTCTTATCTAAGTTTAGAAAAAAAATATGAAATAAATTGAATATGAAAGATAATTGAACATAGAATATTCTAAAAGTAATTTCATTAGATTTTTAATAGTATTTTTATCTGAATTTGGGTTTTATTAGGGATGTTATTTTGCTAATTACCCTCTAATTACTTCTCTGCTTAATCCCAAACTTTTTTCCATTAAGTGGGATGACTGCCTCCCTTAATTTTCTTGGGATTTATTGGTGGCTTAATTAGGGGAATTGCTAGTTCATTCCTTTATTACTCCCTTAATGTAATTAAGCTTAATAAGGGCATAATTAGTGGTTTTACCCTCTGATTGAGTCAATTAAGTTTTGATTAAGTGAATGTGAGGTTTAGGGAATAATTTTGGGTTACTTTCCTTGAGATATTCCCTAAACCCCCTTTTCTTCCTTAATCCATCCTTAATTAAGGAAATCAAAATCTAACTCACATGTGTGTGGATGAAATTACTTAAGTTAAATCCTTTAGTTTAATTAATCCCTAATCTGGAGGCAAATTGCATTAGGCCTTTTCTTCCTAGGTGCATTGCAAATTTATATTCCTTGTGAGGTTTTATGTCATTTCATTGGCTCATGATTATGTAGTTAAATATGCTAAGGTGGTATAGGTAATAATATACTTAATTCATACCTTAACCTAATCAAAATATAAAATGGATCTAATCATCTAAAAATTTAACTTAAACATCATACACATGTGGGAATGGGTTAATAATGGCAAACTCACCTCATACTTTTCAAATTAAATCAAACTCAATTAATCACCAAACCTTCTTTAAAATTATTTGATTTGCTTTAAGCTTTCTTATTTCATAAGATTATCTTTAGGAATTAATTAGGATGAATGTGTTTACATGCTTTCATCATTTTAATTCCTTCCCAACATGCTAAATGTGCATATCATATGAATTTCATGCATTCATTCTTTTGAAAAATCAAAATGAAAGTGAAATGTTTCTTTTATGTCAAATTGCATGTTTTGGCTAAAATAGAAATATGAGTGGTTATTATCACTATTAAATCCAACTTATTTTCAAAATATATGAATCAATTATCAAAATGAAAGTGTGTTACTTATATTTTATTTATAAGCTTGCATGTGAGTAAAATATAAGGGTGTGCTTAGTGTAGTTTTTCTTCTCCCCTGTTTTAGTATAGTTTTGAGTAGGATTGAGTAAAGTGTTTAGTTCATTTGAAAAGAACCTAACACTTGCTTAATTTTATTTCCTATTCATTCCTATACTATTACTTAAGAAGGATATCTACACTTGTGCATATAAATTGCATAAACAAAACAAACAATCAAGTACAAACTTTTGCATTTTTCTTTTCCATTAATTTCTTTTGTAAATATGCTTGTTGTATTTAAGAAAACTGGTATATTAGTCTGGAAAAAGGGTTGTGAGGCTTTGAGTATCCCTAAGTAGGTCTTGTACCTTCTACCCCTAGTTAACAATGGCATCGTACTCACTTATTCCTTTCATGCATTCATGTGTGCATGTGAAAATTGGATAAAAACCCCTTTCTACTTAATGAAAATCATGCATCATAAGCATTCAAATTTTATTAAGTAAAATACTTAGCATTCATTATAAAGTGTGCTAAACACTCTCATTTGTATGTATAGATATGCTTAGGATTTATTCATATGCATGTTATACATGTTGGGAAAGAATGAAGTGATGTATGCTTTGTGAATTTAGTTCACTTTACTTAATCTTAAAAAGTCTTTCTTTTCTAATAGGTTTGTTTAGAATTGATCTAAACTTAGGATTAATTAAAACACATAATAAAACATTCACTAAACAAAATTAAACTTGAAGACACTTTAGAAATTACTTAAGGTAGGGAAGGAAAGAGAAATTCTCTTTTCTTTTTACCTCTCTTTAAAACTTAGTAATTAATTATAGAATTCATCCAAACCAAATAAAAATACAAAATAAAATCAACCCAAATCAGTAAAACAATTTAAATGAGACCACCCTTCTAAGTTGAACTTTTTCACACCTAGAAATTCCTAACTTTAAAGCCTAGCTAAGCATACCACACAAACCTTACATGGCACACACATTAGGCTAAGTCACCACTTCTAGACATATGCTAGGGTGGTGCATGATTTGATGTTTGCTTTTATTTTGTAATAAGATGTTTTAATCTGGATGTTAGGTTATTTGTGCGTAGAATGAATGGTAGGATGATTTAGTTTAATCATTATCTTCTGTGGATTGTTTTGCACTTTAATAAAAATCGCTTTTATGCGTTGCTTATACCCTTAAGCATAATCCAAAATAGGCCATATGGACTTGGTTATCCATGAGTGGGGTGCTAAGTCCAAGTTGTTTATATACATGCTTGGGAATGTGTGGTTTGTTTAGCTAATCTCTATTTTGTAGGTTTTAGTTAGATTTACTTTTCCTTTTTCATGTAATTTTGCAATTAGGATTTTGGAATGATTGTAATGGGGTATTAGGATGAACATTGGTTGTAAGACTAAGTCTTAGGTACCATGTGAAGCCTTTGGAGCATCTACATTCCAACCATTCAAAAAAAAAGGAACCAAAAGAAGAAAGAAGAAAAAAAGAAGAAAGAAGAAAAGAAGAATGAAGAAATGAAGCTTGAAGACCCCCATAACAATGAATTCCTTGCTTAATTGTTAATTCATTTATAACTGGGTTGTATAAGGGTAGACTACCCAATTTTTTTTTTTGTGGTGGTGCACCACAAACAAACCTCTTATTCTTTTGCGTTAGCTTTATAAATTAATTGATGATTTGTTTAGCTTGTGAATTAAGATGACATCCTTTTCCTAGTTTCTTCCTTCCTTGATGTATGGCCTAGACATGGATTAGGCTCTTAGGAAAAAATAAATCTTCTACTAAATTAATCAATTCAAAACTGAAATAAATAATTTATAACCTCTTCTAAAGCTTAGGCTAAAAATCAAGATAAAATAATTAGCACCCCTTAGTTGGATGAGTATTTCTTTTATAACATTATGCACAAATGCATATTATTTTCACTCTTGATTGGAGGGCTTCCACCTTTGCCAGAGAAGCTTGGCTTGACCTTTGAGAGCCATGGTGGAAACACACCTCTTCCCTTCTCGCTGATTTTGGTCAATAATCTTACTTCTCATGCATTAGGCATATGAATCCTATAAGCCTTAGTCAAATGATTATAAAAAAATGAAAATAACATGTAATATGATTTGCATTAGATTTATGTCATTTGAATCATGCCTTTACATGATCTAGTATCTTTTGGGAGTGAGTTTAAGGACTTAATCTCTTTCTAAATAAATAATAGCCTAGCTATCTTCCATAAAGCATATGACTTGCCTACATGAATTTAAAATCGTAGGAGGAGTTAGTTGGCGACCACCCCAGTTGTAAGTCCAAGTGTGATTTGTCCTCTTATGGAGGTAAACCAAATACCCATCGCCTTAGATTTAGCCTCTTTGCTCTCGCTAAAGCTCCCTAGATTTAGGTTTTGAGGTTGCTTCTCCCTTCTATAGGCCATAAGCATAAATCCTCACCTCCTAGGCATTTCCATAATCTTGTGTTATGGAATCATAAGCCCTAAACTTTTAATAAAAAGTCAACTAAAATGAATAATTCAATTTTAAAAATATAAGGCCAACCATAGTATAGTTTCAGATGCTCGCTAGGTTTTCTAGCATCGTGAGCATTTCCTACTCATCTTCCACTGGCTTCAATAATAACTCACTCTCTTTGATAAATCTCATTTGATCTTCCAAAATAAACTAATCGATTGATAGTCTTGCCTATTGAAATATTTGGAGACAACGATCATTTACCTTAATCAAAAGTATTCCTAAGGGATCTCATTCCTTAAGACATAATTAACTATGGGGGCTTGCCCCTATAGGGAACATAATGAACTCAATTTAAAATAAACCCTACTTTACTTTTCTTTGTAAAGTATGGGGAGAATCTTTGGTACACATGCATACTCATTGTCCTTAAGAGTTCTTGTTGAGGTGATTAGCTCTATTATAGGGTGGTGATTTATATCTTTCGAGATAGTACACCACTCTTCAATGTTGTACTCGATTACCCTCAATAAGAATATCTATAGATCTACGTTGTGTCAAAAATACAGAAAAATGAGATGTATATTCCTATCTTCATTTTATCCTGCATAAAGTGAAGATGGAAGTATACTTATCCATTTAGAAATTCTTCTCTTATAGAAAATTTCACCACACAGAGATATCAATTTGATTCAATTTGTTGTTTGTTTAATTGTGTTTATTTTAACTCCACTGGGATAGAAAAGTGAACTCTCCACTGGGGAGGCAAGTTCAAGTCATCCACAAATGAGGGGTTGAAAAATCTGCCGAGGGATTAGAATTCCGTGTTCACGGGAAGTAGAAATACTTGCATCTCACCAAGAGAACCAAAAGATTTTGATTTGGATTGATTGATTTTTTTTCACTTCAAGGAGGAAGGTTGAATTTGTTTCAAAGTTTTTTTAATTTTGGATTTTGAAATGGACCCTGTTGGTTTGCGATGGATCACACTGATTAGGAGCCATGGAGGCCTAGACCTAACTCAGATTAACCAATCCAAAAGGATAGTTTACTAACCACATAGCAGGACTAACCAACCAAAGGGATGCTTTTTGGTGTGCAGCAGCTATACTTAGGAAGAAATCATAATAAACTTACATCCTCTAAAGTAAGGACCGATCGGGATGACAGTTGGCAAGTAATGAATCAAACCCAACCTAGGGATGACTATTGAGTAATGTTGGGGACTTAGATCAACTTAAAGATAGCCAAGATTAATTTTATTTTTAGATTTTTTTTGATGGGTCCCATGCCATGGACTACACTAAGTAGGGGCCATGGTTTCTAGGCCTAACTTATTAACCAATCCAAAGGGAGTAGTCTATCAACCATAAGGTAGGACTATCCAACAAAGGGATGGTGTGCAATGGTCAAGTTAGGAAGAAAAGCAGGGACTCACATCTTCCAAAATAAAGAACCAGATGATTGGTTTCTTTGGGCAACAAATCGAACCCCACCTATGACTATTGAATGAATGTCATTGGGGACTTAGATCTCAAAGATGGTCAAAGATTAATTTTAATTTTAGATTTATTTTGATGGATTCTATTAGTTTGTGATGGATCACACTGAGAAGGAGCTTATATAAGCCTAGACCTATCTCAAATTTATTGAACCAAAGGGAGTAGCTTCCCGGCCAATGGGAGAACTATCTGACCAAAGGAATGCCTTCCAGTTTGCAATGATCAATTCAAGGGAAGAAAGCTCGAGGACTGACATCTTCCACTACAAAAGACCACTAGGGTGATTGGTTTCTTTGGGCAACAAATCAAACCTGACCTAGGGCTACTTGTTAGTTTGTGATAGTCATGCTAGAAAGAATGCATCATAGTCTTACATCTTCCAAAGCAGAATGAATGTGGTAACTGCTTGTGAAATAGATTGAACCTGACCTAAGGGTGACTACAGAGTGAGTACTGACTTGGGGATTTATCTCAGCTCAGGTAGTCAAGCAATTCCTATAGGGAGTTCTGCTGACACTGCCCTAAAGATAAGATGCCTGTTTGAGAAAAGGGTGGCCCTTCGGGGGCTTAAATTCCTAATCCACAAGCAAATATTTGTGTTTACTTATTTAGTTTGTTTATCGTGGACCCTGTTAATTTGTGAGGGATCAAACTGATAAGGAGCTTATATCAGCCTAGACCTATCTTAAATTTACTAAACCAAGGGAGAATCTATGCATCTGAATAAATTCTCTAACCACTTAGGTGGCTTCTATGAGAGGGGGACTGTCCAATCCAAGAGTAACACGAATAGTGTCTAAATGGGGTTGCAAAGGATGTGATCCAAATAGAATGCCCACAGAGAGAGGGGCTGCTAAAGGCTTAATCCAAAATCTGGAGAAGAAGACATGGTTAGTCATATGTCAAATAGGTATTGGTGACCAACTCAAGGAGCACGGGGACTTATCCTAAACTTCAAATATACTGACCTAGTTAGAGGAAAGGGGCCTCTAAGGCCTCTGGGATTTATCATAAACCACAAATATACTCTAGTTAGATCATGATGATTAATTCAAGAAGAAAGCTCGGGGACTCACATCCTCTTAAACAAAATCAACATGAGATAGCTTACTGGTTGGGCAGTGAAGTCTACCATACTAATAAGGTGCTCTTTGGTTTTCACTGGTCAAGTTAGGAAGAAAGCGCAAGGACTCACATCTGTGAAACAAGGAACCACTGGGATGACATACTAACGAGGTAGCATGTAAACATGACCTAGAGCAGCTAATGAATGAGTGCCACAGGGGCTTGCTCTCACATCAAAATAGCCCAAGACAAAATATATGTGTTTGTTTGTGTAAAGTTAAAGAGAATAGGACATCGCTGGGGGACTCTTACACCTACCTAAAACACACTGGAGATTTTGATGAAGTGGTTCCACGAGTGGAAAATGAGATTTCCAACTGAGAAAGGATGTCGCTTGGGTTCTCTTACACCTAATTTAGTTATGCTAATCAAAATAGGATGTCTCTTAGGTTCTCTCACACCTATTCTAGTAGCACTGAGAAATGTGTTTGATTGTGTTTGTGTATGAAAGAGGGATACGATGCCACTGGGGGACTCTTACACCTACCCCAAACACACAGGATAAATAAACAACGTTTCAAAAAAAGAGAAGATTTTAATGAAATGGAAATAGATTTTTGTTAATTGATAGAATTATTTTCAAACACGATTTGTATGAGTAATATTTCTTCAAATAGAGCCCATTAATTGGAAGCATCAGGTGTTCCCCTTTACAATCAATAAGCTGATAAGATCCTCCTTAGTAAGCCTTCTCTATGACATAGGGGCCTTCCCAAGTGGGTTCAAACTTGCCCCCCATCTTTCGACAGGCAACAATTGGTCTTCATAGGACTAACACAAGTTCTCCTACTTGGAAAGACTTAAGTCAGACCAACTTATTGTGTGCTTCAATCATTTTGTCCTTGTATAACTCGAGGTTCTGGCATGCCCGTAGGTGACTCTCCTCCAAACCTTCAAGCTCTTTAACGTAATTTTGCATTTTGCTCATGTGATCTTGCTACCCAATGATATCCTTAGTGATGGGAGTTGAACTTGTAAAGGCAGAACGGCTTCGGACCTATACACTAAGGAAAATGTGGTAGATTGAGTTGGAGTCTGGTATGTGGAGTGATAGCTTCAACCAACTGCTCATTCCACTATCATTTATTATCATCAAGAGTCTTCTTTAATATTTGGATGAGAGTTTTGTTGAATGTTTCCTCTAAGCCATTTTCTCTGGGTAGTAGATGGTGGAGTATCTCCAATCTATACCGTGTCTTTTGGCAAAGATGTTGATCTTGGTGCTTTTGAATGCAGTACCATTATCAGATATAATTCATTAAGGCACCCTGAATCTCTATACAATATGGTTCCTGAAAAATTGAAGCACATGCTAAGTTGTGACCTCTGTGAGTGAGATTGTCTCTGCCCACTTGGAAAAGTAGTCGGTGGTAGCTTGAATGAACCGATGACCCTTAGAAGAAGGAGGATCGATCAAACCCACGATGTCAGTATCCCAACAGTCAAATGGCCATGAGGCCAATCTAGGGTGTAGAATGTTGGGTCGTTAATGTAGGACCACTCCGTGTACCTGACACTGATAGCATCTTCTTGCTACATCCATGTAGTCAATCATCAAGGCCGTGAGTATCCTAGTCTCTTGATCTTCGTCTTCTTCCTTAGACCAAATTGATGTGCTCTGCATGGACTTCAATGTACCTCAGTTATAATTCCATGGGCTTCATGTTTATCTAATCAACATAACCACATTTGGTCAAAGGACCATCAATACAGGGTGTCATCAACAAGAGCATAGGAGAGAGCTCAATGTTTCACCTGATGGGCTTGTGACTTCTCTTGAGGTAGTTTTTCGATGTTCAAATAGTCAATGAATGATTGCCTCTAATCCAGCTCCTTGTCCTTATTGGCCACAACAATCTCCACTTCAAGAGAAAGTCTCTCGATGAGTTCAACATCAATAAGGGATAGGACTTGTCTATTTTGGACCCTCATTGGAATGGACTCATCTTCCGGACATGCAATTCCTTGGCAAGTTTGGCCAAAGCATCTGCTATTGCGTTCTCTACTCGGGGGAACCTTGTAGATGGTGACTTCAGGGATTTGGTCCAACAGCTTCATGGTATACTCGTAGTAATGATGAAGCTTGGGTTTGATAACCTTGTGGACCCGACAATCTGATTGATGACTAACTGAGAATCCCTGAAGATGTTAATGCTCCTGATACTGACTGCGATAGCTAACTCTAGACCGATAATCAAAGCCTCATGCTCAGCTTCATTGTTGGTGTAGGGATTAGAAAGATAATATGAGAATCTCATCACATCACGGTCGGGAGTTAGGAGAACTATTTCTACCCCTGCCTTTCTTGGAGTAGTAGATCGTGGTGCTTCCCCTTTAGGAAAAGAAGCTGCACCATCAAAATACATCTCCCATCATTGTCAACCTCCCCTAAGTTCATGATTTGTTCATGGGAGGTCATAAGTGGAATCGCAGGAAGTGGATGTCTATTATGAAATCTAGTGCTTGTCTTTTCACCGCATGAGTGGTATGATTGTAATATTCAACCACGAGAATCATGGACCAACATTCCAACCATCCATATAACGCCGTATGTCATGAGATATTAGTGGATTGATTCTTGAAATGAAGTTGACCTTATGAGAAAGCATTAGTGTCATAGCTTTTGGGATGCAAAGATTAAAACTAGGCAATGTTTATTAATAGGTGGATAGTTTGCTTTAATAGGGATCAGACGATGGTCGAGGTAGAGAGCTCTCTTCCCTACATCATTGGTTTGGGCCAACAAAGTGCCGGGAGTCATCCAATGCGCAGGTAGAGGATAAGTGGCTTGTCCGGGGATAGGCTAGAATTGGTGGCTTCACCAAATTGATATCTTCAAAAGCATGCGCACTTGTCCCACTTGAGCATCCTTTTGATTAGTGCTGAAAATGGCTTACATCTCCCTAATAGATTGGAGATAAAACATCTTAGATACGCCAACTGCCCTTGGAAAGATCCGGAAGTTGAGTTAAACTTTAGTGGCATTTCTAAGTAGCTTTGATCTTTTGGGTCTATCTCTATTCTCGTGACAACAAACCCAAGGAACTTCCCTAAGCTACTCAATGCACACTTTAGGGGTTCATTTTGAGGTTGTATTGTCTTAATCGTTGAAAATTATTCTCAAGTCAAAGAGATGGTCTTCCTTTTCTTTGCTTTTGACTACTAGATCATCAACATGATATTCAACTTGATGATGAATGAGTTCATTGAAAATCTGAGTCATGGACCGCTGGTATGTGGCACCGGTATTTTTAAGGCTGAAAGGCATGACCTTATAACAATAGATTCTGATTGGGGTATGAAAAACAGTGTTTCTTTCATCCTCGGGGGCCATCTTGATTTGGTTATAGCTAGATGACCCATCCATAAAGGAGAATACTGCATGAGATGAGGCATGCCACCACTAATTCGTATAGGAAGTGGAAATTCATCCATGGACATGCCTTCTTTAAATCAAATCGACATATGCAAATTTGGCCATTCTTTTCTTAAGTATCATGACATGCCAACCGTATATTTTCTTTCCTAATGAAACAAGCATCGATCAATTTCTTGATTTCAAATATGACCTGATGTTCAATTTTTAATTGCATGCATTTAGGGGCTTCCTCGATAGGGTTAACATGGTCTATTGCTAGTTTATGGACTGCTACATCAGAAGATAATCCGGGCATCTCTTCATAGCTCCATGCAAACCAGTCCTTAAACTCAGTCAACAACCTAATTAAGTCATTGGTTTTTCTTCATTCAGCAGAGAACTAATGTATGTGGGGCGTGGATCTTCTTTTGCCTCGAGGTTGATTTCTTTGAGCTTGTCGATAGTTGAATGGATTTTCTCTCCAAATTATAGAGGTGCATCTTTGATTTGAATATCATCAGGATCATCTAAAGTTTCTAAACACACTTTCTCATAAGATTTAGTGTGTTTAGAGAAGATCCTATCAGACTCCAGATGATTGGTGACAACTAAGCAGTAGCCATCATCATAGTCTCGGTCTTGATTGTGCATCCCTGCCTTTGTTATTCCACAGCTTCTCGAAACACTCTAACCTGTGCCTAAACAATGTATAACGAATCAAATCTTTCTTTACAAGATTATAAGCATAAGGCGAGTACCAATCAAAAGGTAATTCCATTAAATCTTTATATAAATTATCGTCAAGCTTTACATTAACTTCAGGACTTGAGGATGATGATCCCAATAGAAATATGTTTGGCTTGACATTCAAGGAAGACCTAGGGGTTTCCTTAACTACTAAACCTTCAACTTTTTGAGAAGAAAGCGTGGTTAGAGCTAAAGTTCCCAAATGCTTCCTAATGGTTTTACATAAACCTGATTCAAATATATTCGTGCTTTGCTTGGAGGCCTGGTCTTCATCACTATCTGGCTTAAGTGTCACCTCAAATGAAACCCGAGAGGGTTGGCTAGTATACTAATCACATGAGACTCATCCTCTAAGTTGGATTCCAAGTTTATGTGAATAGCAGGGGTACTCCTGTGAACTAGAACATGACCTCTTGGCCGCCAAACTGTGGGGGTCTTCCACCTTGAATTGCCTCTAGATCTACCTCTACCTCTGGTGGAGGTCAAGTCATTCTACCCATATGTCCATATGGTGGAACAACTATGGGTGGAATGTAACATGCGGCTCTACCTCTTCCTCGGTGTCCCTTTCTTGCTCATTTATACTTTCTTTCTTCTTTTCTTTTTCTTTTCTTTTCCTTTTTCTTTTTCTTTTTCTTTTTTCTTTTTTTTGTACTTGAATTTTGGCCAAATTTGTGAGAATGGGTGTTTTGATTTTGAGAAAGATAGTAGGTCACATCCTCATATATCTTGACCTCTCTAACTGAAAATGATTTTTCATCTCCTTTGACATAGTATTCGATTCCATCTCTTCGAAACTTGATGCACTGATGAAGGAAAGATGGAATCATCATGTTCTGGTGTATCCAAGTCCTACTGAGCAAAGCAATGAATGATGTATTTGAATCAATTATATAGAACTTGGCTTCAGTCTTTCAGTCGCCTATTTCCAAAGGTAACACTATGGAGCCTAAAGCTTTTTTGCCTTGTTCATTGAATTCTCTCAACATCATCTGATTTCCTCGAAGCTTAGAGATGTCAATCCTTAAATAAGTAAGGGTTTTCAGGCTCATGATGTTCACTGAGGCACCTAGATCAACCAAAATCCTAAAAAGTCTGAATCTGCCCATATCTACTATGATGTAGAGGGGATGGTTGTGCTCCATGTCCCTCAGATGAAGGACTTCATCAGTGAATGTGACTCCTTGGGCTTCTCTTGAATAATGTGCCTCCTCTCCAGCAGCAGTCAGCTAAGCTAAGCATATCTTGAGATTAAGAAGGGCCTTGATTAATGATTCCCTCATCTCTTTGGATAAGACAAGGGCATCATATATGCTTATTTTAGATGGCAACTTTCTTGTGAGTGATGACATTATAATAAACTCTGATCCTCCATAAGCATATCCATGGGTGAAGCATCTGTGGAGGGGCTTGGTTGGTACCAATGACTTATTTACCTTATCTTGAGGTGCTTCCTAGGAGGTAGAACCTTGCCATTGTGCAGGATAACTTTGGTGACTTCTTGTGGCAGGTTAGTGGAAGATTCTACCTGCTCATCGGGTATACCTACAGCTTCCCCTATAGGACCCTCAAAATCAAATGATTCTAAGTCTATCTCAAGAGGTGAACATGTAGTATTGAAAAGAAAAGTCCATCTCAATCAAAAGGGGATGATCATAGTTGTTATAATTATTTAGACTTGAAGAGTTTTCTAAAAGAGTAGAGTCAGACAACCCATCAGAAGTGGCACAGATGTAATTCAAACTAGCTTTATTCCTCAATTTCTTAGATTTAAAAGGAGGTACATATTAGAAATCTAGTAAAGTAAGTGGTGGTGGATTTGATGCCCTCATCCACTGATACAAGATGTCTACTAGAATAAGAGCTAGCTAGAGTAGGAGTGTCAGCTGAAGTAGTAGCTGTAACAGTGGAATGGAGGCTGGGCTCGGTCGGTGGTTATGCTACTTGGCTAACTCGGGTAAGTATTGGTTGCTGCTGCTGCTATTACTACTGCTGAGCTCCTACTTTCCCCAAGTTATCTCTAGCAACTTGTGAATGTTTCTTGATGTTGGAGGTTTGAGCTACCTCAAGCACCGTTAAGAAATTTTCTTGATTTTAGAAATAATCTTTAGATGTTCTGGGATAAAGAGATATCCCAACCTTCTTTTATTTTGAGAGGATCGCATGTATCCCCAAGGATTACCCTAGCATAACTGGATGGTTATTCCACTATATATTCCTTAGGGATAACTATATACCGACTTGTAGTTATGCTCAACGTCTTTAAATGTATGTGGTGGTAGCAAAAAGTTAGGATCATTACTCCCCCACTTCCTCCCTAAGCTAAAAAAATCAGGTTTCTTTAAGAGGTTCTTAAAGATTTTCCTGACTACCTCCCTCTTAAATGAATAAAGTTTATTTAATTTATCCAAAAGAGTAGGTGAATGGTAGCTACCTGGGGGCGGGTATGTGTACCGCTGCTATGAGTATGACTGAGGAGGAGGCGACGAAGGCATTGGAGGCTGCTATGGAGATCGATAAGATGGTCGAGGAAATGGTAGAAGAGACAGAAGTGATGGCTGTGGAGCTCAAGGTCTCTCATGTTAATCTCTAGCCAGTTGCTTCCCCTTATCCAATTCTGCTACTGCCCCTGGCTTCTTTTCATAGACTTTCTGTGGCTTTGGCTTTGATGACTGATCTTGAAAAGGCAATTGTTTGGCCTCTCCTTGTAGACTAGCCGCCTTGTTGATTAGCTTTTTAAATATCTTGATGATAAAACCTTTAAGCATGATGGCAACCGGGCCATGAATATTCTTTAATAGAATTTCAATAGTGTGTTGTTAAGATAGCTGTGATTCACATTTCATACTTAGATTATGACATCTAAGAATATAATCAATGAGGGACTCACTGGGGTGTTATTGAGCCATAACAAGATCACCCATAGTTCTTTTGAGCTCCGAAACCTCTTAATAAAGAGGTGCTCTAACTCAAAGAAAGTCTTCAAATCGTTTGGGAGTTCATCAATCAAAGGCTATGCCCACTAAGTTGATGAGGGAATAATTGTGCATCACTACCACCAACTTTGCAATAGCTTACCCTAAAGTGCGCTATATGCTAGCGTGAGTTCCCACTGCCATCAAAGCTCTTTAAACAAGGAGGCACAAAACCCTTAGGATACTGGATAGCATCAAATTCCTCTGGGTAGAGTCTACCCTTTCGAACTGATGATCTACCTCAGGCTTGCGCCAGTGCTTCTCTCACTTATTGTTCAACCATGAGTTTGATATCTTTTTTCTTGTATGGAGGTACTATCCACTACCTTTATATATAAGCTAGTGCTGCCCTGCTATACTAGAGGTGAACTCTTGCGACCCCAAGACATGTAGCAACTCAGGCTGACCAGTCTCCACAATGGAAGGATGTGCTACTGGAGCTTGATTTTGAAGTGCTAAAATTATCGCTATCAAATCCTCAAGTCCCTTCCCCATCCTATCAATCTGCTCATTCTTTTTTTTTTAAGTTGTTGAAAGAGGCATTGGGTTGAATAGTCTGTATCATCTTGTTTGGCCACAACACCTTCCAAGCTCTAGTGATCCCGATATCAACCATATGCACCTCTGCTAAATCTTCCAATAAATAATCTTCATTGGAATCAAAGCTAACCTTCTCTTCCTCGAGGTCAGACCAGTCATGCCCTAGCATTTCTTTCTTCTCAATGAGATACTATGTTACAATATCATCTAAGGAGCGGTCTGGCTATGCAAGCACAAATGATCGTGGCTGACTGGTGGTGGGATCATGTTCATGAATAGAGATAAATCTGACCTCCCCTGCTACTGGAATACTGATCTTGTGAGGGCTACGCTCACTAGAGGATACATGCTCATGGATGTCAACTATCATGGGTGGAGTGCTATTCCTGGGAGGATCTATTGCCATGGGGACAATGGAACTATCTCTTTCTCCCTCTACTGCTGCTACATCCATGATCCGCTGAGGTGGTGGTGTTGATGGCACGACTATGATACTACAAGGTTGCCACTCCTTCTTCACCACAACTGAAGTAGGAGGTGGAGCAGAAGAGCTCAGCCTCACCTTAGTCAACGGTGTAGATGAAATGGGATCTCTTGTCCATAGCCAGATCACCGGTGGGACTTTCTTTTCCTCTAATGCTACCTTCATGGCTTTAGATGAAACTGTGGAAGATGGAACTGAATGGCGATGGGTGGACATGGAGTGGAGGTGATGGAGATAATATTGACTCTTTCTATGCGGGGGCTCCCCTCCAGTGATGGGTAGTACGAGTCAATAGAATACTATCAGTTTGATCGGTGTGGGTAGCACGTCGATCAGGGAAATCTATAAGAGCAGAGGCTATTGGCTGCCTGGCAAACATTCGCCTCTCTCTCCTAGTAACATGAAATAATACAGGAGCCTCTCTGACCCTCTCCTGACAGATATGCTCGCCCACACTACAAGGAATAATCGATAGTAAATCAAACTGGACACCAAACTCTAACCATCTGTAAGCCCTGCCAACATGGCACAGAACTATCCTGAGGCTGACATACGACCTCCTCCTATCTCTGGTAGGTCTCTCATACCGAACTGTAGGTGGTGGTGACATTGTAATCCCTCTAACATCTTCCTCTCCATCAAATCTGGAAAGAGGATGAAACTTATTCTATGTAATCAGAGGATAAACTACCCAGGGTGACTCCTCTACTACAACCTTAGAGATTGTCTCCATCTCCTTAGATATGTGCACATGATGCCGCTTGATCTTATGGCTCTTATTCTAGTACTGAGTTCTACTGGGTGGAGCAGCATGAGAACTAGACCCTATCTCAAAGGTAGGGGAGACTATCCCTGAAGCCTAGCTAGCCTTCCCCTTAAGAAACCAGTGAGTGGGTACTAGCCCTTAGATAGAACAATCAACATATGGCACTAGAGTTATGGCTATTGTGAGAACCTCCGCCATCTTCATCTTCAGTGAAAGAAATTCAGAATCTGAAGGCATCTCAACATGGATGATTGGCTTCTGCCCAGTCACCACATTCCTACTGACGGTGGTGACAGTTGCCCCTCACAAGTAATCCTGGTGCCCTAGAATCCTTGGCCAAAGTGTATCAAATGAACAAAATCAGTCTGTGGGAGGCTGGCCCAATCCAAGGCCAAATTGATCCCAAAGGGGAAAGTGAACACATACTTCTGAGCATCCATTTGCACTGTACTGAATTTGAGAAAAAGCTGACTAAGACCAAACTAGAATATTGTAATTATTGGAAACAAACTCAAATCAAATTTTTTGTTTTGATATTTCGATAATGTTTTGAATGTGATTTAGAAGTTGAACCCACACTCAACAATTTGAATATGTTAAGTGGGGCTCATTGAATTTAGGAGAAATATTTTGAAAGAATTGGAGAGGAGATTTTGAGTTTAAAATCCACTTCTAATAAATTTGTGTTTGTTGAAAATGGGTTCAAATATTTTGAAGAGATTTTTGATGCTTCCATTAGTTCATATTTGAATTTGATCTTTATGTTTGGAGACCCTTTATTTAACAAATTTGAGTATGTTAAATAGAGGGTCAAATGATTTTGTTTGGGATTACTCATTTAGCAAATTTGGGTATGCTAAATGAGTTGCTTAAAAATTTATTTTTTTCTTTTGCTTTGTTGGCCTCATTTCTAGATTGAGTTCTCAACTCCTCCATCTTAGAAATAGGACTCCTCTTAGAATTTAAGAGATTATTAGCCTTAAGAATCATCTAGTGATTAGGTGGACACTCAACCTAGCCCTAGAGACTTAGAAGAGTTAGCCATAGGAATAGGACATGCCTTAGGGGTGTTAGGAGAATCTACCTACCCTATAGCTTGAACCACTTTCCTTATTTCCTTCCTTCAAGTCAAACTCCAAATCAAATCAACATGAAACCCAAATCAATTCCAACTTAATTGATTTTCTCCAAACTCAAATCAATTCCAAATGATTGAAATCCTTGATCAATTCTAAATGATTGAAGCTTATGATTGAAATTCCAAGTTCAAAATATTTCCTAACACCCCAAATCAATTCTAAACCTATGAACATCCAAACTATACTATAGTTGGGCTTTACATTTTGAAATTGATTTATTTTATTTGAGTTATATTTTTCATTACAATTTTAGGACTTAAGATTCCTTAATACAAGATTAAGGAAATACCTAAGAGGTGAGGAATTATGATTATGGCCCACAAAGCAACCTCGAATATAAATCTAGGGAGCTTTGGAGAGTGAAAGCACAACCTAAATCTAAGGTAAAATGGGTAATTGGTTTGCCTCCAAGAGAGGACAAACCACTGATAGCTTGGACTTACAACCGCCTGGGGGTGGCTGCCAACTAACTCTTCCTACAATTTTAAATACATGTAGGCAAGTCTTATGCTTATGCAAGATAACTAGGTTGTTATTATTTAGAAAAAGACTAAGTCCTTAAACTCACTCCCTAAAGAGACTAGATCATGTAAAGGGTATGCTTCAAATGACCTAAATCTAATGCATTTCAAAATTTATTTTATTTTGATTTTTTTTGGACAATCATTTTGACTTAGGTTAATAGGATTTTTATGACTAATGCATGAAAAATTAGATTATTAGCCAAAATCTGCGAGAAGGTTGGAGGTGAGTTTCCACACACAACCCTTAAACATCAAGCCGAGTTCTCTGGCAAAGGTGGAAGCCCTCCAATCAAGAGTGAAATAAGATGCATTTGTGCATTATGTTACAAAGAAATTCTCATCCAGCTAAGGGGTTGCTAATTCTTTTATCTTGATTTTAATTCTAAGCTTTAGGAGAGGTTACGAGTTGTTTAATTTGAATTTGAATTGTTAAGTTGGGTAAAAGATTTATTTTTCTTCTAAAGAGCCTAATCCACATCCAGGCCATACATAAAACAAGGAAGAAACTAGAAAAAACATGCCACTTAATGCAAAAGCTAAACAAATCATCAATTAATTTATGAAGCTAATCGCTAAAATAATAAATGATCGTTTGTGGTCGGGCACCACCACAAAAACTCAAAAATATCAAATGTGGATAACCGAGCTCTACCCTTATACAACCCAGATTACAAGTGAATTAAATTACAATTTAAGCAAAGTAATTCATTATGGGGTCTTAAAGCATTATTCTTCTTCTTCTTTCTTTCTTCTTCTTCTCTTCTTTTCTTCTTTGGTTCCTCCTTTGGAAGGTTGGATGGTGTATGCTCCAAGGCTTCACATGATGCATAAGATGGGATCTTATGACTAATGCTCATCATAATAAATCATTCTAAAATCTTACTTATACAAATTTTTACATGAAAAGGAAAAGTAAAAATCTAACTTACACCTACAAAACAAAGGTTAGTTAAATCACACCACATAAATCCCAAGCATCTATATTGGACTTATCACCCTACACATGGGTGATTAAGTCCACTTGGCCTATAGACTATGCAAAGGGGTATAAGCACCTGCAAGCAAGGAGCATTTATATTTTTATTTATGATAGCGCCCCTTAAGCACATTCCCCTACAGAAAAGAATAGTTAGACTAAGCACGTCCTACCATTTATTCTACGAGCATACACCCTAACATCCAGTCTAAAACATTCATCACAAAAAAAAATATAACATCAAACCATGCACTGATCTAACCTAAAGCTAGAAGTGGTGACTTAGGCTAATGTGCTTTGAAGGTTTGTGTGGTATACTTAGCATGGACTATAGGTTCAAGTTTTTTTTATGTGAAGGACATGTTCAACTTAGAGGAGGGTTTCATTCAAGTTATTTAAGTGCTTTGGGTTGATTTTTATTTCATGTTTAATTTATTTTAAGTGAAACCTACAATTAATTACTAAGTTATGAAGAGAGGGAAAGAGAAGAGAACTTCTCTTTCCTTCCCTAATCCTTAAGTAATTTCTAAGGTAAGTTCACATTTTAATTTCATTTAGGTGAATATTTTGATTACATCTTTTAATCAATCCTAAGTTTAGATAAACCCTAAATAAACATATTGGAAAAGAAAGGCATTTCTAAGATTAATAAAATGAATCAAAATTCACAAAACACACATTACTTCATTTCTTTCCCAACATATATAACATGCATATGGATGGACCCTAAGCATATCTACACATGCAAATGAGAATGGTTAACACACTTTATGATGCATGCTCAGTAAGCCATTTAAGAAGATTTAGAAGTTGAATATGCAAGATTTTTCTTTAGAAAAGGTCTTCCTTATCCAAAATTTCACATACATACATGAAAGTAAGAAAGACATAAGTGAGTAGGCCATTTAAACCGTGAGGTGTAAGGTACAATATCTAGTTAGGGCTACTTAAAGCCTTGCAATCTCGGGGTTGTCCAGACTAATATACCACTTTCCTTAAGTACAAACATGTATATAAAAGAGATGAAATGGAAAAGGAATATGCAAAAGTTATTTAATGGACTTGTTTTGGTTTATGCAATTTATGCTATACTTTCTTAAGTGATAGCATAGGGATGAATAGCATATGAGATTAAGTAAGTGTTGGGTTCTTTTCAAATGAAACCTACATCTTACGAACTCCTATTCAAAACTATGCTAACATGAGGAAGAAAGAGAACCTATGCTAAACATGCTTTTATAATCCATCACTTGCAAGCTTATAATTAAGTTATGAATAGCACACTTTCAGATTTGATATTTCATTTATGAGTTTTGAAAATATTTTTGGATTTAGTAGTGATACTAGCCACTCATATTTTACTTTAGCCAACACATGCACATTTGACATATAGTAAACAATTTTTATTTTTAAACTTTGAAACATGAAATTATGAATGCATGAATCACATGGCATACAACTTAACATTTTGGGAAAGATCCAAAGCAATGAAAGCATGTAAACAAACTCACTTTACTCAAATCGTAAAGACATTCTTATGGAATAAGAAAATTTAGAATAAATCAAAGTGAATTTCAAAATGATTTTTGTTTAGTTTGAAGTTTGATTTAATTTTGAAAAGGTGAGATGTGTTTGTTGTTCCTAAACCATTCCCACATGTGTTTAATATTTTTTTTAATCTTCAGGTAATTAAATCCATTTAAAGCATTGATTAGGTTAAGGTTTAAATTAAGTGGCTTAATTAGCCCTTACCTACACCACCTTAGAAAAATTAACTAAGTAATTATGAGCCAACGAGATGACATAAAAGCCACAAGGTATTTAAATTTGCAATGCACCTAATAATAAAAAGGCCTAATGAAATTTGGCTCACAATTAAAAGTTAATTAAGCTAAGGGGTTTGGCTTAAGTAAAACACCCTTTCATACTAATGAAAGGGGTTTTAATTTCTTTAATTGAACTTAGGCTATTAAACACCTAAGCATCTACCCAAGGTAGATTAATTAAGTTCTGGAACTTTTTAGAATTTTTGAAATTGATTAAAGGGTTGATTAATGAGTTAACCTTTAATTAAGAGGGGATTAAGGAGAGAAAAGGGTTTTAGGGAATAGCTTAGGGGAAATGCCCCAAAATTATTCCATAAAATCCCTACTCACTAGATCTAACCTTAATCAAACTTATTCATAGGGTAAATCCACTAATCATACCTTAATTACCCTTAATTACATGAAAGGGATTAGGGAATGAAATAGTAATTTATCCAATTAAGCCATCAATAAATCTCAAGAAAATTAGGGGAGGAGAGGTCATCCCCTAAAATGAACCCTAGAAGTTTGAGATTAATTGATGAACTAATTAAAGGATAATTAGCTAATTAAGATTCCCAAAGAAACATAAATTTAGAGAAAAGGGTAATTCAAAATACATTCAAATCATTTTTAAAATATTCTAGAAAAAATTATATTTTCATAGCATTTTTCCTTTTATTTTTTTGATTTTTCTAGGTTCAGATATGAATTTTAGAAGATCTGGGGATTAATTAGAATTAATTAAACACCCAAACTAATCCCTCAGCCCACGATGCGACATGTGGCAGCGGCGGTCAATGCACTTTACACGCTGCCACGCGGGAGCCACTTAAGCATCACATCAAAAGGCACCGGTGAACGCACTTTGATCTACCATCCATCAAAGATCGATGAGATCTCCCCGAGGTTTATAAAATGGATAATGGGTATATAAACGTGGGAATAATCTCCGTTGTACATCCAAACCGTGCAGATGGATGACCAAAGATTTATCCCTGCCAAAGCTCAAAGGGAATGAGTTTCCCCACCTTTGATTGAGCTGAGCTCAATTAGCTAGAATTTAGCCCACACCTTTATCATGCAATTTCTAATACATCCAATGGCTAAGATCCTATGAAATTAAAGTTCACTTCATAAAAGATCAATACCTATGAGAATTGAGCTCAGAAAATCACTAACCTAACCGGAGGTAATCACCAGCGCTCGATTCCCTTGGAGGAGCTTTGTCTGGTTGAGATGAAGCCTTGCTGAAGTTTTGAACACTTGAGGTTGAGTGTAGAGCTCTGTGGGCAGACTCCTCAATTCCTTTGCTGCTTTGATCAATCTAGGTCTCTCCTTGCCTTTAGAACTTCAGAGAGAGCTTAGACAAACTCAACTTGACCCTCTAATGGAGTGTGCAAGAGCAATTGAATTAATTTTGAGTGAGGAATAAATTGGCTCTTCAATGGACCTCCCCTATTTTCAAGTGGAGAAAATCGAGAAGATGGAAATTGAATCCCCCTCTAAGAGGCTTAGGATCACTTGCAAATGCCTCCTCTGACTCTCTCTCACTTAATCGACCTTGATTCAATCAAAATAGAAGTGAATCAGGTGGAGTATATCTCCCCCTTGAAGGATCGGACGGCCAGCAATATCCATGCTGTTTTGGTCCAATTGAGCATATAAAGTGAGCTAGTTTGGTTATTTTGAGTGTGCACATGGTTGGTTTTGGCTAGAGGAGTGGAATGCCAACTTCTTATGTGCTTGAATTGAGCTTGAGAGGGAGTTTGAAATTCTAATTTTAGGCTAAGGTGGTCGAGTTTTGTCTAGGGGTGGCCAGAGGAGTGGAATGCTAACTTCCTATGTGCTTGAATTGAGCTTGAGAGGGAGTTTGAAATTCTAATTTTAGGCTAAGGGGGTCAGGTTTGGTCTAGGGGCCAAACGGGCTAACCCACACCTATTGGGTTGGGTGCACCACTCATCACTAAGTCCCCTTGAGCTTTTAGGAAAGCCTCAAGTGATTGTGAAGAGTGTATGACCAAATTACCCATGGGTTAGGCCAAAATTCATTTTATGGCCTAGAGGTAAAATGGTCATTTTCTATTTTTTTTCACTTTGGGTATGTTTGCTATGTTGAGAAAATAGGTTTGGTCAAGTTTTATTAGATTTAGAATCCATTTGATAGGGTTTGGCTCATGTTGACCCATTTAGATCAAAATGGGTCAACTTGGGTCAAGTTGACCAATTGGTCAAATTGGGTCAAACCAAGGGTTGGGTCAAGTTCATATGACCATTTGAAATATTTTGGTGCCTTTGGTTTGGTTCAATTTGGTATATATTTGGTTTGGGCTCATATGACTTCATTTAGGTCAAATGGGTCAAGTTGACCTATTTGGCCCATTTGACCTATTTGAGGTATCAAGGGTAGGTTTAGGCTATGGAGTGGATTAGTATCTTTGTTTCCAATCAATTTTGGTTAAGTTCAATTTTGGCTAAACATGACCCCTTTAGTTAGGTCATCCAGGGTCAATTGGACTAGGTTAGGGTCTAATAATTGAGGCTTTAGTCAAGTTCCACAAGTGATTTGGAATGGACTTGACTCATTAGTTTCAATCAAATTGGCTTAGATCAAGTTTTGATACAATTTGACCCTTTAGGTAAAAATGGGTCAACTTGGGTCAAGTGGGCCAATTGGGCTAGGTTAGGCTCAAATGTTGGCTTGGTCAAGTTCAAAAATAATTCATGAGTGAACTTAGACCAATGGTTTCAATCAATTTGGCCTATGGTGGAATTTGGCTACATAAGGTTTCATTTTATGTTAAGTGCTGATTTGGTCAACCCTTAGGTTTGACTTGGTTTGACCCAATTTGATTGATTGATCATCCCATGATGATTGTTGATCATGATGAGAGACAAATATGAGTTTGGCTTAATCCAATTTGGTTAGGATCAAAAGTTGGCTCATAAAGGTACTCTAGGTCACTTTGGGTCAAGTGAGCCTAAGTAGGTCAAATGGCTTGGTCAAAGCTTGATTTGAGGTTGATTGATCTTGTATATGGACTTATGATTGAAATATAAATCCATTTACAAGTGATTTAAGTCAAATGGATTTTGATCCATTTGAAAATTTCATATTCAAAGGAAGAATATGAAAGGGTTTTGGGTTTGATTTTGATTTTGATTGAAGGATTGAGGTTTGCATTTATATATGATCTCATGATTGTAGGTTGATTGAACCATGAGAGAAAATCAAGAGTTTGACTTGATTAGGAATTGATTTGGCTAAGTTCAAGATTTTGACTTGAAAAACTTAGGTTTAACTTTGAGTGGATGTGAGTTTGATTTTAGAATAGGCTTTGATGTTTGAATTTATATTTCATTTATATATGTGAATATAAATGAGAATATAAATTGATCATGAGAAAATTTCAAGAATTTGAAAGAGTTTAATCATGATTTGGGTTAAATCCATTAAAGGGTATTTAAAGGATTTAAGAAAATTTTAAATTATAAATTTAATTTTTGAATTGGATTTGATTGATTTATATTTATATTTCATTCATATATGAGAATATAAATCAGAATACAAATAAGTTTTGAGAAAATCCCATTAATTTGAGTAGGTTTGATCAAAGTTTAGGTTAAATCCATTAATGGAAAATTAAGGGATTTAAGGGAATTTCAAGGATTTTAAATTTGGAATTTAATTTGAGGGTTTGATTTAATTGATTTATATTTATATTTATATTTTATTTATATATGTGAAAATAAATGAGAATATAAATAAGTTTTGAGAAAATCCCATTGATTTGAATATATTTGATCAAGATTTTGGAGTTGATTTTGGCTAAGTCCTTTAATGGAAAATTAAAGGGACTTAAGAAAATTTTCATGAATTGATTTGGAATTTTAACTTTATTTGATGGGTTTGTATTTATATTTCATTTATATATGAGAATATAAATGGATCAAGAGAAAATTTCAAAGATTTGAATAGGTTTGAATTATGATTTTGGCTAAGTCCTTAAGAAAGGGTTAAGGACTTAGGAAAATTTGAACTTAGGAATTTTTGATGGATTTTGATCATGGGTTTCAATCATGGATTTGAATCATGGAATTGAATTGAGTTTGAGAAAATCAAATGGAATTGATTTGGAGTTTGACTTGAAAGAAGGAAAGTGAGGAATGGTTAAGCTAAAGGGTGGGAGATTTTCCTAACACCCTTAAGGCATAACCTATTCATATGGCTAACTCTTCTAAGACTTCTAGGTCTAGGTTGGAGTGTCCACCTAATCACTAGATGTGTCTTAAGACTAAGGAACTATTGAAGTCTAAGAGAAATCCTAAGCCTAAGATGGGGTGTTGAGAGCTCATTCTAAAAATGAGATCAACACTTAGCCAAAATCATTTTCAAATCACTTCAAACTCATGAAATTTTCTCATGACCCATTCATATTCTCATTTATATTCACATATATAAATGAAATATAAATTCAAATAACCAAAACCAACTCCAAAATTCAAGTTCAAATTCAATCAAAATCAAACATAAGTCGTTCAAGTCAAATTCTTAAACCTAGCCAAATCAACTTCAAATCAAGCCAAATTCTTGATTTTCCTTCATGATTCAATCAATCCTACAATCATGAATCCAAATATAAATACAAATTTCAATCACTTAACCAAAACTCAATTCAAAAATCAAGCCAAAAATCCATTTCATGTTCACCCTTTGAACTTGAAATTGTCAAATAAATCAAAACCCATTTGACTTCAAACCAATTGCAAGTGGATTTATATTTCAATCATAAGTCCATATACAAGTTCAATCAAACTCAAATCAAGCTTTGACCAAGCCATTTGACCAACTTAGGCTCACTTGACCCAAAGTGACCTAAAGTACCCTTATGAGCCAAATTCTAATCCTAACCAAATTAGAATGAATCAAACTCACCTAAGCCTCTCATAATGATCAACAATCATCATGAGATAATCAATCACTCAAATTAGATCAAACCAAGTCAAACCTAAGGGTTGACCAACTCAACACTTAGCCAAAATGAAACCCAACATAGCTAAAATCTACCATAGGCCAAATTGATTGAAACCATTGATCTAAGTTCATTCATGACCAATGTTTGAACTTGTCCAAGTCAACATTTGAGCCTAACCTAGCCCAATTGGCCACTTGACCCAAGTTGACCCAACTTGACCTAAAAAATCAAAATGTGTCAAAACTTGATCTAAGCCAAATTGATTGAAACCAATGGGCTAAGTTCATTCCAAATCACTTGTTGAACTTGACCAAAGTCTCAATTGGCAAACTAGACCTAACCTAGCCCAATTAACCTTGAACCCAACTTGACATAATCATATTGAACCAAATTCAAACTTAACAAAAATTGATTGGAAATAAAGATACCAATCCACTTCATATGACCAACCAAACCTAAACCTACCCATGGCCTAGCTCAAATAGTCAAATGGGTCAATTGACCCATTTGACCTAAATGAAGTCATATGAACCAAATTCAAATCTAAACCAAATTGAATCAAACCGCCACCAAAATATTTCAAATGGTCATATTAACAACCTAACCTTTTGACCCAATTTAACCAATTGGTTAACTTGACCCAAGTTGACCCATTCTAACCTAAATGGGCCAATATGAGCCAAACCATACCAAATGAAATCCAAATCCAATGAAACTTGGCCAAACCAATTTCAACATATCAAACATACCCATTCAAAAAATCACCAAATAACCATTTTACCCCTAGGGCATAGGGTAAATTTTGGCCAATTCTACTTGGAAATCATACCCACTTGCCACCTCCTAGTGAATCAAGTAAAATTATGGAGGGTGCACAACCCAATGGGTTTGGGCCAAACCCAACCCAATGGCCAAACCGGCCATGTGCATGGAAATAGCCACATGGAAAACCTCTTCCCACTCAATTGAAGCACATAGCCACTTCACCATTCCACTCCTTGGCTAAAATCGAATTCAAGGGCATCTTAAATAGCCTAACAAACCCTGAATTGCAATTGATCAAAAAATGGCTTCTCCTGCCATCCGATTTCCAAAGGGGAGATATACTCCCTAATTCACTCATTCCAAGGGATCCATTGTAAAGTGTTGAAGCTAGAGGAGCCATTGGCAAGTGACCCTAAGCTTCCTAGAGGGAGATTGAAAGTTCATCTTCTCGATTTTCATACACTAAAAATAGGGGAGCTCAGCTTTATTTTCAATTTTCTCTACACTCAACCTTAACCTAATTACTTTTGCAAGCACTCTTAGGGGACCAAGTCAAGCTCACCTAAGTTATTTTCGAAGCTTCAAAGGCAGAGGAGCAGTGTTCTAGACCAATGTCGAGCTCAATTGGAGGAGGAGTTGGTCCATAGGAGAAGTTACTCAACCTCAACTCCTCAAACTTTTAGAAAGCTTGCCTTTAACCGATCAAGCTTCCAAGGGAATCGGCAGTGATCACCTCCTGAGGTTAGCCATTTTTATTTTAGCTTAATGTGGTTTGGAGCTTTGTGAAAGAAATTTTCATGGCATAGGATTTTGACCATTAGATGTGATCTAGGATGCATGATGAAGGTGTTTTAGCCCAATCCAAGCTTAATCGAAGCTCTGACTTAGAAGATGGATGGATCCCGCTTTCCCAGAATTGGGACAGATCTCACATCCATCCATGCATTTTGGATGACTAAAAAAACACGTAATATATTTATATTTTCTAACTCAGATCCGCGGCTTTAATCTCAATCATTCAATCCTTGATCGCATAGCTAAGGAAAAAGTATGTAACACTACTGCCACATGGATTTATGATGTGATGTTTTAAATATCCAATCAGGCGGTGATGCTTGTAAAACACATGATGCGTCAGCTGCATGCGTGGCACCAGTAGATTAATAATATAATTAGGGATTTATTTAATTCCTAATTAATCAGCTAAACTTCTAAAATTCATATCTCAACATAGAAAAATAAAAAAAAATATGAAATAAATTGCATTAGAAAGATAATTGAAGATAGAATATTCTAAAATTGATTTATATTGATTTTGAATAATTCTTTTCTATGAATTTGGGTTTTATTGGCAAATATTAATTTGCTAATTATTCTAATTAATCCAGATCAATCCCAAATTTCTTGGGTGTAATTAAAGGGATGACTTCGCCTCCCTAATTTTATTAGGATTTATTGGTTTAATTGTGGGGAATTACTACATTTCTTAAGCACTCTCTTAATGTAATTAGACTTAATTAAGGGTATAATTAGTGATTTAATGCTCTAATTGAGCCAAATAAGTTTTGATTAAGTGAATTTGAGGTTAATGGAATAATTTTGGTATATTCTCATTAAGATATTCCTTAAGCCCCCGTCATTCCTTAATCTTACTTTAATTAGAGGTTAATTCACTAATTATCCCCTTAATTAATTTCATAAAATTCTAAAACTTTCCAAAACTCAATTAATTCTTCTTTGGTAGATGCTTAGGTGTTCAAGAGCCTAAGTACAATTAAGAAAATCAAAATTCAACTCATATGTGTGAGGGGTGTTTTGAAATTACTTAAGTTAAACTCCTTAGCTTAATTAATCATTAATTATGAGCTAAATTGCATTAGGCCCTTTTCCTCCTAGGTGCATTGCTGATTTAAATTCCTTGTGTGATTTCATGTCATCTCATTGGCTCATAATTATTTGATTAACTATGCTAAGGTGGTGTAGGTAAGGGGTAATTAACATGCTTAATTCATACCTTAACTTAATCAAAATATAAAATGAATTTAATCACCTAAAATTTAAATAAAAATATCAAACACATGTGGGAATGGGTTAGGAACAAAAAACTCACCTCACATTTTCTAAATTAAATTAAACTCAAAATCAAACAAAGAAATTAAATTTAAACACATGTGGGAATGGGTTAGTAACTTATTTAGCATGCATCATAAAGTTTGCTAAACATTCCCATTTGGTATGTATAGATATGCTTAGAATTCATTCATATCCATGTTATACATGTTGAGAAAGAAATGAAGTGATGCGTATTTTGTGAGCTTAACTCACTTTATTTAATCTTAAAATACCTTTCTTTTTGAATATGTTTGTTTAGAGTTTATCTAAACTTAGAATTAATTAAAGCACATAATAAAACATTCATTAAATAAAACTAAAATATGAATCCACTTTAAAAATTTCTTAGGTAAGGGAAGGAAAGAGAAGTTCTTTTCTCTTCCTCTCTTAAACTTAGTAATTAATTATAGGATTCACTTGAACCCAATCAAAATATAAAATAAAAGATAAAATAAACCCAAAACAACTAAACCACTTAAATGAAACCCTCCTCTAAGTTGAACATTCTTCACACTTAGAAAATTCTAACTTAAAGCCATAGCTACGCATACCATACAAAAAAGCACACTTTAGACTAAGTCACCACTTATAGCGCATGGTTTGATGTTTACTTTTATTTTGTGATATATGTTTTAGTCTAGATGTTAGGGTGAATGTGCGTAGAATGAATGATAGGATGATTTAGTCTAATCATTATTTTCAACAGGGGATTGTGCTTAAGGGGCGCTGTAATAAATAAAAATATAAATGCTTTTGCAATGTAGTTTATACCCCTAATCATAATCTCATAGCTAGTGGACTTAGTCACCCATGTGTGGGGTGATAAGTCTAATATGCATGCTTGAGATTTGTATGGTTTGTTTAACTAATTTCTATTTTGGTGTTAGCTTGATTTACTTTTCTTTTTCAAGTAATTTTTGTAATTAGAATTTTGGAATGATTGTTATAGGGATTATGGTGTGCATTAGTCATAAGATCTTATCTTATGTATCATATGAAGCCTTTGGAGCAACCACCTTCCAACCATCCAAAAGAATGAACCAAAGAAGAAAGAAGAAAAGAAGAAGAAAGAAGCAAAAAAGAATAAAGAAATGAAGCTTGAAGACCCCCATAATAATGACTTCCTTGCTTAATTATACTTAATTCATTTATATAATTGGGTTGTGGGTAGAGCTTCACTACCCAATTTACTTTTCGGTTTGGTGGTGCACCATAATTAGCCTCTTATTCTTTTGTGTTAGTTTTATAAATTGAATGATTTATTTAGCTTGTGCATTAGGATGACATCTTTTTTCTAATTTCTTCCTTGCTTGATGTATGACCTGGATGTGGATTAGGCTCTTAGAAATAAAATAAATCTTCTATCAAATTTAATAATTAAAAATTAAAAATAAAGAACTCATAACCTCATTTAAAGCCTAAGTTAAAATCAAGATAAAAGAATTAGCAACCCCTTAACTAGATGAGTATTTCTTTTATAACATTGTGCACAAATACATATTATTTTCACTCTTGATTAGATGGCTCCCACCTTTTCCAGAGAAACTTGGCTTGACCTTTAAGAGCCATGGTGGAAATACACCTCCTTCCTTCTCTCTGATTTTGGTCAATAATCTTACTTCTCATGTATTAGGCATATGAATCCTATAAGCCGAGTCAAATGATTATCCAAAAAATAAAAAAAAAATACAATATGATTTGCATTAGATTTAGGTCATTTGAAGCATATCATTTACATGATCTAGTCTCTAGAGAGTGAGTTTAAGGATTTAGTCTCTTTATAAATAAATAACTAACGATATCTTCCATAAAGCATATGCTTACATGAATTTAAAATCATAGAGTTAGTTGGCCACCCCAAGCAAATTGAATGTCCAAGTAGTTGGGTGGTTTGTCCTCTCGTGGTAGTAAACTAAATGCCCATTTTCTCCTTAAATTTAAGTCATGCTTTTTGGCACTCGCCAAAGCTCCCATCTTTGCAATTTTTATTAGAAATTTAAGGCTTATGATTCCACGATGCAAGATTATAGAAATGCCTAAGAGGTGAAAATTTATGCTTATGGCCCACAAAGGGGAGAAGCAACCTCAGAATATTTCAAAGATGGGACTATCAACAAATTGGTTTTTTTTTTTGAAAATTCAAGTGGGATTTATCAAAAGGAGGGAGTTATTATCTAAAATAAAGGAAGATGAGTAGGGGATGCTCATGATACTAGGAAGCCTAGTGAGCATCCCAAACTATCATATGGTTGGACTTTATATTTTTTGAAATTTGAAGAGTATTATATGTTTGAGTTGAAATTTTATTAGAAATTCAAGGCTTACAATTCCACAACACAAGATCGTAGAAATGCCTAAGAGATGAGGATTTATGCTTGTACCTCATAAAGGGAAACAACAATCTCAGATCCTAAATCTAGGGAGCTTTAGTGAAGGCCAAGGCACAACCTAAATCTTAAGGCAAAAATGGGTATATATTTTACCTCCACAAAAGAGGATAAACCACCTGACTGTTGGACTTACAATTGCTTGGGGGTGGCTGCCAACTAACTTCTCCTATCATTTTAAATACATGTAGGCAAGTCTTATGCTTTGCAAGATAGTTAGGTTGTTGTTTGTTTAGAAAAGAGACTAAGTCCTTAAACACACTCCTAAGAGACTAGATCATGAAGGGCATGAATGACTTAATGAATATAATGCAATTTTGTTAAGTTTTATTTTGATTTTAGACATTTTATTTAGCACAAGCTATGGGATTTCATATGCCTAATGCATGAGAAATTGGTTATGGGCCAAAATCAAAAGAATGATGTGTTTCCACCATGGATCTCAAAGGTCAAGCCTAGCAAAGGTGGAAGCATTCTATTAGCAAGAGTGAAGCAATATGATTTATGCATGATGTGAGACAAATAACATCCAGCTAAGAGGTTGCTAAATCTTTTATTATCTTGATTTATTTAGGTGAGGTTATGAGTTATTTAATTTTAATTTTGAGTTGATTAATTGGATAGAAAATTTATTTTCTTTAATCTAATCGCATCCGTGCCATTCAACAACCATCAAGCAATTAAGAAACTAGAAAATCATGCCATCCATAATTACGCAATCATAAATAAAACACACAAATTAATTTATAAAATTAGCTAAAAGAATAAGAGGTGATGTGGTGGGTTCCACGCACAACCCAAAAAAAGAAATGTGGGTAGGAAGCTCTACACTTATATAAACCCAATTATAAATGAATAAATTAAAGGAATTCATGTTATAGGGGTCTTCATTCTTTATTCTTTGTTCTTCATTTCTTTTTCCTTTTGATTTGATTTGGGACCAAGGTTTCACATGATATATAAGATATAGTCTTACAACAAATGTTCACCTTAATTCCCTAATAACATTCATTTTAAATCTTAATTGCAAGAATTACATTAAAATAGGAAAGTTAAATCTAATCAAACATATAAAACAGAGATTAGTTAAACATACCACACAACCCAAGCAAGTTATATGAATAATTTGGACTTAGCCCCACACATGGGTAACTAAGCTCAGCTGTCCTAATTTGGGTTATGCTTAGGGGTATAAGCAACCTGCACAGCAAAAGTATTTATATTTTTATTATAGATCCCCTTAAGCACAACCCCCTGTAGAAAGCATAATTAGGCTAATATCGGCTAACATCCAAACTACGCACATGCACCCTATAATCCAGTTTAAAAATATTACATCATAAAACAAAATCAAGCATCAAACCATGCATCGCACTAACATAAAGCAAGAAATGATGACTTAGCCTAATCTGTGTGCCATTTAAGGCTTGTGTGGCATGTCTTATCTAGGCTTTAAGGTTGAAATTTTTTAAGTGTGAAGGATTCAATTTAGAGGGTGGTTTCATTTTTAAATGATTTAGTTGATTTGTCAATTTTAGTTGATGATTTGATTTCGTTTGAATGAACCTACACTTAGTTACAAAATATTGTAAAGAGAAGATGACTTCTCTTTCATCCCTACCTTAAGTAATTTCTAAGGTAGCTTTATTAATGATTTTTCTATACAAGTCCATGTTAAGAGAAGAGAAGAAAATAACATAAAATACATCTTATGCTATAATCACATGCAAGCTTATAAGTACTTATAAGTAGCATCACTTCATTTATAATCTTTAATTTATAGGTTTTGAAAATAATTTTTGGTTTAATAGTGATAATAGCCACCCATATTCTTAACTTTAGCCAAAACATGTAATTTTACATAAAAGAAAATAGTTTATTTTATTGATTTTTTAAAAGATATGAATACATGATTTCATATGGCAAATAATATTTAACATGCTTGGAATAAAATAAAGTGATGTAAGCATATGACTTCATTCACCATAATTAGTTCCTAAAGACAATCCTATAAAATAAGATAATTTAAAGTGAATCAAATTCTTTAAGGAATTTTTTTTTAGTTTGATTTGACTTAGGAAATGTAAAAAGAGTTTGCTAGTCCTAACTCATTTCTCCCTTGTCTGAATTGATTTAGTTTAATTTTAGAACAATTAGGTTAATTTTATGTTTTGTTTAGGTTAAGGAGTGAATTAAATCCATTAATTATCCCTTACCTACACCACTTTAGTATAATTAACCAAATAATTATGAGCTAACATATGATATGCAACCACGTGGAATTTAAATCAGCAATGCACCTAAGAAATAAATGGGTCTAATACAATTGGCTGATAATTATTGATTAATTAACTTAAAGGGTTTTAATTAAGTACTTTTATAACCTCCCTACACATGTAGTTCGATTATAATTTTCTTTGAAGTTCTCTTAAGTCATTGAACACCTAAGAATATACCCAAGATTAAGTGATTAAGTTCTGGAATAATTTGATTTTGAGTTTGGTTAATTAAGCCATTTATTGAAGAGATTAAGTCATTAATCAATTTGCAAATTAATTAAGTATTTATCCAAATGAAAGGAACTTAGAGGAGATTAGAAATCCTAATCTCATTCCCTAAGTCCATTCAATATTTAATGATGATTAAGTTTAATTAATGAATTTATCACTATTTAATAGGTTAATTACTCATTTAATTAAATAATAAAGTGATTAGGATGAAACAAGCAATTTTCTTAATTAATCCAAAAATAAATTCCAAGAAAATCATGGGAGAGAGGTCATCCCACTAATCAACCTTAAAAAGTTTGGAACTAATTACTAAAATAATTAAGGAGTAATTAGCCTAGTTACATTTCTAATAAAACCCAAATTGAGTTAAAACCACTATTAAAAATTAATTAATTTTAATTTTCTATTATTCTTCTCTAAATTATCTTTAATATAAACATGAGTTTATATTTTTTAGATTTTTCTATAATTATCAAAGTAATGATTAATTAAATCCTAATCCCTCCGTGCGCGGCATAATGCGTGCACTTCCCATGGGTGCACGTGATAGGTTATTTAACTTGTTACATGCGCTAAGTCAGCTGGCGGTGGACTCGCTATCTCCATGCCCGATCTAAGATTGGATGGTCGCGATTAATCTCTAGAGGCTTAAATCGAGGAGATCTATCATGATTTAATCACAACCATCCCAATCACACTGAATGGACGTGTGATTTGTCTCCTCGGCGCGAGAGATGGATGTCGATGTCAATCGCTCGATCCGAAGCTACCTGATGGAGTTCAAACTCACCCCATAGCTTTGGGGAAGCACAAGCAAGGTATCTAATGATCAAGATTCAATGGGATTATAATTTCCTTCACAAAGGATCAAGCAATTTTTATCTTAAGATAATTTTTGAGCAATACCTCGCCAGAGGCTATCATCAACGCTTCCAATGGAGAAGGTAGCTTCATCTAGTAGAGATGAAGCCCTATTGAAGGCATCAAGTCTTGATTTGGAGTGGATGGTTCGGTTGACCAAGCTCCCCTTCAATGGTGATCGACCTTGGTCAAAGTCCTCCTTCCCGTGGCTTGGTGACTTGGGAAATGACTTGATTTAGCTCAATGAAGTCCCTTGATGGTGCTTGCAAGTTTAATTTGGTTTTGATGGATAATTGGATGAGTTGGAATTGGGATGGACCTCCCCTATTTTGGCTTTGAGCAAAATCAAGAAGGAGAAATCAAGGGAGCTTGGAAATGGCTTTGGGAAGCTTAAGGATGCTTGGTTTCAATTCCTAGAGCTCAATTGAATTCAATGCTTCTCATTTGAGTGGGAATGAGGGGGAGTATATCTCCCCCTCCTTGGATCAGACGGCCAAGAGCTGAGTTTCCATTTGAGCTCAATTGTTGAGATTGGTTGTTCAGTTTTGGTTGTTTAGCATCCCATGTGATTCATTTTATGTAGTGGAGGGAAGGAGAGTGAGTGCCCATGTGCTAAGTGAGTGTATTGGGTGATCCAAGTGTCCACCCCATTGAGGGGTCGATTTAGCCTTGGCTTGAGTCATGGCTGACCCAAGATCCTTGAGTCATGTTCACCACTCTCCTTGGTGTCCATGTGGACCATTGGGAGGATGCCAAGTGGCCTTGAGAAAGAAATGACCAAATTCTAAGTGAATTTGGTCATAGGATACCCTTTGATCTAAGGGTAAAATAGTCATTTGGCCTTGATTTTGATTTGATTTGAAATGATTCAAAAAAGCCAAATTTCAAGTGATTTGGAGTTCATTTAGTTTGAATTGGTTCAACTTGATATTTAGGTTAAGTTGGGTCAAATTGGTTAGTTAACCAATTGGTCAATTAGGTCAAACCATGGGTTAGGTCAAGTTCAAATGATCATTTGGAGCCTATGGTATCATTGGTTTGGTTCAATTTGGTTTAAATTTTGGTTCATTTAGGTTCATTTAGGTCAAATGGGTCAAGTTTACCAATTTGGCCCATTTGACCTAATTAGGTTAGGTCATGGGTTGGTTTAGGCTTGGTTGATCATTTGAAATGTATTGCAAGCTTTAGTTTCAATCAATTTTGGTTTAGTTTGATTTCAAGTTGATTTGACCTTTTAGTTCAAGTTGGGTTCATGGTCAATTAGGCTAGGTTGGTTCTAGTTGGCCAATTGAAGCTTTGGTCAAATTTAACAAGTGATTTAGAATGAATTTGACCCATTGGTTGCAATCAATTTGGCTTAGATCAAGATTTGACCCATTTTGACTTTTTAGGTCAATTTGGGTCAACTTAGGTCAAGTGGCCAATTAGGCTAAGTTTGGCTCAAATGATGGCTTGGTCAAGTTTAATCATTGATTATGGGTTGGTTTAGATCAATGGTTTCAATCAATTTGGCTTGTTTAAGTTTCATTTGGGTTAAATGTTGACTTGGTCAAAGGCTAGGTTTGACTTGGTTTGACCTAATTTGAGTGATTGATCTTGCTAGGATGATTGTTGCTCCCAATGTGAGGCTTGGATGGGCTTAGTTCAATCCAATTTGAGTTGGATTAAAACTTGGCTCAAAAAGGTGCTTTAGGTCACTTTGGGTCAAGTGAGCCTAAATGGGTCAAATGGCTTGATCAAGGCTTGATTGAAGTTTGGTTGAACTCACATATGGACTTATGATGGAAATAAAAATCCAATTGCAAGTGATTTGGAGTCAAATGGGTTTTGATTCATTTGATAATTTTGAGTTCGAGGATGAACATGGGTTTGATTTTAGTTTGATGATTGAAGTTTATGTTCATATTTGAGTATTGATTGAATGATTGTTTGAAGAGAAAATCCAAAGGTTTGGATTGATTTGAGGATGATTTGGCTAAGTTCAAGGATTTTACTATATGTTGGATTTAAGTTGGATTTGGATTTGAGTTTTGAGTTTAGTTTTGGCTATTTGAATTTATATTCCATTTATATTTATGAATATAAAATAATATAAATGGGTTATGAGAAAATCTTTTGAGTTTAGAATGATTTGGATTTGATTTCAGCTAAGTTCATAAGATGGAATCATTGCTCATGAAAGATTTTTAATTTGGAATTCAATCATGGGTTTCAATTATTTGATTTGGAATTTATTCATGATTTGGATTTTTAGAATTGATTTATGATTTGAGAAAATCAATTGAATTGGAATTGATTTAAGATTCGATTTGGATTGGTTTGAGGAAGAGAAGCAGGGATTGTGTTTAAGCTATAGGGTAGGCAAGTTCTCCTAATACCCCTAAGGCATAACCTATTCTTATGGCTAACTCTTCTAAGTCTTTAGGGTTAGGTTAAGTGTTCACCTAATCATTAGAAGTGTCTTAAAACTAAGGAACTCTTAGTGTTTAGAGGAGTCCTTATGTCTAGGATGGAGAAGTTGAAAGCTCACTCTAAAAGTGAGGTCAATAGTCTGACGCCAATGGTGCATCGGTAAGCCAAAGCAACTACGCACCCCCACGTGGGATGATCACTCCAAAATGCTATCAAATTTGATTAAATTTAAGAAGTTGAGCACATCAAAATAAATAATCTAAAATAAAATTTAAGATTTGAAAAAGATATATATATATATATATATATATATATATATATATATATATATATATATATATATATATATATATATATATATATATATATATATATATATTTTATGTGTGATCAAGACCCCACTAATGCTCAATAGGGTTTAGTGGGTATGAAGACTTCGTTGTCGCGAAGACATCCGCTATGCTCAATAGTGTACGGTAAGCCAAAGCAGCTTCATGCGCTCTATGGACATGATTTTAGAATATCACAAATGCCAAAAATTCAAGCTAAATAAATAGCTTCAATGAAATAAAATTGATATCAAATTGAATTTTGAATTATAAAAGAGCTGATAATGAATTTGAAATGAATTTAAAGATTATATTTTAAATAAAGAAAGATGGACTACACTCAAACAGATTTATGAATTTGAAGTGAATTGAATATTTTAGCAATAAGCATAAATTTAACACTTCAATATCTCATTTCAAGTGATTTAGAAGATGATCTGATTGAATATCCAATTAAAGCACAAAAGATCTTCTTGGAATTATAGTATAGCTTTCAATTCATAATTCACTCCAAATGAATTGGAGAAAATTAAAGAATTCATAAGAGATTTTCACTGAGATCGAATGATTGCTAATAAGGATAATCAATGAATTCTTGGAAAATATTTGAAGCATATTATTTGTCTTATTAAATACTCAAATTGGATCGAGGAGAAGTTGAATATAATTTGTGAAGAGTTTGAGAATTGTCAGTAGACTTAAATGAGAGTCTATTAAACATTCAAAGACTAATCAATTTTGAATAAAAGAAAGCAAATAAATGTTATTCCAAGGGGTCTAATAGGCTATTAGATTAATTTAAAATGACTTCCTTGCCACTGAATCTATAATTCTTTGTACAAACAAATAGAAGATAATACTAAATTAAATACTACACGAATGAATGAGCTTCCTTCAATCCAAAAATAAAAAAAAATTTATTCTAATTATGATTTTCAAAATCAATGATTTTATTAATTAGATGAAATTGTCTAAGTCATAAATACGTGCATGTGTTCGGACATAGAGACTTAAAGTGCAAATTTTAATGTCTAAGAAGGCTTCGCAGGTTAAGTTGAGATTAAATAAATAAGAAATTAATTTCATAATTTAGAAATAAAATTACCTAAATCACTAAATACCCGCATGGGCCCTGACACTTATACTAAGCGCTTAAACTTAGTGTCTAAGGATGTTGTGCAGGTTAAAGAAGAAGAATGATGAAATTAATTTGATTCTTTATGACTATATGTATGCAAGATAATGAATGTCTTCAAACTAATCCAAGTTAATGAAAGATATAAATGTTTAGCTCCATAGAATATGATCACAGTAGGCTTAATCCTCTATGCTTGAAAGAGAGTTGACAAGGTCTACTAAATGACCAACTTCTAAATGAACTTAAATTATATTTGATCATAAGACCCAATCCTCTATATTTGATATAGAGTTGACAATGTCTGCTATGATATCAATTTTCTAAAGAATTTAAATTACATATAAGTCATAGACTCGATTATTTACTAGTAAATAAGTAGAGTTGATAAGGTCTACCCTGATGATGGTCATGTTGATTGAAAATCTCAACTGGAGGGGATATTATCATCAAAAGATACTTGAGCTCTAAACTAATTCATCATATAACTAAATTTCAACTAAATAAATATCTGAACTAAATGAAAATTTATTATTTAAATACTTAAAGCAAATAATTCATCCACCATCCACCATCATTTGTTGGGGATGACAAATTAAGAAAACTCTAGCTCACAAAGGAGCTAATGTCAAGTCAAATAAATTACTATATTCAAACTCAAATAATCTCACGCTAGTAAGGATGTGGCCCTCTGCTCGTATAGGTTTGGCCAGTAGGCTCCACATATGATGCTACGACCGAGTCTTCGACGGTGGTATCGCCAAATGACATCATTATATTACCCACGACATTTCATATGTTTCCCCAATGGCTCACCGAGTTATGAATCATATATATTGATGTAACAAAGCCCTTTTGTCAGCTAAGGTAAACTTAAATATGTCTCCTTAGACAAACTCTACCCTATGCCTATAAGGACACCTTGGATGACGTAACCCATGTGTTGCTGGCAAGGATCATTCTCGAAACGACTTTTGACTAAGTATATTAGGGACCAGACAACCCGGATGAACCATGGGATCTAGATCATGCATGTCATCATTCCCCAACCATCCGCTTTAATATCGATGAATTTCATAAATTCTAAACCCTATATTCTAAAATTCCACATGCTGCTACTATATGCTACGCATTTAGCGATCTAACAACTAGCTTTAATCGAAAGTTCTCTCTCAGCATTGAGAGGGGTAATTAACTATAGGTTCTTGCGCATATAGGAAACCTGGAACCATATCTAAAGTCCTCACAAAATGAGGGTGAAATCTCTGGGTAGTGTCTTATCTACTATTCCATCTTCCTTCTGAAAATTTCACTGACATAAATCATACTCTCTTCAAGATGAGAGGTGGTGTAAATTTTGAGCCCACAATTATAAGCTCTCATTTTATAGGCATTCTTACAATCTTGTGTTGTTGGGATATGAGCTCTAGTATTCTAATGAAATGTTAATTCAAAATAAAAATAAATCACAATTTTAGAAACATAAAACCCAACCATATGATAAACTGAAGTGCTTATTAAGCTTCCCAATATACAAGTACTTTATATTCATCTTCCTTTAGAATATGAAAAAATTGTTCATAATTGAGATCTCCCATTTGATATTCAAATTAATAATCTTGATTTTAAATATTAAATTTATAGAGATGATAACTATCTTAATCAAGAGTTTTCTTAGGAGATTCCCTTTCTTAAGATATAAATAACTATTGGAGCTTGCCCTATAGAAAATTTGTAACTCACGTAAAATAAATCTTTTCTTACTTCACCCATATAAGGCAAGAGAAGAATCTCAAGTAACCATCAACTTCATGAGTTCTTGTTAAGTGAGTGAATCCATCAGGTGATATTTCTATCTCTCAAGATAGTATATTATTTCTCGGTGTATATTTTATCACATAAATTAGAGCCCACAAGATTTTTGCAATGTTCTCGCATTTTAATCACCACATATAATTTTTTTTAAAGTAATAATTTAATTTTCTTAAGAGGATATAATTTTGAAAAACTTTAAAGATTCTTATTTATGGTGTTTCAAATTTAGCTATATAACAATCATCATTAAAGATTACTGATTGGCCAAGTGGCTGTCAAGGTGCTATCTAGTTGAGTTATTGGTCGACTTGGAGTTGTGATTCATAGGTAAACCTTGAGATATGACTTGAGTTGGGTGACACCTACAAAGTTGGTTTTCATTTTTGCTTATCTTGAATCTAATATAAGATGTGAAACATGTCATATGCTCGATTCAACATGTCTTAATAGAGATCGTATCAAGTAAATTGCCATCATAATGCCTATGATTGCAAATACAATATTATATAGTGTCAAGAAGAAGTCTAAAGCAAAAGTCTTTTAAATGATACAACATTCAAATCATAAACACAAACTTATGTTGGGTGAAACTTGAGGAGTACAAGTAGTACATCATAGAATAACATTGCATCAATATTTATGATGTTACATTGGTAATCATTATTGAACATATAGCATAACCTAATAGGATCATAAACTATATGATGAAAATTAAAGGTGATTTTATAAAGATTTGAATAAATTAGTGAAAGTTATATGATGAAAATTATTAAAATATCAACATATATTAATTTTATTGAAATTCACATATATAAATAAAATTAGAAAACAAATAAAGTAATAATCACACAATTTAAAATAGATAGTAGTTTACCTAGTAGAATAATTTTAACTAGCCCATCCCCTTAATTTGAGTTTAAGTCCTCTAAATTTACAACTAATCATTCTAAAATATATCTCCCCCTCTCTTTCTCCTAATGTTACCATGGATGAAATCAAGGCAAGAAGTGAGAAAAAGATATTTATAATAAAGTAATGACAATTTGGTAGATATCTCAAATATACAGTGTTCTAAAAATTTACAAAAATGTGCAAATATAATGAAGATGATTAATAAAACTAGCAAAAAAATGAATATCAAAATTTCATTCATACATGCATTGATTAATCGTATTGCATAACTATCTAATGAATCATGCAACCACTTTCAAAAAATTTTCTATATGATCACTTAAAAAAAAATTTCTTTAAAAGACATTTAAATATGCATATAAGAGGATCATTCAAGTCATAAAAACATATAAATAAAACTTGTTAAAAAAAATTTAAATAACTATTCAACATTAAATTAATATTTATAAGTATTATGATGAGTTATTATAAATTCATGTCTCATAAAGATCATGCTCAAATGACTTCGCTCATTATCTTATTTAGAGAGTTGTTAGGTTGAAGGCTATGTAGGATCCGAATGTGGTGATCCTTAAAAGTAATGTTGAGAGATGTCATATTCATGAATATAGGCCATCACTAAGTACGTTAGATCGATGACATGATTTTGATTATTATTTAAGGGACGGGATACATAGAAGATTCTTTATGATACGCATATATTGAGTTTAGAAAGATTTTTAAATTTTCATCTTAAAGCTAAAAATAATAATACTATCTTTCTATGAGAGAAAAAAAAAATCCTTTCAATATATATATATATATATATATATATATATATATATATATATATATATGATGAATTAATGCATATTTTAAGTTGATTAAAATTCAAATAATTAAGTATTTTTTTGTCTAAGCCTATTAGTTTAGGTCTTGTTTCGTTCTCGAAAATTTCGAGTTTGAATTTTGAATAATGCACAAATATATTAGTTTGTCATAAAAATAACTTAAATGATCTTAAAAAAGTCAAAACAATTAATAAGCTAACTTCGAAATTTGAAAATAAATGTGCACCGTAGATGCAATTGAGTCACTCAACTAGGGGTATAAGTGAGTTAAGTTGGCTCATGGTAGACTGAGCTTCGAGCTCCGAGCCAAATTATTGAGCTCTCATAAATAACTTGAAAATTTTGATAGTTGAAGTTTGACTAAACTCGTTTATATAATGGCTACTGATTATTGTATATCATTATCGATTGATAATTTATCGACTTTAAATGAGCTTGAGCACTTTATTTAAATGAATCGGTTCGATAATTGAATCATCGAGCTTAACAGAGTTTAAATATTTAAATAAACTTAGCTCAATTAAATTAAAACTTAACTGACTGACTCTTTTACTCATCATCTAATTTCAATAACTGAGCCATATGGGGTGGAATAGCAGAATAGTCACCAAAAAATATATATTTTTTTCCGACATTGTATTACGTATACATAAATTTTATATATTTATATATTTAATATCTAAAATTTTATATTTATTTAAATAGTATTAAAATTTTTATTATTATATAAAAATAAAATTATGGACTTTTTTTAAAGTAAAATTTACTTTTTTTAAACATAAAAAAGATTACTTTTATAGGTATAAAACTCTAATTATTATATACGCAAATATATAAAGAATTGTGTACTATTATTTTTTTTTTTAACCTGAAGGTTATTTTTGAAATAATTTCAGGAAATCAGAAGGAACCAAAATAAAAGAAAATTAATGAAGAAGGCATAAGGTCGAAGCAGGAACTAGAGAGAGAGAGAGAGAGACAGAAAACTGAGATCTCCGGTCTTTTTTTTTCAGGCCAAAACAAAGCCTAGGGGTTGCTGGAATTCGATCTTCATCTGCGCTTTTGATTCTCTCAAATCCCTCTGATCGCTTCGTTCTGCGTGTTCTCATATTCGAATGAGGATTCGGAAGGCGGAGAAACTGCTCGGCTTCACAACCGAGAATCCCGCAGCTCCGTCACCGCCGATGCCGTGATTCCGCCGCTGCTATCGTGGCCGCGGCAGCTTCTATGCGAGATCAATCGTTCGTGTTGTGTTGACGGCTCGATCAATCTTCGCTCATCGAATCCTCAGAAGGTTAGATCGATCGTTTCTATGCATGATCCCTATCTTCTTTCTTCCCGTTATCATCTTTTAGGGTTTTATCTATTCCGTTTTGACTTCACTCTGATTCCTTGCCCTAATCAAATGAATCCTTTACTGAAAGTAAAAATAAAAACGAGATGATGAGCGTTGTGGTGGATATTAGCTGTAACTTTTGTTGTAGCGCGAAATCGTGATTGTTTTATAGTTAGACCGTCAAGCTAAACGCCGAATTTGGGGAAAAATTACTAATCAATCAGGCTTGCTTCAATATGGTTGATATTGAGTTGTAACTGTTTGGGAGTTTGACAGGAAGAGTTAGGTATCGCAAATGATGATGAAGAGGAGATAGGGGTCGTCCGAAAAGGCTCCGATGATAAACAAAGGAGAGATAAACAAGAGGAGAAAGTAGAATATAAGGAAGAAACCAAAAATGAGAAGGAAGCTGAGAGGAAGAAAAGGGAGAAAGAAGCGGAAGAAACGGGCATGATAAAACGCGAGAAGATGAACGGCGAAGCATGGCACTGCAACCTCAAACCGCTTAGCTCTTATCTCGATTGCTTGGAAGAGAAAATCTCTAGCGATGATAGATGGCTCGCCAACCGCCCGAAGAAATCTGCGGCCAAGGTGGAGGCCGGCCCCGGAACGGCCACTAACTATTACAAAAACTACTCCGGTTTCGGAATCGATAGCCGTGGAAGTGCCGGTGGAGGCAACAAGAGTTCAGAGTTGGATGACGAGTCTGACCGTGAAGCTCTCGCTGATAGTCCTAATGATGCAGACGAAGCAGTAGTTGATGGTGGGAATCTCTGCAACTTCGATTATAAGAAGAAGACGAGGCCGCTCAAGAAGAGAGGGAGAAAGCCAGTGAAGGCTCGTTCTCTGAAATCTCTTCTTTCATTTCAAATTTGCTGATAAAATTTAGAGAAATTATTTGGCATACAATTTTCATATTTAGATTTCAATAGCATATACATTATACTCATTAATATATAATTATTATATATTATTATATATTAATATGAATACAAATATTATATATTACTCTATAGTTTTTTTTATATATATATTACTCTGTAGTTAAATTATATTAATATATAATAATATATAATAATTTATGATGAATAAAAAATAATTATATTTTAATTATATGATATATAAGATTATATTATTAGAATCTGAAAATATATATATATATATATATATATATATATATATATATATATATATATATATATATATATATATATCATTATTTCGCATATAATAACTTCTCTAAAATTTACGAGTTGTTTAAGTAAAACTTTAGGCATGATTTAACTATTGATGATTTAAAAAAATGGGATAATTTTTTTATTTGATTGAATTTTAGAATCATAAAATTTATTTCAAGATAAATATAATTTAACATTAACTTATTATTATTATTATTTTAATATTATATGAAAAATAATATAATTATTAATTTTTTAAAGTTGAAATACATCTTTTCATGCATAAGTAAGTGGCATATTCATAAATATTAAATTATATATATATATATATATGTGTGTGTGTGTGTAAATTTTTTTAGATCATATTTCATACGTCTTATTTTAGCTTCATTATTAGTTTAATTTAAAATTTATTAAATTCCACTATTTATAAGATTTAAGTAATTTAAGATTTTATCTTTCTCATAAATAAAAATAAATAAATTAAATTATTCTGATCAAAATTTTGATCTTGATGTATCTCAATTATGTGAATCTATTTTAAAAATGAGTTCAATATAAAGATTATTAATATTATACTCATCCCAAATAAATTTAAATCCCTCCTAATTATTTGGTAATAGAGTTATTTACGTACAGAAAAAATAAATTTGATGTTAAAACACTCCGAGAGTGTGAATTACATCTTCAGTTTTTTGGGATAGCTACGATTATATAAAAAAATAATTATAGAATTTTTATAGAATAATTTATTATTTGAAAAGTTATGATATGATTAATATTTTTTATTTTATTTTTAAAAAGTTAAATTATAATTTTCTGACCGTCAATATATAAAATCAAATAAGATTAAAAAGCATAATATTTTGACCCCATATTCTTAAAAAAATAAGATCTCAGCACCTAAACAACAATGCAGTGCCGTGTGGCATGGTATACACTCTTAATCTAGTGGGTAAGAGTTTTACATTCAATTAAAAAATTTAGAATTCAAATCTTACACTATATTTTATAAGTGAAATATTATTTAATTTACTCAAATATTAAAAAAAAAAACCCTCCGAGAAATACTGCCGTGATCAAATGAGATTTATCATTTGAAAACATAGTGGCTTAGGATATTTTTTAAGAATTTAGGAAATTTAATAATTATAAATTTATTATGATCGATATATTTTGATTCAAATTTATTCTTAGTATTTTATCTCGTATTTCTTTGTCACAGATCTTTTAATGTTAGAATTGGGAAGTTTGTGGGTATATCTAAATAGAACAAACGTTTAGTGAGAAATGAATAAATAAGAATAGAAAGAGAAAGATCAGAAAGTCTCTTCATTATATATATATAATAATAATATATAATATATATATATATAATATATATATATATACAGCATATAAGGTTTTGGAATCTATATTCAGGTTTATAACGTTCAATCTCATATTTATAATCTTAGATATGATTGTATTATTTTGCACAGTTATATTTATCGCTCTAAGATGATGAGTTAGCTTCTATCTTATTTTTTTATTTTAAATTATTTCTGAATCTTTGCCAAATACTGAAATCTAGAAGAGAATTATTAGATATCGGTTTGCCTTTGTTGATCTTCCATGCAAGTCTTTGACTTTAATCTGAATTTTCTTAAGAATCTTCTTAGGGAATTGTGATTTCGTCCTTTGAGGCCATTTGTTCATATATTTTAACACATATTTTTCTTTATTTATTTATATTCATATTAATCAATTAGGAATGCTGTAGGATGCACTAATATTTTATAATATTATTTGTTTAATAATTAAATTAGGATATCTCATAATTTAGTCATATATATATATTAAATTTAATTGTATTATTTAATAATTTAGTTACATTGAGTTATAATATGTAGGTGCCCATTAATAAGATTGATAAGGTGCATCAAAATATCTAAAATTATTGTGAAGGCTTTAAGTTTAAATTTTGCCTATATCATAATAAATTATCATCTTTAAGACTTAGGTGGGCAAAATAAAAAAAAATAATGAAATATATTAAATTAAAGACACATGCTATTAAATTAGTGGTATGATTCCATATCCTCAAATAGACAATAGAGACAAAAGGGAAAGAAAAATTCCAAGTTGGCTAAAGGACTTTACAACATAAACATAAGTAATTACTCAGGACAGTAAGGAGGGACAAATACAACCATACCTTACAGAGACTAAACAGACAGAGACAAGATATGATAACAACAGAGAAGAAAAGATTACAAATATACTAATTCAGAACATAAAATAAATACAAATATTACAGACTACAAATACAACATGTCCAGAATAGCACTAGAACCAAAGATCAACTAGAATGACAACAAGCTGCAACAACATTAAAATCCCAAAGTATCATCACAGAAGGACAGCACAACTGAATATAGATAATTCTAGAAAAACCCTGCAGCAGTTATCAATAACAGAATTGAGATCATAAATCAAGAAGATCCAACAATTATTAATAAAAGAATTTAGAGTTGAACTCAAGAATCAAGAAACAAAATAATGAATAAACGAATCTATCAGGAAATCAAGAAGCTCGACGACTAAACCAACTAATATTCCAGAGAGATAGAAGTAAGCAACAATGAATAAATGATCCATTGTAACAGAAAGTAGTTACACATATAGAGAAAGCTTAGATAGGGGTTAGAAAAATAGTATAAATAAGGGATAAAAGAAAAACAGAGGGTAATCAACATTTTACAAAGAACTTATCTTCTTCAAGCTTCTTCTTCTTCTTCTCCTTCTTCGGCTCATCTTTTCCTCTTGGTTATCTCACCGGGAACCTCCATTCGCACCGGTCAGAAACCATAGGGCTTCCTTCTCTCTAGCTCTCATCCTCTCGAGCGTCGGCCGGCTGAATGGTCGAAGGAAACGAAACAAAAGCTTGCTTAAGGATAGCTTCCTCCAGAAGATTCATCCGCCCTTCACCCACCAAAAGCAAGGCTCAATTCAATTCCAAGGAACACAAAACTGCACGGATCAAGCGCTCAAGGCAGCGTGTAATCCACTAACTCCCTTAGGAATCAAGAACCGCTTAATCAAAAACACAAATCCATGGGCAGATAAGAAACCAATCCATCCGACGGTTCAAGACTCAGTTCAAGAGAAACTCAATCCAAGTGATTAGATCCAACGCCAAGAACAAAGGCGCTAATCCAACGGTTCAGAAAGCACCCGATAAACCTTTCCCAATTATCAATTAACTCAGCCAGGTTCAGACCACTCAGCGAGTCGACTCACTAAACCAAACTCAAGCCTAATTGGACCAGACTCCTATCATTGATGCTCTTGTTGATTACCACAACTCAGACAATGGAAGAAGGCACGAGACATACATCAAAAACACTAGAGGAATGTGTGGAAGACTAAATAAAATGGAGGAACAAATGTCCTCAATTACTATCATATTGAATGAAGTTTCAAGAAGGCTATCGGCTATAGAAGCCAAATTGGAAACAAATTCTCAAGAACGACAACAATCCTGTGTGTAATGCTTCTTATCGAATCTTTCCCAAATAGATCACACACACAACACCAACAAAATACTAGACCTGTTAAGGTAGATATGCCTAAATTTAATGGAGAAAATCCAAGAGGATGGCTGTTCAAAGGTGATCAATTTTTTCAGTACTATAGTTTATCAGAGGATCAAAAATTCATAATAGCCTCAGTATACATGGATGGACCTGCCTTGAGCTGGTATCAATGGATGCATGCAAACAAATAATTGTATTCATGGACACAGTTCAAAGAACAAGTCATTCAAAGATTTGGACCCTCTCTATACAGGGATTTGAGAGGAGAATTAGCTAAGTTACAACAAAAAACTACAGTCCAAGAATTCTACAATCAATTTGAGGAATTAGCTAACCAAATTTCAGGTATTCCACCTGAATTTCTATAAAGTTATTTTGAATCAGGGCTTAGACAAGATATTAAGAGGGAAGTAAGAGCCTTACAGCTCAATTCTCTTCAACAAGCCTTTCAGTTAGCTAAACTAATGGAATATATGTTAGCAGATGAGGTGTTTATGGCAAGAACAACAAGATTCAATCAAGTATCAGCCATAAAATATCAATAATAATATCAACAACCTCTGCTCCCTACACCAACAATGTCAATTCACAACAATAATACTAATACCAAACCAACCATTCCAATACAAAGACTCACTCCAACATAGTTAGAAGAAAGAAGAAAAAAAGTACTATATTTTAACTGTGATGAAAAGTTCCATAGGGCCCACATCTGTAAATCAAAACTATTTGCCCTCATGGTGATCAATGAGGAGTAGGATGACAACTTACAGTAAGAAAATCAAGAAGAAAACCTGTTAATACAAGAAGATATTTCAGAAATTAGTTTCAATGCATTCATTGGTCAATCAAATCCTAGAATCCTAAGACTACAAGGGATAATTGGAAATAAAAAAGTGCAAGTACTGATTGATAGTGGTTCAACCCACAACTTTATCCAGTCCAAACTAGCCAAGTTTATAGACCACACAGTAACACCTGCATTAGTTTTCAAAGTATTAGTAGGAAACAGGGAAACTTTAAAATGTTCAGGAATATGCTCTAATATTCTTATCCAACTACAAGGATACACCTTCATCACTGATTGCTATTTCGCCAAAAGAGCATATGTAGTATTAGGTGTTCAGTGGCTAGAACAAATAGGAGAATGTACAACTAATTACAAAGAGCTCACAATAAAATTTAAGTATAAGGACACCTTGGTACAACTACAACGAGATACAACATCCAAGGTTTAAGGCATCACACTGCACCAGTTCACCAAATTATAAAATAAACATGAAATAGCTTTATACCTACAAATAACAGAAGTCCAAAGTTCTGCAGAAGCTACAGCAAGTGAGTTCCAAAGCATACTTGAAAACATTCAAGCAATATTACAGTAATACCAAGACATATTTCAAGCCCCACAGACCTTACCTCCCAAAAGGAGTATTGACCACCATATTAATTTAGCCCCTGGAACTCAACCAATCAAGGTAAAAAGTTACAGATACTCACATTTTCAGAAAACTGAAATTGAGAAACTTATAAAGGAAATCTTTGGGATGGAATAATCGAGAAAATCATCCATTCTCTTCCCCAGCCCTTTTAATCAGAAAAAAAGAATGAACTTAGAAATTTTGTGTGGATTATAGAGCTCTAAATAAAATAACAATCCCTGATAGATTCCCAATTCCCACCCCAGAAGAGCTTATGGATGAATTACATGGAGCCATAATATTTTCAAAGCTAGATTTAAGATCAGGATATCATCAAATCAGAATGGCTGAAGAAGATATTTACAAAACTGCCTTTAGAACACATGAGGGGAACTATGAATTTCTTGCAATGCCATTTAGATTAACAAATGCACCCTCAACATTCCAAGCTATGATGAATACGTTCAAACCTCTCTAAGGAAATTTGTATTAGTTTTTTTTTGATGACATCTTAATATACAGCACTACAATAGAGCAACATCAAATCCATTTATAAACAGTGTTAGAAAAACTGAAATAGCACAGTCTGTTTATCAAGCCATCTAAATGCTCATTCATATAAGAAAAAAATTAAGTATTTAGGACACATTTTATCTGCACAGGGTATAGCAGTGGATCCCAAAAAGATTCAAGTAGTACAAGCATAGTTTTTACCTAATTCAGTCAAGCAGTTAAGGGGGTTTTTGGGTTTAACTGGCTATTACAGAAAGTTTGTTAAAAACTATGCAGCAATTGCATCCCCATTAACATCAATTCTAGCTAAACAACAATTTCAGTGAACAGAAGAATCAAAAGCAGCATTCACACAATTGAAACAGACTATGGTATCCTTACTAGTTTTAGTATTTCCAAATTTTTTTATACCTTTTATTCTGGAAACAGATGCCTCAGGTATAGCAATAGGAGCAGTATTAGTTCAAAACAATCATCCTCTTGCTTATTTCAGCAAGAAATTATCTCCAACATTACAGAAAATATCAACATATGCTAGAGAACTTTATGCTATAACAGAAGCAGTAGGAAGATGGAGACAATATCTGTTAGGCAATAAATTCACTATAAGAACAGATCAAAAGAGCATAAGGGAGTTAATGCAACAGATAATTCAGACTCAAAGAGGTTTCTTATTAAACTCCTTGGCTTTGGTTATACCATTGAATATAAACCAGGGATCACCAATAAGGCAGCTGATGCCTTATCCAGAAAAGCATACAATATAGATGAAATAGTAACAGTAGAAGGCTCAACACAACACACCTTATATGATTATACTCAGCAATTCACAACCTTGTTACAACAGATTAAAGAAGAAACACAATCTAATCTTGAACTAGAGCAGTTGCATAAACAAATTTCAGCAAGTCCAGAATTATTTCCCAATTACAGATGTACTAATGGACTGATATATTACAAAAACAGAATAGTCATATCAAAAGACTCTGAAATAAGAAATATGCTTATAAGAGAATTACATTCAACACCAATAGGAGGACATTGGGGAATTAAGAGGACAAGGGTCAGAATTACTCAACAATTCTATTGAAAAAGATGAAACAAGATATAAAATACTTCATAGCCACACGTCCAGTATGTCAACAGATCAAATATGATACTCAAAAACCTGTAGGGTTATTACAACCCTTACCTATTCCAACAGCCATTTGGGAGGAAGTATCAATAAATTTTATCATAGGTCTACCCAAATCCCACAACAAAACTGTTATACTAGTAGTAGTAGTAGATAGACTTTCAAAGTATGCTCATTTCTCAGCCCTTCCAACTTATTTTACAGCTACCTACATAGCTCAAACTTTCATTTCAGACATAGTTAAACTGCATGGAATTCCACAAGCGATAGTTTCAGACAGAGATCCTATCTTTATGAATAATTTTTGGTAAGAACTATTCAAATTGAGTGGAACAACATTAAGCCATAGCAGTGCTTATCATCCTCAATCTAATGGCCAAATAGAGGTAACAAATAGAACACTAGAACAATACCTAAGAAGTTTTGTATTAGAGACACCTAGAAATTGGACTATAATTCCTCCCATGGGTAGAGTTTTTCTATAATACATCCATTAACACTTCCACAAAAATGACTCCTTTCCAAATAATATATGACAGACTACCACCAGAAATTATACCCTATAATGACAATACAACTACTAATATGGAAGCAGAAACATTACTACAATAAAGGGACACTGTATTACAGTAATTGAAGAAAAACTTACAAGAAGCTCAGAATAGAATGCAACAAATAGCAAACAAACACAGAAGGGAGCTTCAGTTTAATATAAATGATCTAGTATTAGTTAAATTACAACCATACAGATAGATATCAGTGTCAAAGAAACCCTATACAAAGCTGCAAAGACAGTATTATGGTCCTTTTAAAGTTCTATAGAAAGTAGGGACTGTGGCTTACAAAGTAGACCTTTTAGAAACAGCAAGGATTCACAATGTCTTCCATGTCTCTAGACTTAGGCAATTCAGACAAGATTCAAAAATTCACCCAGCCATATTACCTACTCAATTCTTAGAAGGGCATCCCCTGGTCAGACCCATCAAAATTTTAGATCAGAGGATAAGAATACAAGGAGACAGACCAATCACAGAAGTCTTAATACAATGGGAAGGTATCCTAGAAACAAAGACTTCTTAGGTGGAAATTAAGGAATTCTAGGGAACTTTTCCTGACTTTGACCTTGGAGACAAGGTCAATGTGTGTGTGTGTGTGGGGGGGGGGGGAAGTAATGATATGACTCCATATCCTCAAATAGACAACAGAGGCAAAAGGGAAAGAAAAATTCCAAGTTGGCTAAAGGACTTCACAACATAAACATAAGTAATTACTCAGGACAGTAAGGAGGGACAAATACAACCATATCTTATAGAGACTAAATAGACAGAGATAAGATAGGATAATAATAGAGAAGAAAAGATTACAAGCATACTAATTCAGAACATAAAATAAATACAAATATTACAGACTATAAATATAACATGTCCAAAATAGCACTAAAACCAAAGATCAGCTAGAATGACAACAAGCTGCAACAGCATTAAAATCTCAAAGTATCACCACAGAAGGATAGCACAACTGAATATAGATAATTCCAGAAAAACCCTGTAGTAGTTATCAATAATAGAATTGAGATCAGAAATTAAGAAGATCTAGCAGTTATTAATAAAAGAATTTAGAGTTGAACTCAAGAATCAAGAAACAAAATAACAAAATAACAGTTTTCTGTTATTTTGTAGCAAGGATGAAACAATCTATATCAAGAAAATCAAGAATGACTAAACCAATTAATATTCCAGAGAGATAGAAGTAAGCAACAGTGAATAAATGATCCATTGTAACAGAAAGTAGTTTAACATGAAAATGGTAAATAGGAAGTCTTTAATTAATTCTCTTTGTTTTAATTTTTATTTTTACCCATTGGGGAACCCAACGAGGTCCTAAAACCTAAAGATGCTAGCTAGCTTAACTGAAGGATGAATAAGCTATGTGACAATGGAATGAAAGATAGTCTTAGATTCATAACAAAGTACAAACCCACTATTGATACTTAGAGACAACGATCATTTACCAAAGTTGGAGAGAGGAACTTTCCCTAGCAGAGTCGCCAGAAAAATCTGTGATGAAATTTTATAAGAAAATTTCTAAAGAATATCTAGATCTTCATGGTGTTAAAAATGCATAAAAAGAAGAATGTGTATTTCTATCTTCATTTTATCCTCAAGATTTTTAAAACACTCTATACAAAGGTTTGTTTTAATTCTTTTGATTACAGATCATTCATTCATCAACTAAGTGTTTTAATTATTTAATTATTTGTTAATTTTCTTATTTGATTTTTCTCATAGAAACATTTTATTTGACTACAAGTATGCATAATTCAAAGTTCATTTGTCTTTTTAATCTATGTCCAAAAATTTTCAATCATTCTTTAAGTGATTGATTTGGGCTCACTTGGGCTTGAGTTTGATTGATTTTAGTGACATTAGATTGGTCCCATTTAAACGATTAAATTGACTATAAATTTATCAAAATCGATATACAAATAATTCTAAATTTATTTCAAAAATTTCTAATTTGACACATAGATATACACACCCCAATAACAAATACAAATTAACAATAAAGTCTCTATAACATCAAACTATACCACACACACAATATTATTAAGAAAAAGATCAAATTGATCAGAGCAATTCTAATAAATTTTCATGATGATTAACTTTAAAATTATAGTCTCAAAATCATTAGGTTTATTTTAGTGGATGCTAACACAATAAAGCCTGCAGAGAAATTTACTCCAAATGGCAGATTTAGAAAGTCATTGAAGGATTTTTGATGGTGGAAGAGAGTGGGTATTTTGTATCACGTCTCCATTGATTGATGCCAAAAAAGGATTTTTCAAGGCTAATATATTTGAAGCTCCTTTCCAAATATTTTGGTGATTAATTCTCTATCAATGAGCAATAGATTATCAAAATGATCATCTTGTCCTGGCATTTTATTCCATTTATCAAATTTAAGCAAAAAAAAAAGTTAAAAGAAATGATTTGTTGTTCATATACTTAAATGAGAGATCCAAGAATCACATCCATTATGAATGCAGATAGATAAAAAAATATTAAGAGAATTAGTTCCTAGGACTCATTTATTAGTAGTACAAGTAATGCTTGATCAATTAATCAAGCTATTAAATGAAGATAAGTACAAAAAAATAATCTTTATTTTATGAGTTTTGCAAATTTTCTCTCCACTTCAAAGTGCAATGTAAAAACAATGATAGGATTAGGACATGTATACAGTGACTTTAATACCCTAATTTTGAATAAGATAGTATATTTATATATTTGAGCTAATCTTACTAAGATTTTAAAACTCTACTTTTCATTTGGAATAGATAAGAATTAAATGACCAAATTTAGAGCTACGTTGTATGGAATCAATAAACAGAGGAGCATAGCATTTTTAATGATAGTGTGATTAATAAAGTAGTTGCTACTACATGTAATTTTACGCGATTACTGTACAGATGATATAGAAAAATTATTGAAGTATTTGATTCAAATAAGATATACTTAAATTTAATAGATGAATGTAATGACCATAATATAGATTCATCAAATGAAGATAACAAAACTTTTAAAATTAAATAAATATGGTAGAAAGTTATATCATGTGTGCAAGTGCAAGTTATTCTCAAAATTAATTTTTATATTATATTTATTTTATTTAAAATATTTATACCCTTGAATTACATGATATTTTTTATTTAATTAGAGTTATTGATATAGGCCTTCCTTAACGGGTCATCATTTGTGTAATATTTAATTAAAAGTCATTAAAATTAACCCCAGAAGTTAATGATGCTATTTAAACTATAAAAGCTCAAAATTTGATAATGAGACCAAATTTATACTCTATTCATAAATAAATTTCAAAATCTCGATCAAGACTGTGCATGCTTTGCTTAAATTTGTGCTTGAAATCTCAACGAGCAATTATTCTTTCATCATTAAAAAATATACAAATTTTGTGACATTATGAAATCAGAAAAGACTTGTGATGGTAAGTGGTGAGCAATTTTGTGTTGGCTATTATGCTCATATTTTATAAAGAATATAATTAAAAATAAGAGTAAATTATTTTTATTCCCTAATTATTACTCAATTATTATATATATATATATATATATATATATATATATATATATATATATATATATATATATATATATATATATATATATATATATATATATATATATATTGTCTAATACATTTTCTGTAATATGTTAATTTGAATGCAATCTATACTTACATCACTGAATTATAATAAATCTAAAATAAATAAAATAAACTAAATAAAAATAAAAAAATCTTTAAAAAAAGCTTAAATAAATAAAAAAATAAACAAAATAAATAAAAAATATAAACCTACTAGTTTACTTAATTTAAAAATAAACTTAAACTAAAACCTGAACCCTAAACCTAAAACCTAAACCTAAACACTAAACCCAAAACCCTAAAAATAAAAAAATATAATAATAAAAACTAATAAAGAAAACCCTAACCCTAAACCTTAAAACTAACCTTAAAATCTACAACCCTAAACCCTAAACTCAAACTCTAAAACCCTAAACCCCAAACCCAAAACCCAAAACTCTAAACTCTAAACCCTAATCCCTAAACCTTAAACCTTACAAACCCTAAACCCTAAAGCCTAAACACTAATCCCTAAACCCTAAACCTTAAACCCTAACCCTAAACCCTAAAACCATAAACCATAAAACCATAAACCCTAAACCCTAAACCTAAAACCCCAAACCCTAAAAACCTAAAAATTGAAACCTAAATAATAAAATAAAAATAAAACTTAACTAAAAAATAAACATAAACCTAAAAAATAAACTAAAATAAAAAACCTAAAAAAAAATAAATAAACTAAACTAATTAAAATAAATAAATAAACTAAAATAAATAAATAAAGCTCAAATAAATAAAAACTAAAACCAATCCTAAACCTAAACCAAAAAGCTAACCTTAAACCATAAACTTACAACCCTAAACCCTAAACCTAAACCCTAAAAAACCCTAAACCCTAAACCCTAATCTTAAACCCTAAAAGCATAAACCCTAAATCCTTAAACCCTAAACCCTAAACCCTAAATTATACACTATAAACTCTAAACCATAAAATCATAAATCCTAAACCCTAAACCCTAAAACCATAAACCATAAAACCTAAACTAAAAAAATAAACCTAATATAAATAAACTAAACTAAATAAAAATTAAAAATAAACCTAAATAAAAATAAAAAAATATAAACTTAAATAAATAAAAAATGAACTAAATAAACTAAATTAGCCTAAACCTACAGTTTATATAATTTTAAGGAAAAAAAACCCTAAACCCTAAACCCTAAAACTTAATCCCTAAAACTTAACTAATTCAAACTAAACCTAAACTAAATCCTAACCCTAACTTAAAGAATCCTAAATTAAACTAAACTAAACCTAAACTCCTAATATCCTAAACTAAACTCTAAACTTAAAACTCCTAAACCCTAAGTTTTAAACCTTAAACCTTAAATCAACCCCTAACCCTAAACCTTAAACCCTAAAAACCCTAAACCATAAAGCCTAAACATTAAACCCTAAACCTTAAACCCTAAAACTTAACCCTGAACATAAACCCTAAAACCTTAAAACCCTAAACCCTAAAACCTTAAAACCTAAACAATAACCTTAAACCCTAAACCCTAAAAGCATAAACCCCAAAACCCTAAACTCTAAATATTGAACCCTAAACCTTAAACCTTAAACCCTAAACTCTAAATCCTAACCCTAAAAGCCAAACCTTAAACCTAAACCTAAAGTAACTTAATAAATTAAAAAATAAACCTAAACTAGAAAACCTAATAAACCTAAACCTAACCTTGGCAAGAATATCATCATCAAACAGCTCTAGACTGTGGTGGAGGTGAAGGCGATTAATCATTGGTGGTGGGGATCTGAGGTGCTGGATATGGAGGTGGTGGTCAAAGTAATGGTGGTTAAGGCGGTCAGAGGAGAGGTGGAGGTTACAGTTGTGGTAGTGGCAGAGGGAGAGATCGGGGTCATGATGGTGAATCACGCTACTAGAGAGCCGGGGTGGTTCTGATGGGAACTGAGAAACCGGAAGGCCAACCTATGCAACTATGTCTTTATAGTAGAGATGGTTCTAGCTATCTAGGGTTTTTGATTTTTCTCTATGTGTGCTCATTTTTTTATCTATGTCATCGCTCGTGTCTTAGAAAACTTGGTGTGATAATTGGTTGACGAAACTTAAAAGAAGAAATGTTAAATCTAAATTTATTCTGTATTAAAAAAAAAAAAAAACCCTAAACCTTATACTAAAACTTGAAACTTAGACCTAAATCCTAAACCCTAAATCATAAACCCTAAACCCTAAACCCTAAACCCTAAACCCTAAACATTAAACCCTAAACCCTCATACCTAAACCCTAAAACCTAAACCCTAAAATCATAAACCCTAAACCATAAATAGTAAACCCTAAACCCTAAAGCCTAAACCCAAAACACTAAACCCAAAACCCTAAACCCTAAATTGTAAGCCATAACAACCAAAAAACTTAAACCTAAACTAAATAAAACCTTATAATAAAATAAATAAATAAAACTAAACCTAAAAAATTAAAATAAAGAATATAAAATAAAAATTTTAACTAAATCCTAAACCTAAACCTAAAATTAAAATAAAATAAAAAATAAACTGAAATAAAATAAATAAAAACTTAAACTAAACTAAAAAATAAAATAAACCTAAGAATAAGAAACCAAAAAAAAATAAAGACTAAACGTAAAATAAAAATAAAAAAATCTAAAAAAATAAAATATAAACTAAATAAAAACCTAAACCTAAAAAATAAACCTAAAAATAAAACCAAAAAATAAATAAAAATAAAACCTAAAACCCAAACTAAAAAAAACCTAAACCTAAAATAAAAATAAAATAAACAAAATAAAATAATCCTTAACCTAAACAAAAATAAACTAAACTACGATAAATACTACTTAAACCTAAACCTAAAATAAATTAAATGAAAACCTATACTTAAACGAAATAAAATAAAAGAACTAAAGAAAAACCTAAACCTTAACTAAAAAATAAAACCTAAAAATAAACCTAAAATAAAAACAAAAAACCTAAGCTTAAAATAATAAAAACCTAAACTTAAGCATAAAAATATAAATATAAAACCTAAACCTAAAAAAAATATAAAACCTAAACCTAAAAAATAAAATAAAAATAAAACTTAACTAAAAAAATAAGCATAAAGCTAAACCTAAACCTAAAAACTAAACAAAATTAAAAAAGCCTAAATTAAAATAAATAAACCTAAAATAAATAAACTAAACTAAATAAAAAATAAACCTAAATAAAAATAAAAGAAATATAAAAAAATAAATTAAATATAAACTAAATAAACCTAAACCTACCTAGTTTACTTAATTAAAAAGAAACCCTAAACCATAAACCCTAAACTCTAAATCCTAAGCCCTAAACTTAAACCCTAAACCTTAAACCCTAAACCTACAACCCTAAACCCTAAACCCCAAAAAACCCTAAACCCTAAACCCTAAAAAACCCTAAACTCTAAACTTTAAACCCTAAACTAACCTAAAACCCTAAACCCTAAACCCTAAAGACCTAAAGACCTAAATGTAAAAATTAAAGTACAAATAAAACTCAACTAAAAAATAAACCTAGACCTAAACCTAAACCTAAAAGATAAACTATAATAAAAACCTAAACTTAAATAAATAAACCTAAAATAAATAAACTAAACTAAATAAAAATAAAAAAACCTAAATAATAATAAATAATAAAAAAACTAAAATAAATAAAAAATAAACTAAGTAAACTAAAACAACCTAAACTTACAAGTTTACTTATTTTTTTTATTTATAAAAAAACCCTAAACCCAAAAACTAACCATAAATCCTAAACTCTAAACCCTAAAAGCATAAACCATAAAACCCTAAACCTTAAACCCTAAACCCTACACCATATACCCTAAACTTTAAACCCTAAACCCTAAATCCTAAAACCCTAAACCCTAGACCCTGAACCCCAAACCCTAAACCTAAACCTAAAGTAACTAAATTAAAAAAATAAACTTAAACCCTAAACTAATAAACCAAAACCTAAAACTAATTCCTAAGAATGAACCTTGTCGAGAACATAACCATCAACCAGCTCTAACTGGCTATATCGCAATGGTGGTCAGGGATCTGGAGGTGTTGATGGAAATGGAGGTGTTGGTTGGAGCAGTGGTGGTTATTGAGGTGGGAGGAGTGACAGAGCTTACAACTTTGGTGGTGACTTAGAGAAGGATCGGGGATGTGATGGTGGATTCTGCAACTCGAGAGGCTGGGGTAGTTCTGATGGGAACTAGAGAAACGGGAACGATGACCATCTTGCTTATGGAAGCGGTCTTTATAGTAGAGGCAATTCTAGGTTTTGATTTGCTCTATGCATGCTCACTTTTTAACAATGTCATCGCTTGTGTCTTAGAATAGTTAGTGTGTTACTTGGTTGATGAAATCGAAAAGAATAAATGTTAAATCTAAATTTTCTCTCTGTTAAAAAGAAAACCAAAAACTCTAAACACTAAACTATAGCCTGAACCCTAGACTTAAAATCGAAACCCTAAATCCTAAACCATAAAAACCCTAATCCCTAAACCCTACAACCATAAACCCTAAACCTTATACCCTAAACCCCAAACCTTAAACCCTAAACCCTAAACCCCAAACCCTAAACCCTAAACCTTATACCCTAAAAACCTAAATCTAAGCTAAATAAAACCTAATAATAAAATAAATAAATAAACCTAAACCTAAAAAAAATAAATAAAATTAAAACATAAATTAAAACTTAAATCTAAACCTAAAAGAAAAATAAGATTAAAAATAAAAATTAAATTAAAATAAAATAAATAAAAATTTAAACTAAACCAAAAAATAAAATAAAACTAAGAATAGAAAACCTAAATAAAATAAAAACTAAATGTAAAATAAAAATAAAATAAACCTAAAATAAAATAAAATCTAAATAAAAATCTAACCATAAAAATAAAATCTAAAAATAAATAAAAAATAAAACCTAAACCCTAAAACAAAAAAAAAATCCTAAATGTAAAATAAAAATAAAATAGATAAAATAAAATAAACCTAAACCTAAACTAAAATAAACTAAACTAAATTAAATACAACCTAAACCTAGACCTAAAATAAACTAAACCAAAACTTAAACCTAAACCTAAACTAAATAAAATAAAATAAACTAAAAATAAACCTAAATCTAAACTAAAAAAATAAAACCTAAAAATAAACCTAAAACTTAAACCTAAAAAAACAAAATAGAAACCTAAACCTAAACCTAAAAATAAAAATAAAATCTAAGCCTAAAAAATAAAATAAAAATTAAACTAAACTAAATAATAAACATAAACCTAAACCTAAACCTAAAAAATAAACTAAAATAAAAACCTAAACTAAAATAAATAAACTAAACTAAATAAAAATAAAAAATAAACCTAAATAAAAATAAAAAAAATAAAATGAACTAAAAGAAATAAAAAATGAACTAAATAAATTAAATAAACTTAAACTTATCTGGTTTACTTAATTTAAAAAAAACCCATAAACCATAAACCCTAAACCCTAACCCTGAATCCTAAACCCTAAACCCTAAACACTAAACCCTAAAACTAACCCTAAACTTACAACTCTAAACCAACATCCCTAAACCCTAAACCCTAAACCTTAACCCCTAAACCCAAATTTAAACTTAAACCCTAAACCCTAAACCCTAAACCCTAAACCCTAAAACCTAAACCCTAAACCCTAAACTAAACCTAAACCTTAAACCCTAAACCTTAAACCATAAAGTTTAAACCTTAAAAGCCAAACTAAACCCTACTTACCTCAAACCCTAAACTGTCTAAACACAAAACCCTAAACTCTAAACCATACCCTAAAAAACCCTAAAGCTAAATACTAAACCTAAACCCTAAACCCAACCTAAACCTAAACCCTAAAACCTTAAACCCTAAACCCTAAACCCTAAACCTAAACTCTAAACCCCCAACCTAAAACTAAAAAAACCTAAACCTAACTAAATAAAATAATAATAAAATAAATAAATAAACTTAAACCTAAATAAAATAAAATAAAATAAAAACCTAAACCTAAATAAAAAAAATAAACTAAAATAAATTAAATAAAAACCTAAACTAAACAAAAAAATAAAATAAACCTAAGTATGAAAAACCTAATTAAAAATAAAACTAAACATAAAATAATAATAAAATAAACCTAAAATAAATTAAAATAAAAACTAAATAAAAACCTAAACCTAAAAAACATCAAAATAAAAACTAATAATAAATAAAAAAATAAAACCTAAACCTTAAACTAAAAAAAAAACCTAAACCTAAAATAAAATTAAAAAAAAATAAAATAAGCCTAAACCTACACTAAAATAAACTAAACTAAAAGAAATAAAACCTATACCTAAACCAAAAATAAGGTAAACCTAAACCTAAACCTAAACTAAATAAAATAAAATAAACTAAAATAAACCTAAACCTAAACTAAAAAATAAATCCAAAAATAAATGTAAAATAAAAACCTGAAACATAAACCTAAAAAAATAAAATAAAAACCTTAACCTAAAAATAAAAAATAAAATGTAAACCTAAGAAATAAAATAAAAATAAAACTCAACTAAAAAATAAATCTAAACCTAAAAAATAAACTAAAATAAAAAAACCTAAACTAAAATTAATAAACCTAAAATAAATATACTAAACTAAAAGAATAAAAAAAAAATAAACTAAATAAATCTAAACCTATCAATTTACTTAATTTAAAAAAAACTAAACCCTATACCTTAAACCCTAAACCTATAACCCTATAGGTGCTCATTTTTATCTATGTTATCGCTTGTGTCTTAGAAAATTTTGGGTGCTACTTGGTTGATGAAATTGAAAAGAATAAATGTTGAATCTAAATTTGTTCTTTGTTAAAAAAAACCTTAAACCCTAAACCCTAAACTAAACCATAAACCCTAAACCTAAAACCTAAAGCCTAAACCCAAAAACCTAAACCCTAAACTAACCCTAAACCATAAACCCTAAAATGGTAAAAACCTAAACCTAAACTAAATACAACCTAGAAAAATATAAAATAAAAAGCCTAAACCAAAATAAAATAAAAATATATAATAAAATAAAAACCTAAACTTAAACCTAAAAACAAAATAAAATAAAAAATTAAAACTAAACTAAAATAAAATAAATATAAACCTAAAATAAACTAAAAAATAAATAACCTAAATAAAATAAAAACTAAACCTAAAATAAATAAAATAAAATAAAAACTAAATAAAAACCTAAACCTAAAAAATTAAACATAAAAAATAAAACTTTAAAATAAATAAAAAATAAAACCTAAACCTTAAGCTAAAAAAAAAAAACTAAACCTAAAATTAAAAAAATAAACAAAATAAAATAAACCTAAACTTAAAATAAAATAAAATAAAATAAATAAATAAAACCAAAACCTAAACTTAAAATAAACTAAACCTAAACCTAAAATTAAACTAAATAAACTAAAATATACTAAAAATAAATCTAAACTTAAACTAAAAAAATAAAGCCTAAAAAAATACCTAAAATAAAAACCTAAAACCTAAACTTAAAGAAATAAAATAAAAGCCTAAACCTAAACCTAAAAATAAGAAATAAAACCTAAACCTAATAATAAAAATAAAAATAAAACTCAACTAAAAAATAAACCTAAACCTAAAAAAATAAAAATAAAAACTTAAATTAAATAAACTAAAATAAATAAACAAAACTAAATAAAAATAAAAATAAATAAATTAAAAATAAACTAAATAAACCAAGACCTTCGAGTTTACTTAATTTAAAATAAAAAATAAAAAATAAAAAATAGAAAAAATAAACCCTAACCCTAAAACTAACCCTAAACCCTGAACCATAAACCCTAAACACTAAACCCTAAACTTGCAACCCTAAACCCTAAACCCTAAGCCTTAAAACACTAAACCCTAAACCTTAAACCTAAACCCTAAAATCGTAAACCCTAAACTCTAAACCTTAAAACTTACAACCCTAAACCCTAAGCCCTAAACCCTAAGCCATAACTTGTAAACTAACACTAAACCTTCAACCCTAAACCCTAAACTAACTGTAAACCCTAAGAATGGGCAGAACCTTGATGAAAGGAACATCACTATCAACTAGGCTCAGTCTTGATCTAGCGATAGAGGCGAAGGCAGAGGTGATAGTTATCGTGGTGGTGGTGGGGGATCTGGAGGTGGTGGTCAGAGTAGTGGTGGTTATAGAGGCAGGTGGAGCGATGGAGGTTACAACTGTGGTGGTGGTAGAGGTAGAGATCAGGGATATGATGGTGGATCCTCCTACTTAAGAAATTGAAGAACGATCGATTCAATCTATTTCTTATGGAACTGTGTCTTTATAGTAGAGAAAGTTCTACTTATCTAGGGTTTTTGATTTGCTTTATGGGTGCTCATTTTTTATCTATATTGTCGCTTGTGTCTTAGAATACTTGGGATGCTACTTGGCTGATAAAATTGAAAATAAAAGAAGTTAAATATGAAATTATTCTCTATTAAAAAAACCATAAATCTTAAACCCTAAACCCTAAACTAAAACTTAAACCCTAAACCTAAAACCTAATCCCCAAACCCTAAACCCTACACCCTAAAAACATTAAACCTTAAACACTAAATAGTAAACCTTAAACTGTAAACCCTAAACCCTAAACCCTAAACCCTAAACCCTAAAACCATAAACCCTAAACCCTAAAACCTACAACCCTAAAACCTAAACCCTAAACCCTAAACCCTAAACCCTAAAACTAAACTAACCCTAAACCCTAAACCCTAAACCCTAAATCTTATACCCTAAACTAACAATAAACACTAAACCATAAACCTTGAATAAAGATGACATTAGGAGTAGATCTAAAGAGTGACCTAATCCTAACATAATTATGGTAGCTAAAGAAAATTTCTTCAAGAGACTTTCCTTTGACTATTAGAGATTTGAATACCCTAAATCATATTATAATACCAAATATTATAGTATAATTTAACATCATATATTTGAGCATGTAGTGATGTGTTTTTGGATGTTAAAAGATGTTTTGAAATGTTTTAGTATATTATGGTATTGTGCCATATAGTCTATATTAATATAAATCATAAATATATTAATTTAATAAATCAATGATGAAATTTGTTAAATTTGAAGTGGGAATTAGGTTGTAGTACCAAAGGTGTGCTACTTGTATAAAAAAGTAAGATTTTATGTTCAAAATATCTATTATATGTTGTAAAGATAATAGCATCATATATTATAATATATTGTTCTACTAATTTTAAATTCTTTTAGTATTTTATAATCATGCAGTCAAGCCTACACTAGCATTATTTATAAAAATGTTGATTTAGACTTTAAAATGGTGGAATTTGGCCAAATTCATAATAGGAAGAGCTTGGCATCATTATATATTATTTCAATTTAAAATATGTAACTGATACGACTTAATTATATAGTTTTTTTATTGTTTAAACTACTTTTATGATTTTTTTATCTTAAGCAATCCCTTTTGATGTGATATGCAATATAATATAATATAATATGTTATAGTGTGATATAATATAGGATGCCATAACATAGTGTAGCATCATGCATTATAGCATACTATTATGTATTATTACTTGTTTGTTAGCATATTTTAATTTCTTATAGTTTGATGTAGTAAAGTTTGTACTAGTATAATACATAAAAATATTGATTTATAGATTGAGATGATGGGATTTGGCCAAATTTAATGTAAGCTTTAGGGAACATCATTGGGGGTGTGCTATGGTGTGTCATTTAATGAAAAGAATGGAATTTTGCATCCAAAATAAATGTTCATTTTTCAACCAAATTTTATAATTTTTTTGCTTAAAGTGATTCATTTAAGGTGTAATGTAAGATAATATATTATATGAAAGCATATTAAAATATAATGTACATAACAATATAACTTAACATATATATGAATGTGGTGGTGTGTACTAAATGTTATTGTACATTTTAGTATATTTTACTTTTGTTATAATACATTGGGTCAAAACTCACAAAATGTTAATTTGAAGGTTGAGATGGAAGAATTTGGCCAAATTCACACAAAAAAAGCAACAAAAAATTATGCTATTTTGTACCATTTCTAATAGAAAAATAACAATTTTACATCTAAAATGAACATTATTCATATTTTGAGAAAATTTTGTTATTTATTTTTTTCAAGTGATTCTAATGAGGTGTAAGGTTAGAAAATATATTATATTACAATAAATTATAATATCAAATCATATACTATAATATAATATAGTGTGTTAATTTACATTATAATATGTTTAGCATGCTATTGTATAGTTAGTTTGAGCTTGCACCATCACAAATAATAAAATATTGATTACAACGTTGAGATGATGTAATTTGAATGAATACATTGTTAGGCTTTTGGTTGAAGTATTAAAAGTGTGCATAAGAGAAGAAATAATATTTGGTGAGGATTCCTTGTTAAGGACATGGAGGGAGATCCACTAGGGGATCACACATGCATTGGACATGACATGTGATGGATCTATGTTGAAGGCGTAGAAGAAAAAAATTTGTTGGGGATAACATTTCAATTTGATTTGATTATATGACTTGTGGAAAGAAGATCCATTGGGGAAAAGAATCTATAATCCGCCAAGGATTAAGATCGAGTCAACTTTAATTTGTTTTATTTTAATTGATGTGGAGGAATATCTAATAGAGATATGGGCTCCAGTCCACTGGGGATCGGGTATATGAACCTTTGACTAGGGAAGAAGGTTCAGGCTATCTATTGGGGATTAGGATTTGAGTTTGATTTCATAGATTTATTTGGGGATGTATCCACTAGGAATAAGAGTTTGGTTGGATTTCTTTGATTTAGACTCTATTGGGGGAGTTGGTTTAATTTGGCTTCACTAGAGAGGTTGGTTTTGAATTTGATTTGTTTGCTTGACTTGTTTATATATGATTTAGGCTCCACTAGGGAGAAGGGTGTGATTTAACTCCACTAGGGAAATAAGATTGGGTTTAATTTAATTTGAATTAATGTATGGACCCCGTTGGTGTGCAATGGACCCACTAAGAAAGAGCTATATCAGCTTTGACCTGCCTCAAGTTTACAAATCCAAATGCATAGTCTACCGGCTATGGGGTAGATCTATCCAACCTAAGGGGTTGTCTTTTAGTGTGCAACAACTGTGCTAAGAAGAAGGCATAGTAGACTTACATCTTCCAAAGCGAGGAATGACTATTAGGGTGACCTGTTGGATGCTCAAAAAAGTGAACCTGACCTAGGGTGACTACTAAGTAAATGCCGCTGGGGACTTATGTCAACTCAAAGTAGTCTAAAAGAATTTTATCATAATTTCATGTGATTTGATATGGTTTGTTTGGTTTAGTTTGATTTTGAATAGAGGGAATATCCACTGGGATGTGAGCTCGATCAAATTTAAAAGATTTAATTTATGGACCATGTCAGTGTGTGATGGACCCACAGAGAAGTGGCTATATCGAAATTGCTATATCTCAAATTTATAAATCCAAAGGGATAGTCTACTGGCTATGGGGTAGAGCTAGCCAACCTAAGGGGTTGCCTTTTGGTGTGTAATGACCATGCTAGAAAGATGGCGTAGTAGACTTACATCTTCTAAAGGAGGGAAAACCACGGGTGACCTATTGGTAGACAAAGAAATCGAATCGACTTAGGCGACAAAGTGAATGTCGCTAAGGACTTATATCAACTCAAGAGTTGTGAGCCAATTCCTATAGGGAGATTTACACTGCCCTAAACATAGGACATCTTCTTGAGAAAAAATATCACTAGTGGTGTCCTCCTAATCCATAAGTGAATATATATTTTGTTTATATGTTTGCGTGGATCCTGTTGGTGTGGGACCACAAGAGAATGTTGGCCTTGACCTATCTCGATGACCATCTATGGGAGAATCTGCACATCCATAGGATGGATTCTCCAACCACATATGTGGTTACTATGAAAGGGGAACTGTCCAATCTGTTAGTAACCCGGGTAGTGTATAAATGGGAACAAGAAGGATGTGATCTAAAATAGTGCCACGTGCTACTAGGGGCGTTATCTTGAGCCCTAGAAAAGAAAGCTTATAGGTGTACGGTGGCCAGCTTAAGGAGAAATCATAGCAAACTTACATCTGCCATGAGTGGTGTATCCTAAGGGACAAAAACCAACCAACCTAAGGTGTATCAGTCAATATGAGTGGTGTATCTATCAACATAGTGAGAACCAACCAACCTAACATGCCCGTCAGTGTCCAATGATCAATCTGGAAAGAAAGTGTGTAGGCTTACAACTTTCCAAGCGGAACTCATCATCGAGATAGTCTATCCTTGGAGAGAAAATACTACCTGACCTAGTATGACTAATAAGCATGGAGCCCCGAGGAAGGATTGGACATAGACTTGAAGCAGTCATGAGGGAAGGAGCCACTAGAGGACTTATCCTAAACCTCAAATATACTTGACCCAGTCAGTGCACGAAGGCTAATCCAAGAAGGAAGCATAGTAGACTCACATCTTCTTAAACAAAGCCAACATGAGGTAGCTTACTGGCCATACAGTAAGGCCTACCAAACTAACAAGCCGCTCATCAGTGTGCAATGGCAAAATAAAGAAGGAAAATGTAGCAGACTTACATCCTCCAAAGCAAGAAGACCACTAGGGTGACACACTAGTAAGGTAAAGACGTTAGCGACCTAGCATCGAGTGAGTGCCACTGGGGGCGTTATCTCAACTCAGAGTAGCCCGACACAAAAGATATGTGTTTTTTTATATGATTTTGTGTACTTTGTATTTTTTTGTGTCGATGAAAGATAGGATACCGCTCTGGTACCTTACACCTACCCTAAACACATCGTGGTGGATTCAAAAACAAGAATACTTTCAATATGTAAGAGATTGAATTAAAATGCTATTTTCATTGATTATAATCATTTTCAAACATAATTTATAATAGTTCTTTAAGTAGACCCCAATGGTTGGAAGCATTGGGAGCTCTCCCTCATGATTAATACGTTGATAAGATATTCCTTGGTAGGCCTACTCTAGGGAAAAAGGGCCTTCCCAAGTGGGTTCAAACTTGCCTCCCATCTTACGATGGGAAACAATTAGTCTCCTTATAAATAAAATAAGCTCTCCTACTTGAAAAGCTCAAGAACGGACCAACTAGTTGTGAGCTTGAATCATTTTAACTTTGTACAACTCAAGGTTTTAGCATGCCCACAGGCTTCTCTTCTCCAAACCTTCGAGATCTTCTAACCATAACTTGGGGTTCTACTTTATTGCGATATTGCTACCCATAGCTATCCTTAGTGATGAGAGTTGGACTTCTAATGGTAGAGTGACTTTGGACCCATACACTAAGGAGAAAGGAGTAGGCTGAGTTGGATTTCTATATGTGGTGCGGTAGGCCCACAAAGCTTGAACTAATTGTTATGGCACAGTCACTTATTATTGTCAAGTGTCTTTTTTAGTATTTGGATGAGAGTTTTATTGAAGGCTTCTGTTAAGCGGTTTGCCCTCAGGTAGTTGATGGCAGAATATCTCCAATCTATGCTATGTTTCTAGGCAAAGTTGTTGATCTCGATGCTCCCAAATGCAGTACCATTACACCACCTAAGAATATTTTAAATTTATGAAGCCAGGTCACATGGAAGTAAGATGGCAGGGGTGTTGCATTTTTAGGAAAGAAATCTATGAAACTAGACTGACTCCCTAATCCCTAAGATCATGTAGGGCATGAGGATGCATCTAACTAATGCATATTTTCTAGGTTTTATGAATTTTGACTCAAGATTCATTTAGGTCATAAGAATGAAATTTATGCCTAATGCATGCAATTAGAAAAAGGTTATGAACCAAATAAGAATAAAAGAAGGTGTTCTTCCATCATTGGCTCTCAAAGGTCAAGCCCAAATTCTCTGGCAAAGATGGAAGTCCTTTCTTAATCAAGAGTGAAACAATATAATTTATGCATGATGTTAAAACATCCAGCTAAGGGGTTGCTACATATTTTATCTTACTTTAATTCCTAGGCTTTTATATGAAGATTATTATGAATTGCATTTATTTTTATGTTTCAATTGATTTAGTTAGTTAAAAATTTTAGTTTATCCTATGAGCCTACATCTAGGCATACATCACAACATAAACATAACACAGAAAGAAACCTAGAAAAGAATGTTGTTTCTATTGCACACCCAAATTAAATCAAGCAAAATTAATTTATATAAGAAAAAGGTCGATGCGGCCGGATATCGCTGTACACCCCAGAAGAAAGAAAAATTGGCAGCTGAGTTCTGCCCTTATACAACCCGGCCAAGAACTACAAGTTTAGATCTATGGGTCTTCTTTCCAGGAAAGTCTCCTTCTTTAGGGACATCCATCGGGCCCCACAGGGAACCACTACACCATCTCCTGGCTGGGTCAACTCCTACTAATCCTAGACCCCATAGATCCTAACCTAATTCTATGCTCAAATTTACATTTAAAATTTAAAAGAAATCTTACACCCAGCAAAATAGATGTTAGGAAATACACACAGCACACAAAACAGTTTATATTTCACAAACATACGAGCTTAGCATTAGTTGCTTGCCAGGCCCACCTATCTTATGGACTATGTTAAAGGATTTTTAGCACCTGCAAGCAAACAATAATTTTATGATTTATTTATTATAGAGATCCCTTTAACATAACCCCCTGTAAAAAACAATATTAAATCTAGAAAGAACACCCTAACATCAAGTCTAACGAACAAACAAGCAGGCATCCAGTCTATAGCAATACACCACATAGACATGTGAAGTACAACATAGAAGATTAAAGAAAATTAGAAAATGATCTAACCTAGATCTAGAGTCTCTAACCTAAATGATCTAGTGTGTGTAAAAGAGGAGTTTGTGTGGTAAGGCTTTGCTAGGCTCTTTTAAGTTCAAGTTTCAATTCAACATTTGATTTTGTTTAATTTTTACCTTTGGACGGTTTCAATTCAAATAAATTAAAGATCTAATCTAATTTTTATTCTATTTTAGTTTGTTAAAGTTGTATATGTTATCAAGAATGAAGAATGGAATGATTCCATTTTTGGATGGAGTTCTTTCCCTTCAACATCCTAATTCCTAATGAAGTTTTCAAAAGTCTAACTAAGATCCCTAAGTTTCTTAGTTAATCCTTTTGATGTTGTTTATGTTTGGATTGGTTTTATTATTCTTTTCCTTTTGAATTCTAGATTTGATTTGAGTTATTTCATTTGTTTGAATTACTTTGTTTGATATTGTTTGGTTTGTTTCATTTTGAATTAAGCTATATGGGTTTCATTTGATTTGGTTCATGTTAATTTAAAGAGTTTAGATTAAAGTTTGATTTCATTCAATTTAATTTAAGTTTATTAAATTATGGATTTGTAAGCTTAAAGTTTAAGTTCATTAATATGAATTAGTACCTTAAGTTTGTTCATGGATTAGGCTTAACCCAAAAGTACTCAAGTTAATTTTGATCGATTTAATTGACCTAAGTTTTGATTCATTCTTAAATTCATTAGAGATGAGTGTTTTCATTAAATTTCATTGATTCTAAGTTTTTTAAGTTAATTAATAATTGTTAACCTAAGGTTTTACTTCCTTAACTCAAGATTGAGTTTGATCACTTTTGACTTTGGATATTTGAGAGGTTCCTTAATAGTTTTCGATGTTTGATTGAGATTGGTTTGAATTACCACTTAATTTAATAGATTAATTAATTTCCTTAACCTAATATTTGATTAACATTGACTTAAGGATTTAGAAAATTAACAACTTCTAATCTAGAGATTAATTGGGATTAAAATTTTTTTGGCAAGTGGGGTTACATACCAATTTCAAATGTTCAAAGTTTTAATTAGGGAGTAATTAAGGTTTTAATTATTTCATTAAAACTTAAATTAGGCTTAATTAAATGAGTTTCAGTTAAGGGTTTTATTTTTTTTTAAATTTCTCACTAAAATATCTTTCCAATGAGGTTTTATTCATAATTGTTGGTTAACTGGTTGATTTACTATGATTTAATTAAATTCAAGTTATTTAAGTAAATTATTTAATTCATTTAATTACCTAATTAGGTAAATTTAAGGATTTTTAGGTTTAATTGAGTTTAAGTGATGTTTTAATGTTCACTGAAGTTCATTAGGGGTGATTTAAGGTTGTTAGATTAAAATCCCCTAATTGTTTCATTAAGGATTAATTAATTTGATTAATTTAAAGGTTAAGCATATGAATTTTCAATTTCCTTTGAATTTAGAGAATTAAATCCCCAAAAATTCATCTAAGATGTGTTTTATGCTTAATTTCAATTCCCCAAAGTTTCAAATTAATTGGATTATTATTTAGAGAGTAATTTAAGTTTAATGTTTTTAATTAACCCAAATTAAGGAAAAAATACCCAATAAAAATTGGAGATTTTATTTCCTATGGATTCCTCTCATCAAGATGAAACCATAGAGCTTTCATTTGTACTTTTTTTATTTATATTTATTTTTCTATAAATTTTATAAGTTTTTGTTAATTTTTTAAGGATTTTAAATCGTTAAATAATGGTATTTAATGATTTTAAGTGAAAGGGCTCGCACGGGATCCACATGCTTCATGGCATGCGCTTATGTGGCACGTCCTGCCATGTGGCATGCACGGGTTGGTCCATGTAGGGCCCACGTGGTGCCACATCAGCCCACGTTATTATGCAGGATGATCCTGGATCATCCGATTGAAGATCAGACGTTCTAGATCGATCCCACAGTTTCTTAAAGGGCGAAAAATCATTCGGTCCATCTAGATCTAGATCGTCCAATCCAAATACACAGATCGGATGGTGTAACACTCGTCTCCTTTATTTCCTGCGGGAATCTAGAGCCATTCATAGTGTTTTGCTAATTGTGAATGATCTAGAGCATGAAATCAAGTGATTTCAATTACTACACCATCATTGAAGGATATTCTACGATCATATATGATTTGATCTTATTGAAGATCATGTTTTGTTTTAAAATGATCACAACAAAATTATTTCAAGAAAAACTCAAGCTCGTTAATGGCATACCTCAATTCATTGGATAATTGGCTTTGGAATTGATCCTAGAGCTTTAGAACCTCGAATCGAACTTGCTTGCCAAAGGAATTGGGTTAATTTCTTATAGATTGTTCCCTAGACCAACCCTTAGCTTAAGAAATTTTGGCTTTAGTCATTTGCAATGGTTAAGAACACTTGAGAGGGGGAAGAGCTTTCATTTGGCTTCAGTTTGGATGTATGAAGGTGAAGGGAACTTCAATTATCCTTGGGGAAGAGTGTATCTATGTTTTTACTATGTGGTTAAGAGCTTTAAAGCCCTTTTTGGCTAATCCTTGGTTGGCTAGGGGACATGAAGAGAGCTTGGAAGCTTGCTAGGATTCCCCTATCTGCCTTACAAGTGTCTAGGCTGAAAAGGTTGGGAGATAGGAAAGGGAAATGGATTTTACCTTCCCTTAGTGAATTTTTTTAATTCATTTTGAGTTTTATCATTTAGTTCCTTAAGTGGCTTTGTTAGGGAGGTTAATTAGAACTTAATTCCCTCATTAGCAAGGTTTAAGAGGATTAGTCTCCATCCCATATGCATTGGTTCAAAGTGATTTGAATTTTCCTTGGGTTTGAGTTCAATGTAGCCTATTTAATTATTTTGATTTAAGGAATTTAACTTACCTACTCTAGGCTGCAATGGACTCAAATTTCTTTGTCATTGTGATTGAACATGTTTATTTGATCATTTGAAATAATTTTGATGATTTAATTTGGTCAAATTTTTGTGGGTTGACTTTTTGACTAAGTGGGTCCAATTAAGTCAATCCTAGGTTGACTAGAGTTGGCATTAGGTTTGACTTTGAACTTCCATTTTATTTTCATTGATTTACTTGATTTAATTTATGTTGGATATTTAACTTAGTTTTGCATCAAACCAAGTAGATTGGATTTAGCTCAAAATGCATTTCCTAAGTTACTAAGCATAGTGACTTGGATATTGAATTAGGAAATCTCTATTTGAACTTGAGATCTTCTCATTGCTAAAATGACCTCTTCCAAAAATGAGGTCAACAATATCTTTAAAAGAAGATTCTCTATTATTAGAAATTTTGAAAATAATTTGATCCAAAAAATTACCTTCAATAGAAAAATTAATGATGTTATTACTAATGAAATCAAGAATCAAATCATTTAAAAGAGAGAAATTCCATTCACCATTATAAATAAAATGACTAACTTTCAAAGAAGAAGTAGAGTGAGTATTAAGCAGAGAATTAATGCAAAAAATCCCCCATCCAATTATCTCACCTAAAGAAAGAAGATCCATTATTAATACCCCAAAAAATGAGACGTTTTGCTTTCCATTTAATATCACAGAGCCATTTCCAAACAATAGAGTCACCATGTTTATAATTGCAAATTAAAGGATGCTTACCTTTGCAATATTTAAATTTCATGAATTTAGCCCAAAGACTTTCATTTTTTCCAAAAATTCCACCAAAGTTATACGAAAAAAAATTGGCGGAATCCCTTAAAGATTTGCACCCAATACCACCTTCATAAATAATACCACACATATTAGACCAAGAAGTCTAATGAAGCCTTTTGGCCGAATTCCTAGAGCCCAAAAAAACTTATTGAAAATTCTTTCAATCTTGATAAGAATGTTGGAAGTAGGAACAACATTAAGCAATAAGTAAAAAGGAAGAGAATAAAGAATACTTTTAATAATAATTAATCTACCACCAAAAGATAAAAAATGAAATTCAATGGTAGAAATTTTATTTTGAATATTATGAATTACCTCATCAAAGAGATGGGATCTCTTATGGCCACAATATAAAGGGGAGCCAAAATATTTAATAGGAAGATTTTGATGAGAAAAATAGTGATGTCATTTATTTTATTAATTCTATAAATAGAAATAGAAGTAGAAGTGATTAAACAACTTTTATGAGTACTAATCAAAAGGCCACTTTCATTTTCAAATTTATTTAAAAAATCCTTAAGCTTTTTAACATAATGTAATGAGCAATTACAAAAAATTATGAAATCATTAGCAAAGCTTAAGTGAGAGATATCCAAACCACAAAGATTCCTGAAATACATACTAGAATTCTTCTAAAAAAAGATTAAGCCAATGAGATAAATATTCAACCACAATAATAAAAAGTGACAGAGAAAGAGGGTCACCTTGTCTTATACCTTCAGAGGAATTAAATAAACCAAAGTTTTCACAGTTGAAAACTAATGAAAACTAAACATTTCTAATTATATTGTTAACCAAAGAAAGAAAATGATTAGAAAAACCAAATAATGTAAGAATGATATTAAGAAAATCCCAAGAAATTTTATCATAAGCTTCGATGATGTCAAGCTTAAAAAAGTAAGTTTCCAGGTATAGTTTTAACATTCAAATCATGAATAAATTCTTGAGCAAGCAAGATGTTATCCAAAGTAGTTCTACATTTCACAAAGGTAGTTTGATTAGGAGAGATAATCTTAGGAAGAAACTTACTAAGCCTATTAATCAAAATTTTAGAAATCAATTTATTAAAAAAAGTACAAAGACTAATAGATCTAAAGTCATTCCAAAAGTCAGGATTATCTTTCTTTGGAATAAGAATAATAGAAGTGCTAGTAAAATATTTAGGAATAGAATTCCCTTGAAAAAAATCCTTAACAGCATCACCAAGATCAATCTTAATAATAAACCAAGCTTTTTGAAAGAATAAAGTAGTGTAACCATCCGACCTTGCAACATAATCAACATTCATACCATTAAAAATATTATAAATTTCCTGATCAGAAGGAGGAGAAACCAAGTACTCATTATCCTTAGTAGACATAATAGAAGGGATGATAAAGGGATTGGATAAATGCTCAAGTTGACAATTTTTATTTAAAATATCTTTAAAATAATTAAGAGTAGAAGAAAATATATCCTTAGGAATAGAATTTCTTTTATCACTTTTTAAATCTCCAATTTTGCCACCAACCTTAAGATTTTTAACCACTTTCTTCTGAAGATGTTAATGAGAAACAAAACATTCTGATACATCATGCCCATGAGTTTTGCAATGTTTGCAGAAAGCAGGGAAGTTTTCAAACTCAACCTACTAGAAATATCTATATTTCTTTGATCCAATCAACACCTCCTTAGGAAATTTCTTTGTTGCATCAATTTCAACAAGGATCCAAGCAATCGATGGCCTGGATTTGGCTGTGGTTTCTTGATCGATTTGCAAGGGTCTACCAGCATAGAACTCACAACATGTAAGAATTGATAATTAATAAAGTGAACCTGAAGATTAGGTAAAGATAACCAAACTAGTGCTACAGGAGATTCCATTTTAAATTCAAAAAAATGGAGTCCATTTAAGAATATGCATTTGAAAGTTTTTAGCATAATAAGATCGACAAGCAAAGATACAACTATAATCAAGGTCATTAGACAATTTAATCAGCACATGTCTACCATCTAGTAAACCAATCAAAAAAACACTAGAAATATTCAAATCATGATAGAAAAATTAAATTTCTCCATACCGTGATGTCGAAAATTTTCTAATCAAAGTATACGCATAAGGCTCAACTAGTTTTTTAGTATCCAAGTCAGAGCACATAGTAGCTGGAACATCTTTGAAGGTCGTATGAACTAGATTTAAAGAAAGATCAGAAGAAGTTGAAGAATCCTTACCAGATAAGGCATCTTTGAAGGATTTAGAGGCAAAAGGTTTAGCTATTTCCAAAGAATTGGCCTCGAGCCGAGCATTTGGTTATTTGGTTTTCCCTAAGTATTCATAGAACATGATGCCATAGCAAATGGTGCCACTTAAGAACTGAACAAGGATCGGCCTAAGGTAGAAGATCCGAAGCTAAACTAGAAGAAATTTCTAGAAAACCAGCACAGAAACACCGAGAAGGAGAACAAAAAGGAAATGGATTCAAGAATCGCTAGAGCTTGAAACAGGAAGGGGCCATGGGATGGGTTTAGGTTTTTATTTTAGTTTTTTAGTGTATTACATGGTTTATTGGGTTTAGGTTTTTTTAGTTATTGATTTAGCTAGCTTAGTTTTTAGGTTTAGGATTTAGTTTTTTATTAATTTTTTAGGGTTTAGGTTTTTTAGTTTTATTATTTATTAGATTTTATTTTAGTTTTAGTTATTATTAGGTTATTATTATTATTATTATTATTATTATTATTAGCTCTTATTAGTGGTAGTTTTATTAGTTTTATTTGTAGCTTTATTATTTTATTTTAGTTTTATTTTATTTATTAGTCAGTTTTATATTTAATTTTATTAATATTTATTAGTCTTTAATAGTTTTAACTAGCCTTTAGATTTTTCCAACCTTATTGGCCAGCCTTTATAGTAGCTCTTTATCTTAGCTATTCATTTACTTTTATTTTATAGTTTATATCTTTAGATTTTAGTTTTAGTCTTAGTTTTCAGTTTAGTGTGTAGTTTTTTTTACTTAGTTTTAGTTAGTTAGTGGTTTAGGGTCAGGGTTTAGATCAGGTTTCAGGTTTAGTCTGAGGTTAAGGCTAGGGTTTGTGGCTTCAGGATCTAATGTTTTGTGATCAGGGATCAGGTTTTTTTTAATCAGTAAAAAACTAGTTTATTATTCATTTTATTATATATTTCCTTTATTTAGAACATTTTATTTAGCTCTTTATTTGTTTTATTTTAAGTTTTTTATTTAGTTTATTTTTAGGTTTTAGGTTTTAGGTTTATTTATTTTAGTTTAGCTTTATTTTCTTTACTTTCTTTTTAATTTAGGTTTACTTTATTTCAGTTTAGGTTAGATTTTATTTAGTTTAGTTTTTTATTTTATCTTTGGGTTTATATTTTAAGTTTAATTTAGGTTTATTTTAGGATTTATTTATTTATCTTAGTTTATTTTTAATCATATATATTTATTTGTTTTAGTTTATTTTTTTTAGTTTATAGTTTTATTTTATTTTATTTATTTTTAAGTTTTTTTTTTTAAGTTTAGGTTTTATTTTATTTATTTTATTTTATTTTATTTTATTTTATTTATGTTTAGTTTTATTTTATTTAGGTTTATTTTATATTTAGTTTATTTTAAGTTTAGTTAGTTTATTATTTTATTATTTTATTTTATTTTAGGCTTTTGATTTTTAGTTTAGTTTTATTTTATTTTATTTTATTATTTTGTTATTTTATTTAGGTTTTAGTTTCTTATTTATTTTATTTTTATTTATTTAGTTTAGGCTTGTGTTTTTAAGTTTTAGGCTTATTTAGTATTTATGGTAAGGTTTGGGATGCTTTATTCAGACGAGGTTCAGGCCTAAGCCTGGGTTTCAGTCTGTGCCTTGGTTTAGCCTGTGCCTAGTTTTTGCAGGTTTTATTTTATTTTTTTTATTTTTAAAAAAATAATCAAGTGGTTGGTTTATATATTTATTTATTTTTTTATCTTTATTTGTTTTTATTTTATTTTATTTAGCTTTTTTATTTATTTTAGTTTAGTTTTATTTAATATTTTTTTTTTTTTAGTTTTTTTAGTTTTATTTTTTTATTTTAGTTTTATTTTATTTTATTGTTTAGGTTTTTTTTTATTTTTAGCTTAGTTTTAGGGCTTTTATTTATATTTTTTAGTTTTTTTTATTTTAGTCTTATTTAGTTTGTCTAGGTTTATTTTAGTTCATTTTTTATTATCTTAATTTAGGTTATTTTATTTTAGTTTGGTTTTATCTAATTTATTTAGATTTATTTTATTTTATTTTAGGTTTATTTTAGGTTTTATTTTTATTTAGTTTTATTTTATTTAGTTTTATTAGTTTAGTTTTTTATTTATTTTATCTTTTTAGTTTTATTTTTTATTTTATTTCTTTTTTAGGTTTAGGTTTTAGGTTTAGGTTTTAGTTTATGTTTTATTTTATCTAAGGTATTTATTTATTTTATTTTAGGTTTTATTTAGTTTAAGTAGGTTTTATCTTCCAGTTTGTGGTTTGTGGTTACTGTGGTTTAGAGTTTATGGTTTAAGATTTGGGATTTAGGATTTAGTGTTTAGGTTTAGGTTTATGGTTTATGCTTTGGGTTTATGGCCTAGGTTTAGGTTTTGTGGTTTAGGGTCTAGGGTTTAGGGTTTAGGGTTTTTAGGATTTAGGGTTTAGGGTTTATGGTTTAGTTTTTAGGTTTAGAGTTTAGGTTTTAGTTTAATGTTTAGGTTTTTCAGTTTTTTTCTTAACAGAGAATAATTTCATATTCAATATTTCTTCTTTTTAATTTCATCAACCAAGTAACACACCAAGTTTTTTAAGACACGTTTTTTATTAGATCAAAAAATGAGATGCATAAGTGAAAATCAAAACCCTAGATAACTAGAACTGCCTCTACTATAAAGACATAGTTCAATAAGCAGAGATCGACGACCATTCTCTTTAATTTCCATAGTCTCCATCGTGAACCACCCAGTAGTGGGATCCACCATCATATCCCCTCGATCTCTCCCTTTGCCACCACTGGGCAAGAACCTCCATCGCTCCGCCCTATAACTATTTATAACCACCTCCATATCCACCAGCACCTTCAAATCCCCCACCACCAATGTGATAATCGATGCCTCCACCTTCTCCACCACTTGGATCTGGGACCGAGCCTGAACAATGATAGTGATGTTCCCCAAGTGATCAAGGTTCCTCGCATTCTGTGGTTTAAGTTTGTTACATGCTTGTGCTTGTGTATATTTTAAATTTATTTAGTTACTTTTGGTTTAGGTTTAGGGCTTGGGGTTTAGGGTTTACAGTTTAGGGTTAGGGTTTAGGGGGTTTAGGGTTTAGGGTTTAGGGTTTAGGGTTACTTTAGGGTTTAGTGTTTATTAGGGTTTAGGGTTTAAGATTTTTAAGGTCTGTTTTTTAGGATTTTGGGATTAGGGTTTAATGTTTAGGGTTTAGGTGTAGTTTGGTTTAGATTTAGGTTTTATGGTTTTTTTTTAAATTATGTAAACCGATAGGTTTAGGTGTATTTAGTTTATCGTTTATTTATTTTAGTTTATTTTATTTTTTATTTTTAATTGGGTTTATTTTTTATTTTTATTAAGTTTACTTTATTTATTTTAGGTTTATTTATTTTAGTTTAGGTTTTTTATTTTAGTTTATTTTTTAGGTTTAGGTTTAAGTTTTTATTTTAGTTTTTAGGTTTAGGTTTTAGGTTTTTATTTTATTTATTTTTTTATTTTAGGTTTAATTTTTTTTTTGGCTTAGGGTTTAGTTTTATTTTGTTTATTTTAAGTTTTATTTTTAGGCTTATTTTTAGGTTTAGGTTTTTATTTAATTTTTATTTTATTTTCTTTTAGGATTATTTTATTTGTATTTTACATTTAGTTTTTATTTTATTAAGTCTTTTTATTCTTAGGTTTGTTTTATTTTTTTAGTTTAGCTTACGTTTTACATTCTTTTATTTTAGTTAATTTTTATTTTTTATTTTATTTTATTTTTAGTTTTAAGTTTAGGTTTTAATTTAATTTAATTTTTTATTTTATTTATGATCAAGTTTTTATTTTATTATATTTTAGGTTTATTTAGTTTTGATTTAGGTTTTGGTTTTAGGGTTTGTGGTTAGGGTTGTGGTCAGGTTTAGGATTTAGTATTTAGGCTTTATAGAGGCCTGGGATTTAGGATTTAAGTAGGGCTCAGTGGCCTGGTTTAGGGCCCAGTGTCAGGGTCAGTGGCCCAAAGCCCAGTGGCCTAGGCTCAGCCTCATGATTCCAGGATTGACTCCAGGATCAGGCCTGGGTGAGTGGCCCAGTCTAGTGGCACCAGTGCCTCAGCCAGCCTGGTTAAGTGGCCTGTGCCTCAGTTTTAGGCTCAGGCAGTGGTCTTGGGGCCAGTTAGGGTCAGGGTCAGTTTTTATCTTTAAATTAAACAACTGGAAGGTTTAAGTTTAATTAGTTTAATTTTCATCACTCAGGTTTATTTTTATATATATTTAGTTTATTTGGGATTTATTTTTTAATTTGAGTTTAGGTTTAGGTTTAGATTTTTTATGTTTAAGTTTAGGTTTAGGTTTCATTAAATTTTTAGGTTTAGGTTTAGGTTTTATAGGTTTTTTAGGTATTATTTTAGTCCAAGTTCAAAGTTAATTTAGTTTATTTTTTATTTAGTTTAAGTTTAGGTTTAGGTTTAGGTTTAGTTTAATTTAGGTTTAGGTTTTATTTATTTTAGTTTAATTTTTTTTAGTTTAGGTTTAGGTTTTTTTATTTTAGGTTTTATTTATTTTTAGGTTTACTTTTTAGGTTTAGCTTTTTTATTTAGTTTTTATTTTATTTTTTAGGTTTATTTTATCTTTAGTTTAGGTTTAGCTTTTATTTTAATTAGCCTTTTTATTTTTTAGTTTAGTTTAGGTTTTATTTTATTTTATTTTAATTTAGTTTTTAATATTTATTTTATTTTCTTTTAGGTTTAGGTTTAGGCTTAGGTTTTAGTTTAGGTTTATGTCTTTATTTTATTTTATGTTTTATTTAGTTTAGCTTGTGCTAGTTTAGGTTTTGGTTTAGTTTAAAGGTTTAAGGTTTGCCTAGATTTTGGGTTTAGGTTTTGGTGTTTAGGGTTTTAAGGTTTAGGGTTTACGATTTTAGGGTTGTAGGTTTAGGATTTAGGATTTAGGGTTTAGGAATTTTTATTATTTTTTATTTTATTTTATTATCTTCTTAATTTTTTTAAATTAAGTAAACTCATAGGTTTTGGTTTATTTAGTTTATTTTTTAATTATTTTAGTTTATTTTATTATTTTATTTTTATTTAGTTTAGTTTATTTATTTTAGGTTTATTTATTTTATTTTATTTTTAGGTTTAGGTTTAGGTTCAGGTTTAGCTTTAGGTTTATTTCTTTAGTTTAGTTTTATTTTTATTTTGTTTTATAGATTAAGTTTTATTTTTTATATTTTGGTTAAGGTTTAGGTTTTTAATTTATTTTTTTAGGTTTAGGTTTTAGGTTTTTATTTGAGGTTTATTTTTAGCTAATATTTTTTACTTTAGGTTTAGGTTCATTTTTAATTTGTTTTGTTTTATTTAGTTTAAGTTTATGTTAGGTATAGTTTGTTTTAGGTTTAGGTTTTTTTTAGTTTAGGGTCTACATTTTATTTTTTATTTATTTTTAGGTTTATTTTTTAGGTTTAGGTTTTTATTTAGTGTTTATTTTATTTTATTTTAGGTTTATTTTATTTTTATTTTAGGTTTAGTTTTATTTAGTTAGGTTTTTAATTTTTTTTAGTTTAGTTAATGATTTTATTTATTTTATTTTAGTTTAGTTAATATTTTTTATGTTTTATTTTTTAAGTTTTTTTAGTTTAGTTTTATGTTTTATTTTATTTTATTAATTTATTTTATTTTAGTTTAGGTTTTATTTATTTTATTTTAGGTTTCATTTAGTTTTGGTTTAGGTTTTAGCTTTTAGGTTTAGGTATTAGGTTTTATTTTATGTTAATTTTAGGTTTTATTTTTTAGTTTACATTTAGGTTTATTTTAGTTTATTTTATTTTATTTGGGGTTTATGTTTAGTTTATTTTAGGTTTAAGTTTAGGTTTTAATTATTTTAGTTTAGTTTATCTTAGGGTTTAGGTTTATTTTATTTTGTATATTTTATTTATTTTTTATTTTAGGTTAAGTTTTTATTTTTAGTTTAGGGTTTGGGTTTTATTTTTTTATTTATTTTTAGGTTTATTTTTTAGGTTTAGGTTTTTATTTTATTTTATTTTAGGTTTATTTTTTATTTTACATTTAGTTTTTATTATATTTAGGTTTTCTATTCTTAGCAATATTTTATTTTTTAGTTTAGTTTAGGTTTATTTATTTATTTTATTTTATTTTATTTTAGTTATTTTAATTTTAGGTATAGGTTTCATTTTTAGTGTTGATTTTATTTTATTTTATTTTATTTAGGTTTAGGTTTTTTATTTGTTTTATTTTATTTTTATTTCTTTATGTTTAGGCTTTCAAGTATTTATGGTTTAGGGTTTAGTTTAGTTGGGATTTGTGTGGTAGGGTTTGGGAGTAGGTGGGACGATTTAGGGTTTAGGGTGGGTTAGTTTATGGATTATGGTTTAGGATTTAGAGTTTAGGGTTTAGGGTTTAGGGTTTAGTGTTTTTAAATTAAGCAAACCCAGGTTTAGGTTTATTTAGTTAATTTAGTTTATTTTTATGTATTTTAGTTTATTTTATTTTTTATTTTATTTATGTTTATCTTTTATTTTTAATTATTTTGGTTTATTTATTTTAGGTTTATTTATTTTAGATTAGGTTTTAATTTAGTTTTATTTTAGTTTAAGATTAGTATTTTAGATAGTTTAGTTTTTTATATGTTTAAGTTTTTTTCCAGTTTAGGTTTAGGTTTTTATTTTATTTTTTTAGGTTTAGGTTTTAGGTTTTTATTTTAGGTTTTAGTTTTTAGTTTAGGTTTAAGTTTATTTTAGTTTATTTTATTTTATTTAGTTTATGGTTTACGTTAAGTTTATTTTAAATTTAGGTTTATGTTTTATTTATTTTTCTTTAGCTTATTTTAGTTTAGGTTTAGTTTTATTTTATTTTATTTATTTTAGGTTTAGGTTTTTCTTTTAAGTTTAGGGTTTAGGTTTTATTTTTTATTTATTTTGGGTTTTATTTTTTTAGGTTTAGATATTTATTTGGTTTTTATTTTATGTTATTTTATTTTAAGTTTATTTTATTTTATTTAGGTTTTCAATTTTTAGGTTGATTTTATTTTTTAGTTTAGTTTATGTTTTTTTATTTTATCTTAGTTTAGTTTTTACTTTTTTATTTTATTTTGGTTTAGGTTTTCTTATTTATTTTATTTTTACATTTTATTTAGTGTAGGTTTAGGTTTTAGCTCTTTGGGATTTATGGTTTAAGCTGGGTTTGTGGTTAGAGGGTTTAGGTTTAGGTTTTGGGGTTTTGATTTTGGGTTAAGGGTAGGGTAGGTTTAGGTTTAGGGTTTAGGGTTTAGGTATATAGTTTAGGTTTTAGGTTTTAGGGTTTTAGGTTTAGGGTTTTTTAGGTTTAGGTTGTGTTTTAGTTTAGAGTTTTTTTTAATAGAGAACTAATTCAGATTCAACATTTCATCTTTTTGATTTCATTAACCAAGAACACACCAAGTTTTCTAAGACACAAGCGACAACATAGATAAAAAATGAGCATGCGTAGAGCAAATCAAACCCTAGATAACTAGAACCGTCTAGACTATGAAGACACTATTTCATAAGCAGTAGATCGGATCAGCTAATCATCTATTTCTCCAGTTCCCATCAAAACCACCGCGGCATCTCGAGTAGTGGGATCCACCATCATATCCTCGATCTCTCCCTCTGCCACCACAACGGCTTCAACCTAAATCTCTCCTCTTGCCTCCATAACCACCACCTCCATATCCACCATCACCTCCAGATCCCCACAACCACTGTGATAACTACCACCTACACCTTCGCCTCCACCGCCAAAGCTAGACTGAGCCTAGTTAACGGTGATGTTCCTGCTATCAAGGTTCTACCCATTCTTAGGGTTTAGGTTTAGGTTTATTAGGTTTTAGTTTATTTTTTTAAATTTATTTACTTTAGGTTTAGGTTTAAGGTTTGGGATTTAGAGTTTAGGGTTTATGGTTGGGTTTAGGTTTAGGGTCCAGGATTTAAGATTTAGGGTTTAGGGTTTATGCTTTTAAGTTTAGGGTTTTTTTGTGGTTTAGTGGTTTAGGGTTAGGTCAGGTTTATGGTTTAGGGTTTAGGGTTTAGGATTTAGGGTTTAAGGGGTTTTAATTCAAAGAGGTAGGTTTAAATTTATTTAGTTTATTTTTGTTTATTTTATTTATTTATTTTTTTATTTTTTTTAGGTTTATTTTATTTAGTTTGGTTTATTTATTTTAGTTTAGGTTTTTATTTTAGTTTATTTTTTAGGTTTAGGTTTAGTTTAGGTTTAACTTATTTTTTGGTTGAGTTTACTTATATTATATTTTTAGGTTTAGGTTTTATTTTATTTGTAATTTTAGGTTTAGGTTTTATTCTATTTTGGGTTTAGGTTTCATGTTTTATTTTAGGTTTATTTTAGGTTTCAATTTTAGTTTATTTTAGTTTATTTTATTTTATTTAGTTTAGTTTAGGTTTAGGTTTTATTTATTTAGTTTAGTTTATTTCTTTTATTTTATTTTGTTTATTTTATTTTATTTTAGCTTTATTTTTTAGTTTTTTTTTTATATTTTATTTATTTTAAAGTTTTCATTTTAATTTTTTAGGTTTAGGATTTTATTTATTTTTATTTTTATTTTATTTTAGGTTTTTTTATTTTTTTTTATTTTATTGATAGTTTTATTTTATTTAGGTTTTTTATTGTTAGCTTTATTTTATTATTTAGTTTAGTTTAGGTTTTATTTATTTTATTTTAGTTCATTTTATTAGTTTATTTTATTTTATTTTTTTTTTTAGTTTTTAGTTTAGGTTTTCTTCATTATTTTATATTATTTAGGTTTAAGTTTATTTATTTATTTTATTTTTTGGTTGTAGACAGTTTAGTTTTAGGTTTTTGTGTTTAGTTTGTAGGTTTAGGGTTTAGTTTAGGCCAGTTTTAGTTTTAGGGTTTTGGGTTTAGGTTTTGTTAGCTAAGTCAGGTTAGTTTAAGTTTTAAGTTTGTGGTCAGTGGTTTGTGTTTAGTTTAGTTTAGTAAGGGTTTAGATGGGGTTTAGGTTTATAAGTATAAGTTTAGGATTAGGTTTAGTTTAGTTTTAGGGAGGTTAGTTTGTTTTAGCCCCATGAATTAATACAATTATAATTATTCTTTCAGATTCCGAGTGTCACTACTAAATTCTAAATCCTAAACCCTAATCCTAAACCCTAAACCCTCAACCGCAAATCTTAAAACCTTAAACCCTAAACTAACCCTAAACCTTAAAAACCCTAAACCCTAAAGCCTAAACCTTAACCTTAAATCCTAAAACCTAAACTAATCATAAACCCTAAATCCTAAACCTCAAACCCTAAAAACCCTAACCCCTAAAGCCTAAACACTAACCTTAAACCCTAAACACTAAACCCTAACCCTAAACCCTAAACATTAAACCCTAACCCTAAACCTTAAACCCTAAAACCCTAAATCCTAAACCCTAAACCCTAAACCCTAAAAACCTAAAAACCTAAACTAAATAAACCTAAAAATAAAATAAAAAATAAAATAAAATAAAACCTAAACTAAAACCTAAACCTAAACCCAAAAATAAAATAAAATAAACTAATAAAAATACACTAAAATAAAATATATAAAATCCTAAACTAAACTAAAAAAATATAATAAATATAAAAATCAAAAACCTAAAAAATAAACTAAATAAACAAAAGTAGAAATGTTGAATCTTAATTTGTTCCTTGTTAAAAAAAACCAAAAAACCCTAAACCCTGAACTAAAACCTGAAACCTAAAACTAAAACTTAAACCATAAACCCTAAACCCTAAACCCTAAAACCCTAAACCCTAAACCCTAAACCCTAAACCCTAAACCCTAAACCATAAACCTTAAACCTAAAATCATAAACCCTAAACCTAAACCCTAAACCCTAAACTCTAAACCTTAAACCCTAAACCCTAAACCAAAAAATAATAATAAAACCTAAATCCTAAACCCCAAACCCTAAACCATGAACTAACCCTAAACCCTAAACTAACCCTAAACCCTAACCCTGAAAAGCTAAAAACCTAAACATAAATAAAATAAAGCCTAAAAATAAAATTAATAAAAAATCTAAACCAAAATAAAATAAAAACATAAACTAAAACCTAAAACCTAAACCTAAACTTAAAAAGAAATAAAAATAAAAATAAATAAACTAAATAAAAAAATAAAAAACCTAAATAAAATAAAAAATAAACCTTAAGTAAAAATAAAATAAACTTAAATTAAAATATAATAAAAATTAAATAAGAACCTAAACCTAAAAAAAAACCTAAAAATAAATAAAAAAATAAAACCTAAACCTTAAACTAAAAAAAACCTAAACCTAAAATAAAAAAAATAAACCTAAACTTAAACTAAAAAAATTAAACTAAAATAAATAAAACCAAAAGCTAAACCTAAAATAAACTAAACCTAAACCTAAATCATACCTAAATAAATATAATAAATTAAAAATAAACCTAAACCTAAACTAAAAAATAAAACCCAAAATTAAACCTGAAATAAAAACCTAAAACATAAACGTAAGAAAATAAAATAAAAACCTAAACCTAAACCTAAAAAAAACCTAAATCTAAAAAATAAAATAAAAACCTAAACCTAAACCTAAAAATAAAAAATAAAACCTAAACATAAAAAATAAAATAAAAATAAAACTCAACTAAAAAATAAACAAAAACCTAAACCTAAAATTAAAAAATAAATTAAAATAAAAAACCTAAACTAAAATAAATAAACCTAAAATAGATAAACTAAACTAAACTAAAATAAAAAATAAACATAAATAAGTAAAATAAAATAAACTAAAACAAATAAAAAATAAAATAAAAATATGAAAGAAGAAATGTTGAATATGAATTTGTTCTCTATTTAAAAGAAAAAACCCAAAACCCTAAACTAAAACCTAAACCCTAAACCGAAAACCTAAACCTTAAACCCTAAACTCTAAACCCTAAACCCTCAAATCCTAAACCCTAAACCCTAAACCCTAAATCCTAAACCCTAAACCTTAAACCCTAAACCCTAAACCCTAAACCCAAAAAAAGCTTAAACTAAACACTAAACTCCAAACCCCAAACCCTAAACCCTAAACTAACCCTAAACTCTAAACCTAAAAAAGCTATAAACTGAAATCTAAACTAAATAAAACCTAAAATAAATAAATAAAAAATTTAAACCAAAATAAAATAATAAAATAAAAACATAAACTAAAACTTAACCCTATACCTAAACATAAACATAAACTTAAAAGAAAAAAAATAAAAAATAAAAACTAATCTAAAATTAAATAAATAAAAACTTGAACTAAACTAAAAAAAAATAAAACATAAATAAAATCAAAACTAAACCTAAAATAATAAAAAAATAAACCTAAAATAAATAAAATAAAAACTAAGTAAGAACCTAAACTTAAATAATAAACCTAAAAATAAAACCTAAACCCTAAACTAAATCAAAAACCTAAACCTAAAATAAAAATAAAATAAAGCTAAACCTAAACTAAAATAAACAAAACCTATACCTAAACCAAAAATAAACTAAACCTAAACCTAAACCTAAACTAAATAAAATAAGATAAACTAAAAATAAACCTAAACCTAAACTAAAAAATAAAACCTAAAATAAAAACCTAAACCAAAAAAAAAATAAATAAAAAACCTAAACTAAACATAAAAATAAAAAATAAAACTGGAACCTTAAAAATAAAATAAAAATAAAACTTAACTAAAAAATAAACCAAAACCTAATCCTAACCTAAACATAAAAAATAAACTAAAGTAAAAAACCAAAACTAAAATAAATAAACCTAAAATAAATAAACTAAACTAATATAAATAAAAATGACCTTAAATCAAAATAAAAAAATAAAATAAACTAAAATAAATAAAAAATAAACTAAATAAACCTAAATTGATGAGTTTACTTAATTTTAAAAATAATAAAATTAAAAAAACAAAAAATCCCTAACCCTAAACCCTAAACCCTAAAACTAACCCAAAACCGTAAACCCTAAATCCTAAACCCTAAAATCCTAAACCCTAGTTTTGCTGATGACTTCATAATCTTTTGCAATGCCTCTATTCATCACATTAAAACTATTAAGAATCTTTTAAATAAATTTGGTAACGAAAGTGGTCTTTTTCTTAACGAAGGTAAAAGTTGTTTCATTCCTTCCTCTAAAATCTCTAGTAATAGGATCAACCAAATCTTGAGAGTTACTAATTTTCAGCAACAACAACTTCCTATTAAATATCTTGGTGCTCGCTCTTTAAAGGTCAAAAGATCACATCTCTTTGATGAGTTAATCCAAAAAATCTCTAATAAAATTTATGTTTGGGAATTTCTTTACTCTCATTTTGTAGGCTCACTTTGATTAAGAGCACCCTTAACTCCATGCCTCTATATCATTCAAACCATTATGTACCAATTCTACCAACAATGTAATTTTAAAAGCATTGGACCTTAACAAATTCTTCTGGGTTCTATATTTATTTTGGTGGAATTTGGAGCCAATAGTCTTTGGGCTAATTTCATGATGCCAAATACTAGGTACCTCTCATTTTCCCCTATGGAGACTCTCCTATTTGGAAAAGACTTTATTCCATTAAATGGGAAGGTGGATCATTAATATCTTGGGGATTAACTCGGTACCTCTTTCTTTTGGTAAGATAATTGACCGAGGGTCCATTGATGACTTACTTTCTACCCATTCCACCGCTGCTATTAAAGTGAACTCTTTCTGGCAAAATAATATGTGAAATAATAGTAAGCTTACTGATTATATTCCTTTCTCTCTCTTAAATAAGCTTACTACTATTCCTATCATTCCTAGCAATCATGATCGATCCTTTTAAGCTTTCAAAATGGTGACTTCAACCAAAAAAATGTTTGGAATCATATTAAAGAAGCTCATGACTTTTCCAATATATTTTTCAAAATTTGGAATAACACTATTCCTATTTATTCTCTAACTTGGCGTATCCTAAAAAACTTCATCCCTCTTGACTCCTTGATGTGGGGTAAAGGTTTTTACTTATCTTCAAAATGTTACCGCTTTCACATTGAGAATGTGAATCATGTTTTGTTAATTATCATTGCTTCCAAACTTGGGGTTTGGTATGATGATCTCTTTAACATTGAAAAATTCAATGGCTCCTTAACTTTATACCAACTTCTTGAAGTTTATTTTGAAAACACTATTAAAGGCCACATTAAAGTCATAACTATCACTCTTATTTGGTTCATATGGATGGATGATGATGCAAAACATCATGGGACTCCTGAACCACATGAAGATAATTGAATTAAAAATAAAATCTGTGACTTGTTTAATGCCAATTTAATTAACTACAATCAATTTAAAGGTTATAAATTTATGACCAATAAACTGGGTTTTAACTTGCTGGATCCACCCAACAGTAAGGATGACAAGATTGTTTATTGGATAAAACCTCATGCTAATACTATTTAAATTAACACTGATGGCTCTATTTCTCAAAATACTATGTGGTGGCATTTTCAAAAACCTTAATGGTAAAGTCTTATGTGCTTTTGCTAACCCCCTTAATACTTGCTCTATTCCTTTTGCTGAGCTAATGGCAGTTTACAAAGCTATTGAGATTTAACATACTTGTTGAATTGAGAGCGAATAGTCTCATTTGATAGGTTTCGATGTTTCGATGCTAATGAAGTGATCAATTTCATGAATGGGTCACTTCTTCTCGACCTCGATATGCATGTCAGCACATCGGTGACCCTCTTTCTTGATCGGTCGACTATCGAATTATGCAAGATGCCTATTCTGATCAACTTCGATATTTTGAACGTGATGGAGGAGTCCGTTCATCGATCAGAGATCATTTTGACTAATTTTTAGATTGAGGTCGATGCTCTGTTGCTGATTGATCTTTTGACTTCAACCAAAATGGGCAATACAGAATTGTACTACCTTCTAAAGCAGACTAGAGCTCTCCTCTCTCAACTCTATTTTAAAATCACTCATGTATGGCATGAAGGTAATGCATGTGCTGATTACCTTGCTAATCTAGGTGCTAGATTGGATGGCATAAAATTCTTTGATCAACTTACACTTCCTAAACATTTGTGTGATTTAGTTAATTTGGACAATACTAGACTCCCTTACCTCAGAAATTAATCCATCCTATTAGTTTGGACTGTTACATTACCTGCTTAACGCATGATCAACTTCTTAGTTTTGATGTTTCTAGATTTTGTTGGTGCTAATTCTACCCCTTTCGTTAGTTCGATCTCTATATCTCGCCGTTGATTACTTACCCTAACCTTATTTGGGGTTTTACTTCTACTGCTATTTTCACTAAAACCACTGCTTTTGGTAAGGTTTCTCCTGTCTGCTGGAGGGAGATGGATTATTTTATGCTTTTCTTTCTGCTTTACAGGGATAGACTTCTTGCTATCATTATTTTATTTATGGGTCCTATTGTAATTTTCCATTATATGATTAAGGCTGTGTTTTTTCTCTTTTCCTTAATCTGGAAATTTGTTCATGGCCTCATGACTTTGCTATCTCATTATGTAATTGCTATAATTTTGTACAACTTCATGGCAGGCTCGAATTTATCTGTCTCTTCTATCTTTAATAGGGTTGTGCCCTCTCCTATGCTATCTAACCTCACCTCCATTACTTGTATGGAGAGCAACTGCAATAACCTTGCTATTATTACTATTTCCTTGCAGGATGGGATTTTATTCTTGATTTCATTTCAGCTTATTTTTACTGGTGATGTTGGCTTACCTGCTGGTCTACTTTCCTTTGTCTTGAAGGATTTCAATGATGGTTTTTTCTTGAACCCCTTTTGAGTCTTTGTTGTCTCCCTGTTCCTTACTGATTTATCTTATGGTGGGTGCAACAATTATTTTGCTATTTTAATTGTTGGCTGTTGGTTTATCAGGTCTTTAGTCCAGCAAACTGATTATGGAGTTATTTCTCTAATTGTCTTTGATGCTTATGACTGGGCTGTTACTTATCATCTGATATTATGGAGTACTTAATCTACTATTGTTTATTCCAACCTGGTTCTATTAGACTTGTGCAGATCCCTGTGTTATCTTATGCACTGTCTATTCTGAATGGGTGGTTCTATGGTCAGCTAGCTATTATTTGCTGTCTTGGCTATTTGTTGTCTTGGTTATTTGCTATCTTGGTTTTTCTGATTGTTCTTGCTAATCTCATCTCCCCAACCTGTATGGAGAGACACTGTTATACCCTTGTTATTATTATTATTTTCTCCTTCTAGGATTGGACTTTCTTTTGTCTTCTTCTTTCCACCGCTTACTAATGCTATTAACCGGTTCTGCTTTTCTTTGTCTTGAAGGATTCCAATGTTGGCTCTCCTTTGAACCCCTTCTATGCCTATGTTGTATCACTATTTTATTTTGGTTTAATCTTATGGTGGGTGCAATAATGGATTTGTTGTTTTATTTATTGCCTATGATTATGCTACTACCTACATGGTTACTAACTAATGCACTGTCTATTCTGAATGGGCGGCTTTATGGCCAGCTAGCAGTTATTTGCTGTCTTGGTTGTTTGTTGTCTTGGTTATCTACTATCTTGGTTTTTCAGGATTCCAATGTTAGCTCTCCTTTGAACCCCCTAAGTGTCTATGTTGTTTCTTTATTTTATATTGGATTATCTTATGGTGGGTGCAATAATTATTTTGCTATTTTATCTGTTGACTATGGGACTTAGGTCTATGACCGCAAGTCGCTTATGGGGTTACCGTTGTTTTTTTGCTTGTTCTGGCCGCTACTTACCCACATATGTGGACTACTTAATCTGCTGCTATTTTTTCCATCTTGGTTTAGTTAAACTTGTGTAGATCCCTATGATTATGCTTCTATCTACTTGGTTATTATCTTATGCACTGTCTATTCTGAATGGGTGGTTCTATGGATAGCTGATGTCTTTTGCTATCTTGCTATCTTGGTTGTTTGCTGATATGGATTATCAGGTTTTATGCCCAGCATGCTGTTACTGGGGCTGTCTTTCTGATTGTCTTTATTTGGTGCTGTTTACGGTGGGATGCAACTTATTTCCTGTGCTTACTGGTACAACTAATCTATTGCTGCATTCTAACCTTGGTCCTGTTAGACTTCTACATCACTTGTTGTATTTGGGTTTGGGTTCTGCTTTCTTGCTTTATATTTGCTTTTTGTTAACTTCTGCAATGGTTATTAATAAGAGGGGTGTTAACATCTGCATTGCTTATTATGATTGGGTTTCTTTTTTGGACTATACTCCAGGGCTGTACTCCTGGCCTAAAAGTTTCATTTATGTCTCATATGTTTTTCTCATTGATTTGCTTAGCAGGATTTCAGCAGGTTACTTTTTCTGCTGTTCTCTTATGGTGAGTTTTTATGCTGTCCTAATTATACTCTTGTCTATGGTTTTAAAAGGGATTTTGGCAAAGATGGCTCATTCTCATATGTATAGGGATTATCATACTATGGTGACTATAATGATGATAATTTCCCTACATGGGATCCCTTATCTTTCTACTCTTTGCTATCTCCTTTCTATATTATATATGGCTTTATTCAGGTTTGCAAGTACTAAGGCCCATAAGACTTTCAACAAATGGCAGCTTTCTTCTCACAGGTTTGTAGGATATGATGGTTGTGATGATTTCACTCCTTCTTGGTTTGGTAGTAGCTCTTGTTATGTAACCCTTCATAAGTTTGATGCTCAAGACTGCCAATTTGTGTGAGCCCGAGCCTTCTTTCACACACTTCTCTATAATTTTCCTCGCTTTATCGCTCTCACTTTTCACTTTCTCAGACTACTTTAATTGTTCTAATTTCTATCTTTCTTCATTTTGCAGATGAACTTCTCTGTGCATTTCTCTTGTTCTCTTGTGTTTGCTCCTATGTCATGCATGCTCTCATCTGAAGAGCTTTGGTCAGATCTATTCATTGGCTTATCTATGTTAATCAATTTGTATCTTTTGCTTTCCTTTACTCTTTTATTTTGCTTTTGGTTGTACTTAGATGGGATTTACTCTGATTGTAGCTCTTTGAGCGATGTGGTTTATCCTATTAAGGACCTTGTAACCCTCTTTTTATGGCTATAAAATTCCCCCTATATGGGGTTTCCCAAAAAAAAACCCTAAGCTACCCTAAACCATAAACCCTAAATCCTAAAAACCCTAAACCCTAAAGCCTAAAGCCTAAAACCTAAACCCTAAACCCTAAGCTAACCCTAAACCCTAAGCTAACACTAAACCCTAAACCCTAAACCCTAAACACTAAAACCCTAAACCCTAAAGCCTAAACACTAAACACTAAACCTTGAACCCTAAACCTTAACCCTAAACACTAAACTCTAAACCTAACATAAATAAAACCTTAAAATAAAATAAAAAAATGAGATAAAATAAAATCCTAAACTAAAACTTAAACCTAAACCTAAAAATAAAATAAAATAAAAAATAAAAATAAATTAAAATAAAAGAAATAAAAATCTAAAGTAAACTAAAAAATTCAATAAGCCTAAGAATAAAAAACCTAAATAAAAATAAAATAAGCCTAAAATAAAATATAATAAAATGAAAACTACATAAAAACCTAAACTTAGAAAATAAACCTAAAAATAAATAAAAAATAAAACCCAAACCCCAAACTAAAAATAAAAACTAAACCTAAAATAAAAATTAAATAAACAAAATAAAATAAACCTAAACCTAAAATAAAATAAATAAAACCTAAACCTAAACTTAAAATAAACTAAACCTAAACCCTAAACTAAATAAAATTAAATAAACTAAAAATTAAGTTAAACCTAAACTAAAAAATAAACCTAATAGTAAACCTAAAATAAAAACCTAAATCTTAAACCCTAAACCCTAAAAGCAAAAAACCTAAACCTAAACTAAATAAAACCAAAAAATAGAATAAATAAAAATAAAATAAAATAAAAGTATAAACTAAAGCCTAAACCTTAACCCAAACCTAAAAGAAAATAAAATAAAAAATAAAAGCTAAACTAAAATAAAATAAATAAAAACCTAAACTAAACTAAAAAAACTAAATAAAATAAAACTAAACTTAAAATAAAAATAAAATAAACCTAAAATAAAATAAAATAAAAATTAAATAAAAACCTAAACCTAAAAAAAATAAACCTAAAAATAAATAAAAAATAAAACCTAAACCCTAAACTAAAAAAAAAACTAAACCTAAAATAAATAAAAAATAAACCTAAACCTAAACTAAAATAAATAAAACCTAAGCCTAAACCTAAAATAAACTAAACCTAAACCTAACCTAGAAAAGAATACCTAAAATAAACCTAAAATAATAAAATAAAAACCCAAACCTAAACTTAGAAATAAAAAAATAAAACCTAAACCTAAAAAAAACTAAACTAAAAAATAAACATAAACCTAAATCTAAATCTAAAAAATAAACTAAAATAAATAAACTTAAAATAAATAAACTAAACTAAATAAAAATAAAAAAACCTAAATAAAAATAAAAAATAAAGTAAACTAAACTAAATAAACCTAAACCTACCAGTTTACTTAATTTTTAAAAAATGGAAATAAAAAATTAGAAAAACCAAAAACCCTAAACCTACAACCCTAATCCCTAAACCCAGAACCCTCCTCCCCCTAAGTGCTCTCTCGCTCTCTGGAAATTTTTGAATCCCGCTTGGTGGCACGCCCCCGACTAGGGATTTCTATGGCTTTGGCTTTGATTTTGACCTTGAAGCGACATCGGCGGCCATGATGTTTTGTCATTGACCATGGTTGTGGTGAGTTCTATTCCTTGGGTTCTAACTCAAAATATGGATTTTTCATGTAGGGCATCCATCGTTTTGGGGATTGGCGGCCCTAATGCTACATCTTATACTAAATATTTTAAGGAAGCGCTCTCTGGTAAGATTTTGCCCTCTGTTGATTTGGTTAATCTCATTTTGACATCTTTTAGAGGTTTGCTGGCTGTAGTGTGCTCTAATGTAGATGTTGAAAAGTTGGCAAAACCCATTGAATTTTCTCTTGTCAGTAAGTTTTCTTTGCGTCATCCGAATTTGGATAAGATCCGCTCTTTTTTTCATAATCTCAAGCTTATAGGCGCCTTCTCGATTGGTCTTATTGACCCTCGGCATAACCTGATTCAACTTTCTAATGATCAGGATTATTCATGTGTTTTTTCATGTCATTCTTATTTCATCTTTAATTGTCAAATGGGTTTGTTGAAGTGGTCACCCCTTTTTGACATTAAGAAGGAATCTCCTATTGTCCCTGTGTGGTTATCTCTTCCTAATATGTGCATTCATTTTATTACCCATCATGTACTTTTTTTTTTTCAGAGGCTTTATTTGGTCAAACTTTTACAACTTCGACCAATCGGCCATTTGGCGATCTGCCCCCTATGCTCGGATCCTCATGGAATTATACATAACTAAAAAAATACCCTAAAAAGTTTGGATTTGCTCGAAATATAGGTATTGCAAAGGTTGAATTAGAGAACCTTATGATTTTTTTTGTTCAAAATACATGGTCATGATAATTCATAATATTTTATTCTCCATCCCCACCTAAAATAATGAATTCCTACAAAGAAAAATGTTGTCTCTACCCATAAGTCAATTCCTACTTATGTTCATAAATCAACCTCGGATCCTAAGGATGGTATGAAGGCTGTTATTGAGGTTGATTCCTTGGATATTGGGTTAATTTGATTGAACATGTTTCAACTTTTAATGTTGGTAGGGATTCGATCGATATTCAAAATGGGAAAGATGATTTACCTCTTATTCCTTCTTTGAATTTGAATATTTCTAATGAGGAGAATTATAAATTCTCAAAGTTATTAGAAAATAGTTCTATTTGCTCTGATTCTATTCTTGTATCTATGCCAGCTTTGATCGATAAAAATGAAGCTTTTAATGATGATTTAAATGATGTTGAGCATGCTGAAAACATTTATGATTTAGATTTTACTACTTGTGCTTTAAATGGTTCAAAATTGTCACCATCTCTCATTTTGATCTTGATATTGATGTTAATCTTACTTTTCAACTAAATATAGATTTGGAAGAAGGTGAACACCCCTCCAAACACTTGGAGATTTCTCTTAAATCTATGACCAATGTTACTAAATCTTACTCGAATGACGACTCTAGGGGAAAAAAAATGGCTTACAAACTTATCATGATAAAAAGGAAAAAAGATGTTTAAAAATTCCCTTCCTAAATTGTCCAAAAATGATAGATTTGTTGTGACCTCTCACTCCTCTCTTAATTAACCTTTACTTAACCCCCTTTTTAAATTTCATTATGTTTAAATTTCTTGTTCAGAATGTTAGAGAGATCAGTACCCTTTCTATTCATAATCGTATTAGAAATGTTTGTCGCATTCATAATATTTCTCTTCTTATTGTTATGGAGTCTCTTATTCATGCTAATAAAATTAACCATGTTACTAGAATTATTAGTTTCAATAAATTTTTCTCTAATGTTAGTAATAAAATTTGGTATTTTTGGAATAATTTCGTTAAGGTCTATATTCTTGATGACTTTCATTAAGTTTCCATTGTTCAAATATCTTATGGTGATTATTGTGTTTTGGGCCCTTTTGTTTATGCATCTTGTTATAGATCTAGTAGAAATCTTGTTTGGGATAATTTAAGGAATTTTGCTACCTCAGTCAACAAACCTTGGTTTTTTGGTGGTGATTTCAACACCATTTCATTCTTTTTTGAACAAAGTGGTGGTTGCTCTCCTAATATTCATTCCTTGGAATATTTCTCCAATATGATCCTTGATTGTAATTTTATTGATATTGGCGTTAAGGTCTCTAGTTCTACTTGGCAAAACACTAGACGTTGGCAAAGGTTGGACCAATTCTTTTTAATACTCATTGGATTACTCAATGGCCTATTACTTATATTGACCATTTAAGCAGAACATTGTCAGATCATGCTCCTCTTCGGTTTCTATTAAAGATAATTCTAATAAACTAAAAAACCCCTCTTCTTTTAAATTTCAAAACATGTGGATTCAGCATATTGATTTTTTTTAAAGTTGTGGCTAATAATTGGAATGCTCCTTGACATCCTGATAATTTGATTATGTGGATGAATAGACTTTAGTTTAAACTTAAAAGACTTAAACAAAATTTGGGTTGGTGGAACAAGCATTATTTTAAAACCTTTTTATTAATATTAAAGATGTGGAAAAATTGGTTTGTGATCTTGAAGCCTTTGTTATGTCTATTCCTTCTAAGATTACAGACTTGACTGAGGAAAAAGATAAACTTGTTAACTTCTAAAATATGGAAGAGGCTTATTGGTGCCAAAAAAGCTACTAGTAAACATATTACGGATGGTGATAGGAATACTAAGTATTTCCATGTTTTCATTAATAAAAAGAGAGCTTTAAATAATATTCAAAAAATTAAAAATGATAATGGAGATTGGATTATGAAGAATAATGATATTAAGGAATCAGTTATTAATTACTTTAGAAATATGTTTAATATGAATTGCTCTTATGAAGCTATTTCTCAATTGCACTTGATTCCTTCTATTATTACTAATGATGATAATGATTTTCTTACCATTGTGCCTAATGAAGATGAAATTTTTAAAGTTCTGAATAGCATGAACATAGATTATGTTGCTGGTCCAAAGGGTTTCACTACTCATTTTTTTCAAAAATGTTGGTTTATCATTAAAAATGATTTGATTGATCCTATGATTGATTTTTTAAGGGTAATCCTTTTCTTAGATATTTTTCTAGTACTTCTAATGTTCTCATACCTAAGAAAGATAATCCAAACTATTGGAGTTATTTTAGACCTATTAGTCTTTGCAACTTCTTCAATAAGCTGATTTCCAAAATTCTTACCAACAAACTTAGATCTTTACTTAATAAATTATCTCTCTCAACCAAATTAGTTTTGTTAGAGGTAGATCTATTTTTGACAATATTTTACTGCCCAAGAATTAATTCATGATTTTCATTCCAAGACTAGAGGTGGTAACATTCTTTTCAAATTAGATATTACCAAAGCCTTTGATAACATCTCTTGGGATTTCCTTAACCATATTTTGAATTTATTTGGGTTTTCTGATAAATTTATTTTTCTTATTTAAAATTGAATTAATAATGCCTAGTTTTTTTATTTTGCTTAATGGGGGAAGCCTTGGGTTTCTTACCATGGCTTACGACAAGGGGAACCTTTATATCTTACTTTATTTATGATTATTGTTGAGTACTTATCTAGGAACATTAATGATTTATTCTTAAATAATCCTAGTATGTACTACAAAACTCTTGGTGGTCTTCCCATTTCCCATTTAAGTTTGGTAGATGATTTCATTATTTTTTCCAATGCTTATTCATCACATCAAGCATCTCACATCCTTTTTAAATAAATTTGGTGGAATGTGGTCATTTTATCAATGATAACAAAAGTTATTTTATCACTTCCTCTATTATGTCCAATAATAAAATAAATCAAATCCAGCATATCACTAATTTTAAACATCAATACTTACCTTTTAAGTATTTGGGTGTTCTGCTCTTTAAAGGCCTGAAATGTTCCCATCTCTTTGATGAGTTAATTCAAAAAATTTCAAATAAAATTTCTGTTTGGGAATTCCATTTACTTTCCTTTGGTGGTAGGCTCACTATTCTTAAAAGCACTCTTAACTCAATGTATCTTTATTTGATTCAAACTGTTATCCCACTAATGCTACACTTATCAGAATTGATCATTTGCTTAACAAATTTTCTTGGGGCTCCAATAATTCTACCAAAAGAATGCATTGGACATCTTGGCATAAATGTAGTGGTCCTTTGGGAGAAGGTGTTATTAGTTGCAAGCCTATTCATGAAGCTATCATTGCCTTCTCTGATAAGCTCTAGTAGAATTTTTGAAAGAATGATAGCCTTTGGGCTAATTTTATGATGGAAAAATATTGCCAAGGTAAACACCCCCTTAACTGTGCTTATAAAGTTGGTGACTCTCCGGTTTGGAAAAGGCTTTGCTCCATTATATGGGTTGTCAAATCATTAATATCTTGGGGTATTCAGTTGGGTTCTTCCTTCTTTTGGAAAGACAATTGGATTGGCAATGGCTCTATTGACATCCTTTTATCTACCCACTCTACTACTGCTATCAAAGTTAATTTTTTTGGCTTAATAACAATTGGAATGATAGCAATCTTGAGAATTATATCCCTATTTCTCTTTTTGACAACTTTAGAAATATCCCCATTTCTTCTAACAAACTTGGCCAAATTCTTTTTAAGCTTTCTTATAATGGTGACTTTGTTCTTAAAGAGGTTTGGAATTTTATTAGAGAAAAATAGAACCCCTCTAATGTTTTTATTAAACTTTGGAATAATATCATTCCCATTTCCTATTCAATTTTAGCTTGGAGGATTTTGAATAACTTTATTCTTGTTGACTCTTTGCTCTAGACTAAAGGGTTTTACTTACCTTGAAAGTGATATTGTTGCTTTCATATTGAAAATGTAAATCATGTCTTTATCAATGGTGCTATTGCTTCTAAATTATGGTTTTGGTATGATGATTTATTTAATACCAACTATTTTAAGGGTTTTATTTCTTTATATCAACTTCTTGAATTCTATTTCAAAAATATAGTGAAAGGTCGTATCAAAGTTTTAATTACTATTACCCTTATTAGGTTCATCTGGATGGATAGAAATGATGCTAAATATCATGGTATTCCTATGAACCATAAAAAGGATCGTGGCTAGAACTAAAGAATATCTCATGCCACTATTGCTTATTATTGTCTAGTGTCTTCTTTAGTATTTGGATGAGAGTTTTGTTGAAGGCTTCTGCTAAGCTGTTTGCCCTCGGATAGTTGATGATAGAATATATCCAATCTATGTTGTGTCTTCGAGCAAAGTTGTTGATGTTAGTGCTCTTAAATGTAGTGCCATTATCAAATATAATTTGTTGAGACACTCCGAACCTATATACGATATGGTTTTTACAAGTTGGAGCACATGCTGAGCTATGACCTCTATGAATAGAATCACCTTTGCCCATTTAGAAAAGTAGTCAGTAGCAGCTAAGATGAATCGATGACCCTTGGAATAAGGAGGATCAATAGGACCCACTATGTCGGTACCCCAACACTCGAATGGCCATGAGGCCAATGTAGGATGTAGAATGTTGGGTGGTTGGTGTAGGACCACACTGTGTATTTGACATTGGTAGCATCGCCTAGCCATATCCATGTAATCTTTAATCATCGATAGCCAGTAATAACCTAGTCTCTTGATCTAGGCATTCATCTTCGAACTGGATTGGTTAGCTCCACATAATCCTGAGTGTACCTTGGTCACAATCTAATGGGCTTCATGCTTGTCTAAATAACATAACTACATATGATCAAAAGACCGCCAGTACAAGACACCATCCATAAGAGCATAGGAAATTGCTCTCTACTTCATCTAAAAGGCTTGAGACTTCTCTTGAGGTAGTTTGCCTTTATTTGGGTAATCCATGAATGGTTGCCTCTAATCTAACTCCTCATCCTTCTTGGCAATGGCAACCTCCCCTTCAAGAGAGTACTTTTTGATGAGTTCAATATCAATAAGGGATAAGACTTATCTATTTTAGACCTTTATTGATATGGACTCATCCTCCAGACATGTCAACTCCTTTGCAAGCTTGGCTAAAGCATACGCTACAACATTCTCTCCTTGAGGAATCTTATAAATGATAACCACTAGGATTTGGGCCAACAACTCCATGGTGTACTTGTGGTAGTGATGAACTTAGGCTTTATAACCTTAAATGACCTAGTAATTTAGTTGATAACTAGCTGAGAATCCCCAAAGATGTTGATGTTCTGGATGCTTAGAGTAATGGCTAACTCTAGATCGATAATTAGAGCCTCATATTCAGCTTCATTGTAGGTGTAAGGATTAGATAGATGATATGAGAATCTCATCACATCGTAGTCTAGAATGAAGAGAACTATTCCTACCCCTACTTTTCTTGAAATAGTAGATTGTGGTTCTTCTTCTCTTTGAGAGGAAGCTGCACCATCAAAGTACATCTCCCAATGGTGAATGCTAGTATCACCTAAGTTTATAATTTGTTCATTGGGGAGATCATACTAAGCAGAGAGTCAACAGGAAGTGGGTGTGATGTTAAGAAATTCGCTAGCGCTTATCCTTTTACTACACGGAGGGAAACAAAGGTAATACCAAACTGCAAGAGGGTCATGGCCTGCCAACCATTTGGATAGTGTCGACCGTGTCATGAGATAATGTAGTGGATTGATCCTAGAGATTAAGTTCACCTTATGAGGAATCATGTAGTGGTGTAGCTTTTTGGATGCAAATATTAAATCTAAATAATGCTTCTCAATGGATGGATAATTAGCCTCAGTAGGGATTAGATGACATCTAAGGTAGTAGAGTGTATTTTCCTTCCCTTCATCATTAGCTTAGGCCAAGAAAGCACTAAGGGAGTCATCTAATGCAGCAGTGTAAAGTATGAGCGGCTTGCCCATGATAGGGGCTGCTAGAGCCAGTGGCATCATCAAGTAATTCTTGATGTCTTCGAAGGAATGTTCTCACTTATCATCCCACTTGAACTTGGCTTTCTTTATGACAAGTGCTGAGAATGGTTGACATCTTCCCAATAGGTTGGATATAAAGCATCTTAGATACACCAACCACCATTGGATTGATCTGAGTTTAGTTAAACTTTTAGGGGGTGGCATTTTTAATACTGCCTTGATCTTCTCTAGATCTATTTCGATTCCTTGGTGTCAGACAACAAACACAAGGAATTTCCTTGAAGTTACTTCGAATGCACACTTTAAGCAATTCATTTTGAGGTTAAATTATCTTAGCTATTCAAAACTACTTCAAGTCAAAGAGATGGTCTTTCATTACTATATTTTTAACCACAAGATCATCGACATAGCATTCAACTTGATGATGAATGAGTTCATCAAAGATTCATAGCCCGCTGGTATGTAGCACCAACATTTTTTAGGCTGAAAGGCATGACTTTATAGCAATAAATTTTGATCAGGGTTCTAAAGTAGCATTTCTTTCATCTTCAGGAGCCATCTTTATTTGGTTATATTTAGATGAGCCATCCATGAAATAGAAGACTGCATGAGATGAGGCAACATCCACCATCAGCTCCGGGATTGATAGTGGAAATTCATCTTTTAGACATGCCTTATTTAAATCCTTAAAATAGATACATATGTAAATTTAGCCATTATTTTCTTTAATTAGGATGATGCTGGCTAACCAGGTAGGACATTTTTCTTCTCGGAAGAGGCCAACATCGATCAATTTTTTGACATCAAAAAATACCTGTTGTTCTATCTCTAATTGCATGCGTCTAAGAGCTTGCTTGATAGGGTTAGCAGTAGGCTCTATTGCTAGTTTATGGATAGCTACATCAAGAGCTAATCTAGGCATCTCTTCATAACTCCATGTAAGGTATTCCTTAAACTCAATCAATAGCCTAACTCAGTCATTTGTTTCAATTTCATTTAACAAAGTACTAATGTTGCTAAGTTGATTTTCTTGAGCTCATCGATGGTTGACTTGATCTCTTCTTTGAACTCTAGTGGTGCATCTTTGACTTCTAAATCATTTGGATCATCTGAAGTTTCTAAGCACAGCTCCTCATATGAGTTAATGTTATTTGGAAAGAGCCTATCAAATTCCAAATGATTGGTGATGACTAAGCAGTAATCATCATCATTATATTTGTTCTTCCATATTCTTTTAAAGTAGTCTGACTTATTCTTTGACCAAGTATGTGGTATTAACCCTTTCTTTGCTAAATTATGAACATAAGACAAGTACCAATCAATTGGTAATTCTATTAAATCTTTATATGAATTATCCTCAAGTTCTACATCAACTTCTTGAATTGAGGATGATGCTCTCAGAAAGAAGCTCTGAGTTTTCACACCTGTGGATGACTTAGGGATTTCCTTAACTACCAAACCATCATATTTTTGAGAGAAAAGTCGGTTAGAGATAAGGTTCTCAACTGATGTCTAACTGTTTCACATATAGACTTGGATACACTTATGCTTTACTTTAGAGCCCGGTCTTCATCACTATCTGGCTTAAGTGTCACCTCCAAGGGAATCTACTACTAACAAGAGTTAGTTAGTGTGCTAACCATATAAGACTCATCCTATGAACTAGATTTTAAGTATATATGGTTAGCCGGTGTACTCCTGGTAGCTAGGACATATCTTCTATTGGGTGGCCAATAAGGAGGTTTTCCATGACTAGGACCGTTCGGCCTCTTTTGCGATGGAGGTCGTCATCGTATATATGTTGAATGGAGAGCAACGTGGGTGGAATCTAATGTCATGTTCCACTTCATACTCCAAGTCTATTTTCCCTCCCTTTTATTTTTCTTTTTAATTTTCTCTTTTCTTTTCCTTTTCCTTTTTCTCTTTCTTTTTCATTTTTTTTTATTTTTTTAACCTTTGGCCAAGTTCATGAGAATAGACTTGTTGATTTTGAGGGAGGTAGTAAGCTGCATCCTCATATATGCTAACCTCATGAACTATAAATGGCTTGAGATCTTCTTTAGCACAGTAGACGATCCCACCTCTCACAAACATTATACACTGATGTAGAGAGGATGGAACTATGTTGCTCTCATGCATCCATGTTCTCCCAAGCAAAGCGTTGAAAGATGTATCTGAGTATATAATGTGAAACTTGGCTTCTAATCATCATCTCTCCAAGGGCAAAATGGAGCCTAAGGCCGCTTGACCTCACTTTTGGAGTGCAGATTCAATCTTCCAATCTTAGACTTAGGAGTCTTCTAGACACTAAGACTTCCCTAGTCATAAGACACTTATAATAATTAGGTAAACACTTAACCAAAGCCTAAAGACTTAAAAGGGCTAACCATAAGGTTAGGTTATGCCTTGGCGATTAAGATAATCCACCTACCCTACAAACCAAATCCAATCCATGTTCACCTTATCAAACCAAGACTTAAGTTCAATTCAAACATCAAATTCAAATCCAAATCTAAACCCAAATTCTAGAACCAAATGATTGAAGCCCATCATCAAATCCAATCTTGAAACCCTTCCTAAGCCATATGACCTATCCCATGGACTTAACCAAATATTAATCCAAATCAATCCAAAATCAATTCATTTTCACATAATCAATTTATTTGTTCATTCTTCTTCCTAAATATAAATCAAATCTACATTCAAATGATCAAAATGAAATCAAACTTCATCAAATTAAATCAAAACCCTTCCTAGCCATATGACCTATCTCATGGACTTAACCAAATCTTAATCCAAATCAATCCAAAATCAATTGATTTTCACATAATCAATTTATTTGTTCATTATTCTTCCTAAATATAAATCAAATCTACATTCAAATGATCAAAATGAAATCAAACTAAATGAAATTAAATCAAAACCCTTCCTAAGCCATATGACCTATCCCATGGACTTAGCCAAATCTTAATCCAAAGTAAGTCAAACTCAATTTATTTTCTCACAAATCAATCATATTTTTAATAATATTTACAAATTTAAATGAACTATACATTTAAATTATCAAAATTGAATCAAACAAAATCAAAATAAAAACTTAAGCCACATGACCCAACTCCATGGACTTAGCCAATTTCCTTCATTTCACAACCCAAATTCAATTGATTTTCTCATGAATCAATCATACCTTCAATCATGTTCATAAATATAAATAAAATCTACAATCATCAAGCCAAATCAAAATCAACCAAAGTCAAACAACCTTAACCCTTTTGACTTGAAATGTTCAAATGAACCAAAACCCATTTGAACCCAAGGCAATTGCAATTGAATTTATATATAAATCCCAAATCCATATATAAACTAAACTAAATCAAACTTAACCAAAATCAAGCCAACTAAACCCAATTAGTCCACTTGATCGAAAGTGGCCAATTTGACCTATTGAGCCAAGTTCTAGTCCTACCTAAATTGGATTGAACCAAGCCCATGAAAATCTCCCATCATGATTGTTGATCACCCTAGGTTGATCAATTGTCACAAATTAAGTCAAACCAAGTCAACTTGTTCATTTGTCTAAGTTAACCCCTTAACCCATATGAACCCAAACTAGCCAAATTGCATCCTAAGCCAAATCCCTTGAAACCAATGATTCTTACCAAATCAAAATCAATATTTGAATATGACTTGACCTTCAATTGAGTCAAACCAAACCCAATTGGCCCTCTTGACCCAAGTTGACCTAATTTGACCTAAAAGACCAAATTGGATAAAATAAAAATATAAACTAAATTGATTGTAATCAATGGCTCAAGTTCATTCTGAATTGGTTGTTGAACTTGACCAAAGCCATGATTGGACCCAATTGAACACAGTTGACCTACTTAGCCCAAATTGACCTAAAGGTTCAAGTTGGCCTAAATCAAAATCAAATCCAAAGTAATTAAAACTGAAGCCTACAATCATCTTCAATTGGTCAACTAAACCCATACCAAAACCCAACCCAAGCCAATTTGGACAATTTGGTCAAATTGGTCAAGTTAACCCATCTGACCCAAATGAATTTAAATGAGCCAAAATAAAATCTAAGCCAAACTAAACCAAACTAATTGAACCAAAACATCCCAAATGTTTATATGAACTTGACCCAGCCCTTGGTTTGACCTAATTTGACTAATTGGTCAACTTGACCCAACCTAACCCAGTTTGACCTAGATGAGTCAAATTGAGCCAAACATAACCAAATCAACTCCAATTGACTTGAAATTTGGGATAACCCACTTTTTGCTCATTTCAAATCTGGCCAAAACAAATCCAATGCCAAATGATCATTAAACCCTTGGGTCAAGAGCATCACAAGAGACAAATCACCCATGTAAGTGGTAATTTCCATTCGTTGGCCACTTGGTACTCTCTTAATGGTCCACCTAGGCACCTAGGACACGACCCATACTAACCCAAGAGGGTGGTTTGGTCGGCCATGACCCATGGGATGTGAATCACTTCACCCTCCCCATTGGAGCATTTGAAACTCATAGGACACCCATGATTCCTCCTTAGTAGCCACCTCCAGACCTTCAACCAACCAAGCTAAGCCAACTCACCTCCTCCCTGCCACCCATGACTCCCTGAGATGGCCAAACAACCACTAGAAGCCAAACCCAATCCATCATCTGATCAAGATGAAGGGGGTATACACCCCTCATTTCACTAAAACACACACAAAATCATTCCTCAAATCCCTAAGACAAGTGGCGAGCCATTCCCTAAGCTCCCAAGCTCATTCCTTGATTAGAAAATGCCATTCCTGTCCATCCCTGTGGTGAAATTTTTAATTTCTAAAGAATAAATATACTTCCATCTTCACTCTATGCAAAATAAAATGAAGATAGGAATGTAGTTCTTCTTTTATGCATTTTTTTACATTATGTAGATCCATAGATTTTCTTATTAAGGGTGATCAAGTACAACATTGAGGAGAGGTGTACTATCTCTAAAGAAAGAAGTCACCAACCTTACAGTGGAATTAATCACCTCATCAAGGACTCCTAAGAATAATGGGTCTGCATGTGTACCAAAGATTCTTCCCCTACTTTACATGGAAAAGTAAAGTAAGGTTTATTTTAAACTAGGTTCATTAAGTTCCATATAGGGGCAAGCCCCCATAGTTAATTACATCCTATGGAATGAGATCCCTTAGGAATACTCTCGATTAAGGTAAATGATCGTTGTCTCTAAAAATTTTAATAGATAAGACTATCAATCAATTTGTTTATTTTGGAAGATCATATGGGATTGATCAAAGAGAGAGAGAGTTATTATCAAATCTAATGAAAGATAATAAGGAGATGCTCACGATGCTAGGAAACCTACTGAGCATCTCAAACTATCCTATGGTTGGGCTTTATATTTTAGAAATTGAATTATTCATTTGAGTTGACTTTTTATTTGAAGTTTAGGGCTTATGATTCCACAACACATAATTATGGAAATGCCTAAGAGGTGAGGATTTATGCTTATGGCCTATAGAAGGGAGAAGCAACCTCAAAACCTAAATCTATGGAGCTTTGGTGAGGCCAAAAGCACGACCTAAATCTAAGGTGATAATGGATTTTTAGTTTTCCTCCACAAGATAGGACAAACCACCCAACTTCTTGGACTTACAACTACCTGGGGGTGGCCGCCAACTAACTCCTCCTACAGTTTTAAATTCATGTAGGCAAGTCATATGCTTTATGTAAGATAGCTAGGTTGTTATTTATTTATAGAGAGAGTACTTAAACTCACTCCTTAAAGGGAATAGATCATGTAAGAGAATACTTCAAATGACCTAAATCTAATGCAAATCATATTACATTTATTTTCATTTTTGGACAATCATTTGACTCAGGCTTATAAGATTCATATGCCTAATATATGAGAAATAAGATTATTGGCCAAAATTGGCTAGAAGGGAGGATGTGTGTTTCCACCATGGCTCTCAAAGGTCAAGCCAAGTTTCTCTTGCAAAGGTGGAAGCCCTCCAATCAAGAGTGAAAATAATATGCCTTTGTGCATGATGTTATAAAAGAAATACTCATCCAGCTAAGGGGTTGCTAATTCTTTTATCTTGATTTTAGCCTAAGCTTTAGGTGAGGTTATGAGTTCTTTATTTTAATTTTGAATTATTAGATTTGGTAGAAGATTTATTTTTCCCTAAGAGCTTAATCCACATCCAGGCCATACATCAAAAAAAAGGAAAAAACTAGGAAAAGGATGCCATCTTAATGCACAAGCTAAACAAATCATCAATCAATTTATACTGCTAAGATAAAAAGAATAAGAGGTCATTTATGATTAGTTTGGCCATTGGGTTAAGTTGGGCTGACCCAAACCCATTGGGTTGGGTGCACCACTCTCCCTAGTGTTCACTTGATCCACTAAGAGAGTGCTAAGTGGGTATGAGGAGGATTCGACAAAATTCAAAGTGGAATTGGCCAAATTTATCCTGTGGCCTAGGAGTAAAATAGTCATTTGACCTTGATTTTAGTTTGGGCATGTTTGGTATGATGAGAAAATAGGATTGGCCAAGTTTCATTGAATTTGGAGTTGGTTTGATGTGGTTTGGCTCATGTTGACCCATTTAGGTCAAAATGGGTCAACTTAGGTCAAGTTGACCAAATGGTCAAATTTGATCAAACCAAGGGTTGGGTCAAGTTCATATGAGCATTTGAAATGTTTTGGTGGCTTTGATTTGATTCAATTTGGTTCAGGTTTGAATTTGGTTCATATGATTTCATTTAGGTCAAATGGGTCAAGTTGACAAATTTGACCCATTTGACCTATTTTTGCTAGTTATGGGTAAGTTCATGTTTCTTTGGTCATATGAGATGGATTGGTATCTTTATTTCCAACCAAGTTTGGTTAAGATTGAATTTGGCTCAATTTGACTCTTTAGGTCAGGTTGGGTTCAAGGACAATTGGGCTAGGTTAGGTCTAGTTAGCCAATTGAGGCTTTAGTCAAGCTCAACAATCATTTTGGAATGAACTTGACCCATTGGTTTTAATTAGTTTGGCTTAGATCATGTTTTGACACATTTTGACTTTTAGGTCAAGTTGGGTCAACTTGGGCCAAGTGGCCACTAGGTTAGGCTCAAATGTTGACTTGGTCAAGTTCAAACATTGGTCATGAATGAGTTTTGATCAATAGTTTCAAATAATTTGGCCTATGGTGGGTTTTGGCTATGTTAGGTTATATTTTGGTTAAGTGTTGACTTGGTCAACCCTTAGGTTTGACCTAGTTTAACCCAATTTGAGTGATTGATCATCTCATGATGATTGTTGATCATGATGAGAGGCTTAGGTGGGCTTTGTTCAATCCAATTTGGTTAGGATTAGAATTTGCTCATAAGGGTACTTTAGGTCACTTTAGGTCAAGTGAGCCTAAATGGGTCAATTGGCTTGGTCAAAACTTGATTTGAGTTTGATTGAGCTCACATATGAACTTATGATTGAAATACAAATTCATTTGCAAGTGGTTTTAAGTCAAATGGGTTTTGATTCATTTGACAATATCAAGTTCAAAGGGTGAACATGAAATCAATTTTGGCTTGATTTTTGAATTTAGTTTTGGTTAAGTGATTGAAGTTTGTATTTATATTTGGATTCATGATTGAAGGATTGATTGAATCATGAAGAAAAATCAAGAGTTTGGCCTGATTTGAATTTGATTTGGCTATGCTCAAGAATTTGATTTGAAAGGCTTAGGTTGGAATTTGATTGAATTTGAGTTTGATTTTTGGAGTTGGTTTTGGTTGTTTGAATTTATATTTCATTTATATATATGAATATAAATGAGAATATAAATGGTTATGAGAAAATTTCATGGATTTGAAGTGATTGAACATGACTTAGGCTAAATCCTTAAGAGAGGATTAAAGGACTTAGGAAAGATTTGGAATTTTGGATTTGAATTTTGGATTTAGTTTGATTATTTTGAATTTATATTTCATTTATATATGTGAATATAAATGAGAATATAAATGAGTTGTGTGAAAATTTCATGAATTTGAATTGATTTGAATATGATTTTGGCTAAGTCCATGAAGAGAAATCAAAGGACTTAGGTAAGATTTGGAGTTTTGAATTTCAATCATGGATTTCAATCATGTAGAATTGATTTTAGTTTGGAGAAAATCAAATAAGATTGATTTGGTGTTTGAGAAAATCAATTAGGATTGATTTGAAGTTTATCTTGAAGGAAGGAAGGAAGTGAGGAATGTGGTTCAAGCTATAGGGTAGGCAAATTTTCCAAACACCCATAAGGATTGACCTTTTCCTATGGCTAACCCTTCTAAGTCTCTAGGGCTAGGTTGAGTGTCCACCTAATCACTAGATGTATCTTAAGACTAAGAAACCCTTAGTGTCTAAGAGAAGTCCTATGTCTAAGAGGGAGGGGTTGAGAGCTCATCCTAAAATGAGGTGAACAAAGGGCACCCAATATGTGTGGTGCGTGACAAGGAATAACATTGGGACCAAATGATCAACTACACCAAAAGATCACAAGCACTAACAGAAACAATCTACCCCTAACCCAAGGTGTAAAAGGAATTTAGAGCTTAGTGCAATGTGGATCTACTTATGTCCAAGATATATGAGAGAGGGAAGAGTCCACTAAGGGATAGAGTAGGAGAGCCTTCCACTAGGGAAGCAGGTTCAAGTCATCCACAAGAGGATGGGAGGTTTGATTTGATATGAGTCTCACTGGGAAGAGAAACTTGATTTATTTAATTAAATTTTTTTGGGGAAGAGGGTTGAATTCATAATAATTTGTTGTTTGTTATTTAGGCTCCACTGGGAATAGAGAAGTGAACTCTCCATTGGGGAAGCAAGTTCAAGTCATCCACAAGGGAGGGGTTCTGAAATCCGTTGAGGGATTAAAATTCTAGATCCATTGAGGAACTAGAAAGACTTGCATCTCACTGAGGAGAATCAAAAGATTTGATTTAGATTGATTGATTATTTTGTTTCTTTGTTTCCTTGGATTTGTTTTGTTGAATTTTATTTTAGATTTTTAGATTTTGAATTTTTGAGATGGATCCTGTTGGTTTGCGATGGATTGTACTGAGTAAGAGCCAAAGAGGCCTAGACCTAACTCAGATTTACCAATCCAAAGGGGTAGTATACTAAACACATAGTTGGACTAGCCAACTAAAGGGATGCCTTTCAGTATACAGCAACTATACTAGGAAGAAAGTATAGTAGACTAACATCCTCCAAAGTAGATAAACCCAACCTAATGAAACCACCTAAACTTACAAACATAAATTTAATTTGACTATTTACCCAAATTCAACCTAACCCATCTATCTGAGAATTGTCTTGGTGTTATTTCCTAAGTTGAGCAGGCATCAAACCAACTTGACCTGGGTGATTGAGTGAATGTCAAGAGACTAAATTAGATCAAGATAAAGGTTAATTTCATTTTTTTAGTTTATTTTGATGGATTCCATTGGTTTGCAATGGATCGTAAGGAGCTCATCGCCTAGACCATCTCATTTATTGAACCAGTAGCTTCCCGGCTACTAGGAGAACTATCCGACCAAAGCAGTGCTTTTCGATTTGTAATGATCAATCCAAGAGAAGAAAGCTCGAGGACTCACATCTTCAACTACAAAAGACCATTGGGGTGATTGGTTGTTTTGGGCAATAAATTGAACCCGACCTAGGGCTGTCTATGGGTTTGCGACAGTCATGCTAAAAAAAATCCATCATAGTCTTACATCTTGCAAAGAATGATAGTCGGGATAACCTACTTGTAAAAAAATAGATTGACCTAAGGGCGATTATGGAGTGAGTACTGACCTGGTGATTTATCTAAACTTAGGTAGTCAGGCAATTCCTATAGGGAGTTCTGTTGACACTGCCCTAAAGATAGGATGTCTGCTTGAGAAAAGGGGCCATTTGGGGGCTTGAATTTCTAATCCACAAGCGGCTATTTTGTTTGGTTTGCTTAGTTTGTTTTATCATAGACCTGCTAGTTTACGAGGGATCAAACTAAGAAGGAGCTTATATTAGCCTAGCCCTATCTCAGATTTACTAAACTAAGGGAGAATTTGTGCATTCGTTGAAAAAATTCTCCAACACAAGGGTGGCTACTAGGAAAGGGGGATTGTCCAATCCAAAAATAACCTGGGTAGTGTCTAAATGGGTTTGCAAAGGACATGATCCAAATAGAATGCCCAGGGATGGGGCCGCTAAAGGCTTAATCCAAAACCCTGGAGAAAATGACATGGCTACTCATATATTAAATAGGTATTCGGTGCCCAACTCAATGAGAAAGCATGGGGACTCACATATGCTAAGAATGGTGTACTCATCGAGTGATCGCTGTCAGCATAACAAACATCAACCAACTTAAGGTGCCCATCAATTTGCAACAAGCAGCCTAGGATGAAAGCTCGAGGACTCACATCCTCCTATAGTGGAACTGATTGTTGGGATTGTCTGTCTTCGGCTCGATAAGTGCCATCCGACCTAGGGTGGCTATTAAGTGAATGCTGCTAGAGGACTTATATCAACTCAAACATAGTCAAGAGGAAAGGAGCCTCTGGGAAACTTATCCTAAATCTCAAATATACTTAACCTAATTAGTGCATGATGGCTAGTTCAAGAAGAAAGCATGGGGACTCACATCTTCTTAAGCAAAGTCAACATGAGGTAGCTTACTACCTGCATAGTAGAGTCTACCATACTAACAAGGCACTCATTGGTTTGCAATGATTAAGTTAGGTAGAAAGCGTGGGGACTCACATCCTCAAACAAGTGACCACTAGGGTGACATACTAGCGAGGTAGCATGTAAATCTGACTTAGAGCGGCTAATGAGTGAGTGCCACTAGGGGCTTCCTCCCACATCAAAGTAACATGATACAAAAGATTTATGTTTATTTTTAAGCATGTGTTAAAAGGAATAGGATAACTCTGGGGGACTCTTACACCTACCTTAAACACACTGGGGAGTTTGATGGAGTGGTGCCACGAATGGTTGCCGGAATTCCCATTAAGAAAGGATGTCACTCAGGTTCTCTCACACCTAACTTAGTTGTTCTAATCAAAATAAGATGCCTCTTGGGTTCTCTCACAACTATTCTAATAGTGCTAGGAGGCTATGTTTGTGATGTGAAAGAGGGATACGATGCCACTGGGGAACTCTTACACCAACCCTAAACACATCACGGGGGATTCGCAAGACAAGCAAACAATATTTCGAAAGAAGAGAAGATGTTGATAAATTGGAATCAAATTTTATTCTTTTTATTAATAATTATTTTCAAACATGGTTTATTTCATGGGTAATATTTTTTTAGGTAGAGCCCATTAATTAGAAGCATCAGATGTTCCCCTTTACAATCGATGAGCTGATATGATCCTCCTTGGTAGGCCTTCTCTATAGCATGGGTGCCTTCCCAAGTGGGTTCAAACTTTCCTCCCATCTTTCAACAACAACAATTGGTCTTTTTAGGATTAACACAAGTTCTCCAACTTGGAAAGACTAGGTTGGACCAGCTTGTTGTGAGCTTGAATCATTTTGGCTTTATATAACTCGAGATTCTAGTATGCCCATAGGCGACTCTCCTCCAAACCTTCATGCTCATCTAATTGCAACTTTGCATTCTGCTCTAAAGTGATCTTGCTAACCAATGCTATCCTTAGTGATGGGAGTTGAACTTCTAAAGGTAGAATGGATTCAGACCCATACACTAAGGAAAATATAGTAGACTGAGTTAGAGTTTGGTATGTGGTGCAGTAGGCCCACAAGGCTTCAACCAACTACTGATGCCACTATCGTTTATTATCATCAAGAGTCTTCTTCAATATCTGGATGAGAGTTTTATTGAATGCTTCAACTAAGCCATTTGCTTTGGGTTAGTAGATAGTAGATTATATCTAATCTATACCGCATCTTCTCATGAAGCTATTGATCTTTGCACTTTTGAATGCAGTATCATTATCGAATATAATTCATCGAGGCACTCAAAACCTATATATGATATGGTTCCAAAAAAATTGAAGCACATGTTGAGACCTCTCGAGTGGGATTCCCCACTTGGAAAAGTGGAAGCTAGAATGAACCAGTGACCCTTAAAAGAAGGAGGGTCGATTGGACCCACAATGTCGGTACCCCAACACTCGAATGTCCATGATGCCAATGTAGGGTGTAGAATGTTGGGTGGTTGGTGGAGGACCACACTATGACCCGATGGCATCTCCTAGCTACATCCATGTAGTCTGTAATCATCGAAGGCCATAGTATCCAAGTCGCTTGATCTTCATCTTCATCTTCGGACTGGATTGATGTGCTCCACATAGACCTGAATGTACCTCAGTTACAATGCCACATGCTTTGTGTTTATCTAAATAGCGTAACCACAATTGGTCAAAGGACAGGCGGTACAGGGTGCCATCAACAAAAGCGTAGGAGAGAGCTCTCTATTTCACTTGATGGGCTTGTGACTTTTCTTGAGGTAGCTTGCCAGTGTTCAAATAGTCTATGAACGGTTGACCCCAATTCAGATCCTTGCCCTTTTTAACAACGGCAACCTCCCCTTCAAGAGAAAGTCTCTCGATGAGTTCAACATCAATAAGGGACATGACTTGTCTATTTTGGACCCTTATTGAAATGGACTCATCTTCCGGACATGCCAGTTCCTTGGCGAGTTTGGCCAAAGCATCTGCTACTGCATTCTCTGCTCAGGGAACATTGTAGATGGTGACTTTGGGAATCTGGGCCAACAACTTCATGGTATACTCATGGTAATGACGAAGCTTGGGTTTGAGAACCTTGTAAGACCCAACAATCTAATTGATGACCAATTGAGAATCCCCATAGATGTTGATGCTCTTGACACTAATTGTGATGGCTAACTCTAGACTAGCAATCAAAGCCTCATACCTGCCTTTCATTATCGGTGGATCAACTTGACAAATCGATTAAATTAGTCAAATTGACCAAATTGGTCATTTTGCCAATCGGGTTAAATTGGGTGTTGGGGTTGAAGTTTTGACGCTTCAAAAAAGCATAATGTAGCTTTTGGTAAAAGATTAGACTCAATGACATTACATCGTTGGGATTAGGAGAACTATTTATAGCCTTTCCTAGAGACAGATCATGGTGCTTCCTTTTGAAAAGAAAGCCATCAAAACACATCTCCCATCGGCAGCCTCCCATAAGTTCATGATTTGTTCATCTGAGATCATCACTGCGAGAATCAAGAGAAGTGGGTGTCAAAAATCTAGTAAAGGCTTATCCTTTATCGCAGTGATGGGTATGAATGTGAGGTTGAATTATGAGAGATCATGGACCATGCCAAACATCGATCAAGATTGGCCGCTGAGGTATTGTGGGATTGGTTCTAGATCAAGTTCACCTGGTAGCATATGTGTCATTTCTTTTCCACAAAGATTTAATCTGGAATGTTTCTCAATAGGTGGGTAGTTCACTTTGAGGAATTAGAATTTGAGGTAGTAGAGGTGCTCTCCTTTCTTCATCATGCTTCAACAACAAAGCAATGGAGAGTCATCCAATGCATCATGAGGATGAGTCATACCTGATGGTCATGAATGGCTTCACCAAATGTTGATGTCTTTAAAGGCATGCTTAATTTTCATCTCATCTTGAACTTGGCATCCTTTTTGGTAAGTGCTAAAAATGTTGATCTCCCTTAGGTTGTGAGATAAAGCATCATTTTTTTATTATGAACAATCTTTGTGTTCTTTAATGTGACATTTCTAAAATACTTTAATTTTTTTTTTTTTTTGATTTATCTCTTCTTGGTGTCATAACAAACCCAATGGAATTTCTTGAAGCTACTCAATACACACTTGGATTCATTTAAGGTTATATTTTCTTAACTCAAAAAACTACTCTTCAAAGAGGTGTTCTTTTTTCTTGACTACTAGATCATCAACATATCAAATGATGATGACATTCATTATCGATCATCTATAGGTATGTAAACCACCATTTTTAAGACCAAAAGGAATGATCTTATAATAAAACTCATCATTCTTTCATCTCAAAGACATCTTGATTTCTTCCTAATGATCCATAAGAGAAAACATTGCATGAGATGAATGTCCACCATTATTATATAGGAAGAGAAATCATCCTTAGACATGCCTATTAAATCTCAAATTATGTAAATTCAAATTTGACCATTCTTCTTTTAACTAACAAATCCAATGTGATTATTTTTTATGAAACCATCTCGATTTTTTGACTTTGAAATGATCAAGATTCTTTCATCAAGATTTCAACATGCTTGAGTGGGTACATTATATATCTATATTGTGACTACACATGAGTTAAAAGATCTCTTCATAACTCCAGCTAAGAATCTTAAACTCCCATGTACATAAGTCAAGTTTCTTCTTGCCACATAAACTGATGAATACTATTTTCTTCTATGAGGTTGATTTTTTAAGCTTGTCAATTGTTGAATGAATCTCCCTCTTCAAGTTGAGGTCATACTGATCAAAGTCATCCATGAGAGGTTTCTAAACACCCTTCTCATGATTGAGTGAAAAGAACCTATTACACTTTAAATGATTGGAACAACCAAATGTAATGCATCATGCTCACCCATTTACCAATCCCTCCGCTCTATTTCATCCTCAGTCTATTTTCATTCTACATATTTGTCTTGAATGTTGAGGCCAAACCTTTCTTTTTATGCACTGATTCATGATTTCATTTTTTTTTTTGTCTTCTCATTTTCTCATCATTTGTGGAGATAATGTCATAAATCTTAACCTTCACCTCCATGGAAGAAGGGTTTTATCGAATTTGCCTTTTGAGATGAAAGTATGAAAGGTTCTGTGTGAAAGATCAATAAATTGATTTGAAACTTTGCTTCTTCAATCACCTCTCATCTAGATCATCACCCAATGGAACCTCCCTTGTTTGATAATCTAACATCATCCTCCTGAGTAGATCTCATATAATAAGTTCATGAACTGAACATCAACTCGCCGCCTAAATCTACCCATGTCAACTATGATGCAGAGGGGAAGGTTATGCTCCAAGTCCCCAAGAAGAAGATCTTCATCTGTGAAAGTGATCTCCTAAGATTCTTTTGCATAATGTGCCTCCTCAGCAATAGTGGTCAGTTGAGCTAAGCATATCTCAAGATCAAGGAGAGCCTTAATTAATGATTCCCACATATATTTGGATAAGACAATGGCATCGTATATGCTTAGCATGGATAGCAACTTTTTTAAATGAGAGAGGACATTGTAGTCCACCTTGGGCTGATCCTCCACAAGCATATCCAAGGGTGGAGCATCTTGTGGAGGGGCTTCTCGATCCTCTGTACCAATGCTTGTTTCCCTCTATCTTGAGGTGCTGCCCTAGGAGGTAGAACCTTGCCACTATGGAGGTTGACTTTGGTGATGCACATCAGGCTCACCTATAGCTTCACCTATGGGACCCTTAGAATTGGATGATTCCAAGTCTATCTCAAGAGGCGAACCCATAGTATTCAGAGTAAGAAAGTCCAACTCTAAATTAGAAAGAGGGAGATCAAAATTGTTATAGTTATTTTGACTTGAAGAGTTATCATTAAGAATAGAAGTAGAAAACCCATCAAAAGTGACACAGATGTAATTCAAGCTAGCTTTATTCTTCAATTTCTTATATTTGATAGGTGGTACAAAGTAGAAGTCAAGTAAAGTAAGAGGGGTAAGGGATTTGGTGTTGTTATCCACCGATACAAGAGTTCTACTAGTAGAAGAAGAAGAGCTAGCTAAAGTAGGAGAACTCTAGGATGTGGTAGCTATAATGGTAGATTAGAGGCTGGACTCGGTCGGTGGTTGTGCTACTAGTCTATCCTGTCGCACATGATCGCTATCGCCGCCGAGCTCTCCTTTCCCGAAGCATTCGCAACTTGCAAACCTTCCTTGATGTTGGAGGCTTGAACTAACTCATGATTAGATGATCATGATTAGATCTGCTAGATCGATCTGACTTAATCCTATTAAGGTGTGGGATTAATCGTAGCCATTCGATCTAAGATCGAATAGTGGATGAGAAAGCACATCCGCTGCCACCATGTAAACACTGAGTCGGGTAAGTTTTAAGTAGCCAATCCCACGGAGCCACGTGGAAAGCACACCGCATCAGCGCATCATGTGGCGCCAACAAAATTATGCTTTAATTAGGTTTAATTAATCATTTTTAATGGTTGAAACTTTTAAAAATCATAAAAAATCATAGAGAAATAAAAAAATGCAAATAAATACTTATTTTAAATGTATTTCAAAGAAGAATTAATTAAAAATGATCTTAACTAATTTTGAATAGTAATTATATTTTAATTAAGGTTTTATTATAAAATTTATTAGCTTAATTTCTCTTTAATTACTTGAGCAATTAATCCCAAATTTTATTGGTTAATTTAATGGGATGACCTCTGCTCCCTTGATTTTCTTGGGATTTATTGCTTACTTAAGTAGGAAAATTGACTAATTAAACCTAAACTACTCTTCTAAGTTAATTAATGATTAATTAATCCAATGTGTAGTAACAAATTGGTTAATTAATTTTATTAATCATTGTTCAATAATAAGTGACCTATGGAATAGGGTTGGGACCCTTTCCCTAAGTTCATTTCACCCTTTTTTAAAATAAAATTAATTAAGATTTAACTAATTAATTAAATAACTTAATCAAATTAAAATCATCATCAAATCAGACCTTAATTAGTTATATCATGGGGTAGATCTTTAGGTGTTTAATAACATAAAGGAGTTTAATGAAATTATGGTTAGTCCACATTTGTGGAAAACCATAAGAGTAATTAATTACGTCCCTTAATGTAATTAACCATTAATCATGAGCGGCGTATTAGGCCCCTTTTATTTCTTTGGATTATTACAAGTTTATTTTCCATGCATATCATGTTGGCTCATAATTATTTAGTTAATTACTTTAAGGTGACATAGGTAAGGGTAATTAATTCATCTAATTAAGGTTCAACTTAATTAACTCATAAAATCAATGAATTACATTTCCTTAAATTAAATCAAATCACTAATGGGAATGGAATTAAAACAATAAGAGATGATTTCTCTTTTCCTCTTTAAATTAATTCAAATCCAAAACTTAATTAATAAAGAAGCTTTGGTTTGCTTTAAATAATCTTATTTGATTTGATTATCTTAAGAACTAGTTTGGTTGAATGAATCACATGCTAATATTTTGTCCTCTTCCAATCATGTTAAATTTGGTATGTCTTTTGAATCCATGCATCCATCTTTTCAAAATCAAGTGAAATAAAATGGATTTCCTTTATGTAAGCTTTCATGTGTTGATTTAATTTAATATATGCTATTATCATTATTAAATACAAATATATTTTTCTAAAGCTTATAAATGAATAATAATATGTGTTATGATGCTAGTTATAAATACATAAGAAAAGCATGTGCTTATAGCTTAAGTGTATGAATGTTGAGTCTTTTCTATTCATGTGTTGATTTATATAAGATTGAATGGTAATTGTTATATAGAACATCGAATATGAGACTTTAGTTTGCCCCAAGGAGGTCATTTGATTACCTCACTTCTTAGTTTAATAATGCACCCATTTGATTTAATTCTTATGTATTTCAATATTAGAATTTGGATAGAGCTTTAATTCATATATATAAATGATTCAATCAAAAAAATATACAATCTTTGCATGGTTTTCTTTCCATCATTTATGTATACATCCATGTGTGTCCAAGAAAAGAAAGTATATAGTCTGGACATCTCGGGAATACGAGGCTTTAGTTAGCCCCAAGGAGGTCATTTGATTACCTCACTTCCATGGTTTAACAATGACATGTACTTGTCTATATCTTTGTACATGTATATGTATATGTGATTAGTGAATGAAAATCCCATTTTACATTAAAATTGCATGCATTCATAATTGACTAAGTGGTTGAATTAATTAGCCATATGATTTGGAGCTTACTTCCTAAGTTCATGTATACGAATTTACATATGTTTGAATGCAAATGGGTATATAGTCTAGACATCCCAGGAATACGAGGCTTTAGCTAGCTCTAAGGAGGTCATTTGATTACCTCACTTCCCTAGTTTAACAAAGGCACATGCCTATTTAATTTCATTATTTTATCATTTTTATATAAGAATTTGGATAAAGTTTTAAATTAATATGTTTAAATAATTCAATCAAATAAAATATAAATTCTAAACATAACACTCATCATTTAAGTGTTCTAAAATATGTTGCATGTAGAGATACACTTAATATTAAATTATATGCATGTTACATGTGATGGAAAGGAATGATTTAATATATGTCATGTGGTAGTAATTGAATTAAATTAATCTTAAGATGCCTTTCATTTTGAATAGGATTATTTAAAGTGAACCTAAACTTAGGATTAATTAAATCATTTAATAAGCCATTCACTAAAGATAATTAAATCAAATTAACATACTTTAGAAAGTGACTTAAGGTAGGGATGAAAGAGAGAAATCCTCTTTTCCTCTCTTTATAACACTTAGTTGCTAAGTGTAATAAAATGAAATAAAAGAAAACATAAATTAAAATTCTCAAATCAATTAAACTAGTTCAAGTGAAATCAACCTTTCATGTTAAATTGAATCCTTCTACACTTAGAAAATACAACACTAATGCCTAACAGAACTTACCACAAAAGCTTAATAAACACATTAGAATTAAGTCACCACTTCTAGCTCTAAGTTAGGGTGGTGTATGATGTGATGTATGTTTTATTTTATGATGTATTATTTTAGATTGGATGTTAGGGTGTATGCTTCGTAGAATGGATGATAGGACAATATTAGCCTAATCATGTTTTTTTGTGGGGATTATGCTTAAAGGATGCTTAAAAATAAATGTGATTGCTCTTTTTGTAAGTTGCTTAAATCCTTAAGCATAATCCAAGTTAGGATAGGTGGGCATAGTTACCATATGTAGGGTGCTAAGTCCAAATTATAAATATAACTTCTTGGGATTATATTTATATTTAGCTAACCTCTATTTTGCAAGTTTAGTTAGATTTACTTTTCCCACATAAATGTAATTTTATCAATATGAATTAGGATTACATCTATGGGAGATTAGATGAGCAAGGGCGAAGGCTTTGTCTTAGGGTGCCCGTGATGCCTTTGAAGCAAACACCATCCAAATGAAAGAAGGAACCAAATAAAAATGGAGATATGAAGAAAGAAGACCCCATAACATTTAATACAATTATAATTATTCTTTCATATTCCGGTTGTATAAGAGAGTTTGGCTACCCATCTTTTCTTACTTTGGTGGTGGTACGCACCCTTTTATTCTTTTACGATAGTTTATATAATTGTTTGATGTTATGTTTACATTGTGCATTAGGATGGCATGATTTTCATAGTTTCTCAAATGATTGATGCTTTAGTGTGTGTCTTAGATACGATTAGGCTCTTAGACTTTTCTATCCAACTAATCACTCATAACTAAATTAACCTCATCATAAAGCCTAATACATAAATAAGATAATTAAAAAATTTAGCAACCCCTTAGCTGTATGGTTGTATGTTTCACATCATGCATGCATATTATTTCTCTCTTAAACATGAAGGATCTCCATCCTTGCACGATAAAGGAACACCTTCTTCTAGCCGACCCATAACCTATTTCATCATGCATATGTGAGAACACCTTCTTCTAGCCGACCCATAACCTATTTCATCATGCATTTAGGCATAAGAAATCCTAAATCCTCTGTCAAAAAAATGTGTAAAATGAAATAAAATTTGAAAAGATTTTGCATCTATAAATTAAGTCATATGCTCATACCACTCATGCTCTAGTCTTATAGGGAGTGAGTTTAGAACTTTAGTCCCTTTCTAATTAAATAACTACCCTAGCTATCTTGTAATACATAAGACTGGACTACATGGTTTTAAAATTATAGGAGGAGTTAGTGGCCACTCTAGTTTTAAGTCTAGAAGTCAAACAATTTATTTTCTTTTGTGGAGGTAAACCCTTATGTCCACCTATAGCTTAGATTTAGGTCGAGCTTTAGCTCATACTAAAGCTTCTTAGATTTAGGATCAGAGGTAGCTATTTTGTTTGGGCTACGAGCATAGATCATCACCTCTTAGGCATTCCCACAACCTTATGTTAGTAGATTTTAAGCCTTAGTAATCTAATTAAATTTCAACTCAAAACATATAAATCTCCTCAACTTCAAAATTATAAAGCCCAACCATATGATAGATTAGAATACTCAGTAGGCTTCCTAGTATCATGAGCATTTCCTACTTATTTCATTTGGATTCCAAAAATAAGTCTTCTCTTTGAACTTTCCCAATTGATTTTCCAAATACAACAAATCCTTTGATTCTCTAACCTTGAAATATTTGGAGATGATAATTGTCTACTTTAATCGAGAGTAGTCTTAAGAAATTTCATTTCCTAAGATGTAATGAACAATAGGCTTACCTCCATAGGAACTTAAGAACTTTTAATATAAACCTTACTTTATTCATCCATGTAAAGGGGAAAAATCTCATGTACATTCAAGACCCATCATGCCTTAGAGTCCTTATTATGATTAGGTCCATTGTAGGGTGATGCCTCTATCTTTGAGATAGTACATCATACCTTAATATTGTACTCACCTCAAAAAAGTACCCCCATACATTCAAAATAAACACCACAAGGCCCCTCTCGCCTTGTTCATTGCCTCTCAACATCATCCTTTCTTTTGAGTTTGGAGATGTCGATCCTCAAGTAAAGGGTTCTTAGACTAATAATGTTGATGATACACCTGGGTCAACAACTCGATAGCTCAGATCCGCCAACATCCATTATAATGTAAAAAAGGCGCTCGCTTGTCCCTATGAGTTAGTCTTCATCACTCAATGTAATTAAATAAAAATCTAAACCTAAAAGATAAACCTAAAAATAAAACATAAAAATAAATAAAAAATAAAACCTAAACCCCAAACTAAAAAAAAACTAAACCTAAAAAAAAAAGAGATAAACCTAAACCTAAACTAAAATAAATAAAACCTAAACCTAAACCTAAAATAAACTAAACCTAAATCCTAAACTAAATAAAATAAAATAAACTAAAAATAAACTTAAACCTAAATAAAAAAAAAACCTAAAAATAAACCTAAAATAAAACCTAAAACTAAACCTAAAAAATAAATATCTAAACATAAACTTAAAAATAAAAATAAAACTTAAACCTAAAAAATAAAATAAAAAATAAACTAAAAAAATAAACATAAATTGAAACCTAAACCTAAAAAAATAAACTAAAATAAAACCTAAACTAAAATAAATAAACAAAAAAATAAATAAACTAAACTAAATAAAATAAAAAATAAACCTAAATAAAATATGAAATAAACTAAATAAACTAAATAAACCTAAACCTTCCAGTTTACTTAATTTTTTTTTTTTTTAAAACCCTTAACCATAAACACTAAATCCTAAACCCTTAAACCCTAAAACTAACCCTAAACTAAACACTAAAATCCTAAACCTAAACTAAGCACTAAACTAAATCATCCTAAATAATAAACCCTAAACCTAAACTAAACCTTAAACTAACCTAAAACCTAAACCTAAACCCTAAACACTAAACCTTAAACCCTATCCTAACCTAAACAACCTAAATCTTAAACTAAACTAACCTAAACTATAAACCCTAAACTTAAAATCTTAAACCTAAAGTTTAAAGTTTAAACCCTCAAAATAAACCCTAAACCTTAAACCCTAAAAACCCTAAACCCTAAAGCTTAAACAGTAAACCTTAAACCCTATATCCAAACTCTAACCCTAAACCCTAAACCCTAAAACCCTAAACCTAAACCCAAACCCAAACCCTAAACCCTAAACCCTAAAACCCTAAAACCCTAAACACTAAACCCCAAAACCTAAAAACGTAAAAACCTAATCCTAAACTAAATAAAACATAAAAATAAAATAAACAAAAAAACCTAAACCTAAATAAAATAAAATAATAATGAAAACCTAAACTAAAACTTAAACCTAAACTTAAAATAAAATAAAATAAAATAATAAGAATCAACTAAAATAAAATAAATAAAAACCTAAACTAAACTATAAAATAAAATGAACCTAAGAATAAAAGACCTAAATAAAATAAAAAACTAAACGTAAAGTAAAAATAAAATAAACCTAAAATAAAATAAAATAAAAACTAAATAAAAACCTAAATCTAAAAAATAAACCTAAAAATAAATAAAAATTAATACCTAAACCCTAAACTAAAAAAAATCTAAACCTAAAATAAAAATATAAAAAATAAATTAAAATAAACCTAAACCTAAACTAAATTAAATCAAACCTAAACCTAAACCTAAAATAAACTAAACTTAGACCTAAACCTAAACTACAAAGTAAAATAAACTAAAAATAAACTTAAACCTAAACTAAAAAATAAAACCTAAAATAAACCTAAAATAAAAAGCTAAAACCTAAACCTAAAAAAATAAAATAAAAACCTAAACCTAAACCTAAAAATAAAAAGTAAAACCTAAACCTAAACCTAAACCTAAAAATAAACTAAAATAAGAAACCTAAACTAAACTAAATAAAAAAATAAATCTAAATAAAAAAAAGTTAACTAAAATAAATAAAAGATAAACTAAATATACTAAAGAAACCTAAACCTATCGATTTACTTAATTTAAAAAATACCTTAAACCCTAAATCCTAAACCCTAAACACTAAGCCCTAAACCCTAAACCCTTAAGTTACAACCCTAAGCCTACAACCCTAAACCCCAAACCCAAAACCCTAAAAGCATAAACCCTAACACCCTAAACTTCAAAACCTAAACCCTAAACCCTAAAGCCTAAACCCTAACCTTAAACCCTAAACTTAACCTAATAAACTTAAACCTAAACCTAAACCCTAAGAATGGGCAAAACCTTGATGGTAGGAACATCACCGCCAACCAACCTCAGTTTAGATCTAGAGGTGGAGGGGAAGGCGGAGGCAATAGGTATCATAGTGGTGGTGGAGGATCTAGAGGTGCTGGTGGATATGGAGGTGGTTGTCAAAGCAATGGTGGTTATGGAAGAGGGAGGAGCGATGGAGGTTATAGTCGCGGTGGTGGGGAGTGAGAGATCGAGGATTTGATGGTGGATAACGCTACTCGAGAGGTCGAGGTGGTTCTGATGGAATTGTGACTTTATAGTAGAGATGATTCTAGTTATCTAGGGTTTTTTATTTATTCTATGCATGCTCATTTTTAATCTATGTCATCATTTGTGTCTTAGAAAACTTGGTGTGTTACTTGGTAGATGAAATCAAAAGAAGAAATATTGAGTCTTAATTTGTTCTCTATTAAAAACATAACCAAAAACTCTAAACTCTAAACTAAAACCTAAACCCTAAACCTAAAACCTAAACCCTAAACCCTAAACCTGAAAACCCTAAACCCTAAACCTTAAACCTAAAGCCTAAAACCCTAAACCCTAAACCCTAAACCCAAAACTTAAACCTAAAACTTAAACTTAAACCTAAAAAACCTAAACCTAAACACTAAACCCTAAACACTAACCCTTAACTCTAACCTAACTAAAACCTAAACTCTAACCCTAAACCCTAAACTTAAACCACACTATGTAAACCTAAACTCTAAACCTAACCTTAAAAACTATAAACCCAGTAACCTTAAACTCCTAAACCTAAATTAAAACCTAAAACTTAAAGCCTAACTACTAAACCCTAAACTCCTAAACTTAAACCTAAACTAAACTCCTAAACATAAACTCCTAACTCAAACCCTAAACTATAAACCTTAAAACCCTAAACCCTAAACCTAAACCCTAAACTCTAACCCTAAAACCCTAAACCCTAACCCTAAATCTAAACCCTAAACCCTAAAACCTTAAACCCAAAACTCTAAACTAACCCTAAACCACTAAAAACCCTAAGCTCAAAAGCCTAAAGCTTAAACCCTAAACCCTAAAACCTAAAGCCTAAACTAACCCTAAACCCTAATCTAACCCTACACCCTAAAAATTATAAACCTTAAACCCTAAACCTAGAAACCCTAAACCCTAAACCCTAAAACCCTAAAACCCTAAACCCTAAACCATAAAAACTTAAAAACCTAAACCTCAAAATAAATAAAACCTAAAGATAAAATAAATAAATAAAATCTAAACCTAAATAAAATAATAAAATAAAATAAAATAAAAGATCTAAACTAAAACCTAAACCTAAACCTAAAAAATAAAAAAAAATTAAAATTAAAATAAATAAAAATAAAATAATTGAAAACCTAAACTAAACTAAAAAAATAAAATAAACCTAAGAATAAAAAACCTAAATAAAATAAAACTAAATGTAAAATAAAAATAAAATAAATGTAAAATAAAATAAAATAAAAACTAAATAAAAACCAAAACCTAAAAAATAAACCTAAAAATAAATAAAAAATAAAACCTAAACCCTAAACTAAAAAAAAGTAAACCTAAAATAAAAATAAAATGAACAAAATAAAATAAACCTAAACCTAAACTAAAATAAACTAAACTAAAATAAATAAAACCTAAACCTAAACTATATAAAAATAAACTAAAAATAAACCTAAACCTAAATTAAAAAATAAAACCTAAAATAAAAATGTAAACCTAAAAATAAAAAAAATAAAATAAAAGCTTAAATTGAAAACTAAAAATAAAAAATAGAACTTAAACCTAAAAAATAAAATAAAATAAAACTCAACTAAAAAATAAACCTAAACTTAAAAAAAGAAACTAAAATGAAAACCCTAAATTAAAAATAAATAAACTAAACTAAATAAAAATAAATAATAAACCTAAATAAAAATAAATAAAAAATAAACTAGATAAATGAAATAAATCTAAACCTACCGGTTTACTTAATTTAAAAAAACCTTAAACCCTAAATCCTAAATCCTGAACCCTAAACCTACAACCCTAATCCCTAAACCCTAAACCTTAAAAAGCCCTAAACCCTAAACCATAAACCCTAACCCTAATCCCTAAACCCTAAACCCTAAAAAGATAAACACTAAAAACCTAAACCCTAAACCGTAAACCCCAAACCCTAAACCTAAACCTAAAGTAACTACATAAATTAAAAAATAAACCTAAACCTAAACCCTAAGAATGAGTAGCACATTGACAAGAGAAAATCCCAACCGTGCTTAGTCTAGATCCGACTGGAGGTGAAGGAGAGGCTGACATCGCAGTGGTGGTGGGGATCCGAGGTGCTGAGGATATGGAGTCTGGTCGAGAAGTGGTGGTTATGGAGGTGGGAGGAGCATGGAGGTTATAGTGGTGGTGGTGAGGGATCGATATGATGGTGGATCCCGCCTGAAGACCGAGGTGGTTCAAATGGGAACTAGAAAAATTAAAGAATGGCCAATCTGATCTGGTGCTTATGAAACTATCTTTACAGAAGAGATAGTTCTAGTTATCTAGGGTTTTTGATTTGCTTTATGCGTGCTCATATTTTATCTATGTTATCACTTGTGTCTTAGAAAACTTGGTGTGTTACTTGGTTGATGAAATCGAAAAGAAGAAATGTTGAATCTGAATTTATTCTCTATTAAAGAAAACCAAAAACTGCAAACCCTCAACTAAAACTTGAACCCTAAACTTAAATCGTAAACCCTACACCCTAAACTCTAAATCATAAAAACCCTAAACAATAAACCCTAAATCCTAAACCCTAAAACCATAAACCCTAAACCCTAAACCCTAAAACCTAAACCATTAACCTAAACCCTAAACCCTAAACCCTAAGCCATAAACCCTAAACCTTACACCATAAAAAACCCTAAACCCTAAACCCTAAAAGCGTAAACCCTAAAACCCTAAACCCTAAACCTTAAACCCTAACCCTAAACCCTAACCCTAAATTGTATACCCTAAACCCAAAACCCTAAACTTAAACCTAAAGAAAATAAATAAATTAAAAAATAAACCTAAACCCTAAAACCTAATAAAGATAATCCCATACCTAAACCTTAAGAGTGAGTACAACCTTGATGGTAGGAACATCATCACAACCGCTCGCCTAGATCAAGGTGGAGGCTGAGGAGGCGCATAGGTGGTGGGGACCTAGAGGTGTGGATATGGAGGTGGTTGAGCAGGTGGTTATGGAGGCGGAGGAATGATGAAGGTTTTAGCCAAGTGATGGGTGAGATTAGTGATATGATGGTGGATCCCGATACTTGAGAGGCGAGGGAGGTTCTAATGGGAACTGAGAAACTAAAGAATGGTCATTCTGATCTGCTTATGGAACTGTATACAAAGAGACATTTAGTTATCTAGGTTTTGATTTGCTATGCATGCTCATTTTTATCTATGTCGTCACTTGTGTCTTAGAAAACTTGGTGTGTTACTTAGTTGATGAAATTGGAAAGAAAAAATGTTGAATATGAATTTGTTCTCTGTTAAAAAAAACCAAAAACCCTAAACTCTAAACTAAAATCTGAACCCTAAACATAAAACCTAAACCCTAAACCCTAAAAACACTAGACTTTAAACCGAACCTAAACCCTAAACCTAAAATAATAAACCTTAAACTAACCCTAAACCCTAAACCTTAAACCCTAAAAAGCTAAAAACTGTAAACCTAAACTAAATAAAATACAAAAATAAATAAATAAAAAAACCTAAACCAAAATAAAATAAAAACATAAACCTAAACCTAAACCTAAACCTAAACCTAAGCCTAAAAAGAAAATAAAATAAAAAATTAAAAATCTAAACTAAAATAAAATAAATAAAAACCTAAACTAAAATAAAATATAAAAAACCTAAATAAAATAAAAACTAAACCTAAAATAAAACAAAAATAAACCAAAAATAAAATAAAATAAAAACTAAATTAAAACCTAAACCTAAAAAATGAACCAAAAAAATAAAACCTAAAAATAAATAAAAAATAAAACCTAAACCCTAAACTAAAAACAAAAACTTAAACCTAATATAAAAATAAAATAAACCTAAACCTAAACTAAAATAAACTAAACTAAAATAAATAAAACCTAAACCTAGACCTAAAATAAACTAATACTAAACCTAAACTTAAGCAAAATATAATAAAATAAACTAAAAATAAACCTATACCTAAATTAAAAAATAAAATCTAAAAATAAACTTAAAATAAAAATCTAAAACATAAACCTAAAAAAATAATATAAAAACCTAAACCTAAACCTAAAAATGAAAAATAAAAACTAAACCTAAAATATAAAATAAAAATAAAACTAAACTAAAAAATAAACCTAAACCTAATCATAAACCTAAAAAATAAACTAAAATAAAAAACCTAAACTAAAATAAATAAACCTAAAATAAACAAACTAAACTAAATAAAAATAAAAATAAACCTAAAATAAATAAATAATAAAATAAACCAAAAAAAATAAAAAATAAACTAAATAAATCTAAACCTACTAGTTTACTTAATTTTAACAAAAAATAATAAAAAATAAAAGAGATCAAAAAATAAAAAAAAATCTTAACCCTAAAAGAAAGCCTAAATCTTAAACCCTAAACCCTAAACCTATAACCATAAACCCTAAACCCTAAACCATAAACCTGAACCCTAAACCCTCAACCCTAAAACATACAACCTTAAACCCTAAACCCTAAACCTTAAACATAACTTAAATAAAAGGTAAAATTAAAAAAAAAACCTAAACCTTAATTAAATAAGTAAATAAAATATAATAAAAAATTAAAATAAAACCTAAGCCTAAACCTAAACCTATACTTAAAAAAAATATAAACTAAATAAAAATATATTAGATAAAAACCTAAACTAAACTAACAAAGAAAATAAACCTAAAAATAAAAAACTTAAATAAAATAAAAACTAAAAGTAAAATAAGAAAACCTAATATAAAATAAAATAAAATTAAATAAAAAAAGCCTTAAAACTAAACCTAAAAACACCTAAAATCAAATAAAAAATAAAACCTAAACCCTATACTAAAAAAAATCCTAAACCTAAAATAAATAAAATAAAAAAATCCTAAACCTAAACTAAAAAATAATACCTAAAAATAAACCTAAAATAAAAGCTTAAAACCTAAACTTAAAAAAATAAAATAAAAACCTATAGTGAAACCTGAAAATAAAAAATAAAACCTTAACCTTAAAAGTAAAATAAAAAAAAATAAACTAAGAAATAAACATAAACCTAAACCTAAAAATAAACTAAAATAAAAGCCTAAACTAAAATAAATAACCTAAAATAAATAAACTATACAAAATAAAATAAAAGAATAAACCTAAATTATAATATAAAATAAAATAAACTAAAATAAATAATAAATAAACTAAATAAACCTAAGCGTTGTTTACTTTAAAATAAAAACTATGACCCTAACCCCAAATCCTAAACCTTACCTCCCACCATACTCTAAATCTAACGGACCTAAATCTTAAACTCTAAACTAAACCTACCACTGACCCAGGCCTCTAAACTCCCACTCCTCTAACCACTCCAAACCTAAACCACAGGCCCTCCACTGAGCTACCCTACCAACCACCTAACACAGGCCACTACCCTCCAACCACACCACTGACCAACCCACCTTAAATCTTAAACCACTCCACAAACCCTCCACACCCTGGGCCCCGTTGTAAATCCTCCACAAACCCTAACTTACTTTAAATAGGCCCCAAACTAAACCTTAAACCTAAAACCTAAAAATCTACACCTAAATAAATAAAACCTAAAATAAATAAATAAATAAACTAAACCAAAATAAATAAAATAAAATAACTAAACTAAAACCTAAATCTAAACCTAAAAAACCTAAACTAAAAATAAAATAAAATAAAAAAATAAACTAAACTAAAATAAAATAAAAAAAAACTAAAGTAAACTAAAATAAAAGATAAAATAAAAGCCTAAATAAATACTAAAAAATAAAATAAAATAGACCTAAAATAAAATAAAATAAAAACTAAATTACATAAACCTAAAAAATAAATCTAAAAAGATAAACTAAAAATAAATAAAAAATAAAACCACAACCCTAAACTAAAAAATATATAAATCTAAAATAAACAAAATAAAATAAACCTAAACCTAAACTAAAATAAACTATACTAAAATAAATAAAACCTAAACCTAATCCTAAAATAAACTAAACCTAAACCCTAAACTAAATAAAATATAATAAACTTAAAATAAATGTAAACCTAAACTAAAAAATAAAACCTAAAAAAATAAAATAAAAACCTAAACCTAAAATTAAAAATAAAAAATAAAACCTAAACCTAAAAGATAAAATAAAAATAAAACTAAAGTAACAAATAAAAATAAACATAAACCTAAACCTAAAAAGTGAACTAAAATAAAAATCGTAAACTAAAATAAGTAAACCTAAAATAAATAAACTAAACTAAACAAAAATAAAAAAAATAAAAACCTACAATAATAAACCCTAAACCCTAAACCCTAAAATGATAAACCCTAAAACCTAAACCTTAAACCCTAAACCTTAAAACCCTAAACCCTAAACCCTAAACCATAGAACCCATAACCCTAAGCCCTCAACCCTAAACCCTAATCCCTAAACCCTAAAAACCTAAATTAAATAAAACCTAAAAATATAATAAATAAAACCTAAACCTAAATAAAATAAGAAAATAAAATAAAATAAACTAAAACCAAAACCTAACGAAAAAAAAATAAAATAAAAATAAAAAAATAAAATAAAATAAATTAAATTAAATTAAACCTAAACAATAAAATAAAATATAATAAACCTAAAATATAAATCCTAAATAAAATAAAATGAATGAAAATAAAATAAAATTAACCTAAAATAAAATAAATTAAAACTAAATAAAACCTAACCTAAAATATAAATGTCAAATAAATCAAAACTAAATAAAAATATAGTAAAACTTAAATTAAAAAAAACCTAAACCTAAAATAAGCAAAATAAAATAAACTAAAACCTAAAATAAAATAGTAAATCTAAAAAACCCCTAAACTAACCTACACTAAACCTACCAACCTTAAACCATAAACTCAAACCTGACCCTAAACCCTAAATCCCCTAACTAAACCCTAAACCCTAAAACCCTAAAACCTGGACACAAACACTAAACCCTAAACCTAAAACTAACCACTAAACTTTAAATCCCTTACCAGACCTGAACTAAACCCTAAACCCTAAACCCTAAAACTTAAAACCTGAACTAAACTAAATAAAACCTAAAATTAAATAAATAAGAGAACCTAAACCTAAATAGGGAAAAGAAAATAAAACTTAAACTAAAAAATGAACCTAAACTAAAAAAAAATAAAATAAACTATGAAATAAACATGGACCTAACCTAAACTTAAAAAAATGAACTAATAAAAAACCTAAACTAAAATAAAAAACTAAAATAAATAAAACTAAATAAATATTAAACTAAATAAAATAAAAGTAAAATAAACAAAAAAATAAAAAATAAACTAAACCTACTAGTTTACTTAATTAAAAAAAACTTAAACCCTAAACCCTAAATCCTAATCCCTAAACCCTAAACCCTAAACCCTAAATCCTAAGATAATCCTAAATCCTAAACCTTAAAAAACCCTAAACCCTAAACCCTAAACCATAAACCCTAAACCCAAAACCATAAACCATAAAAACCCTAAACCTTAAAGCCTAAACACTACAACCTAAACCCTAAACCCTAAAACCCTAAACCTAAAAACCCTAAACCCTAAACCCTAAAAACTTAAAAACCTAAACTTAAACTAAATAAATTCTAATAATGAAATAAATAACAAAACCTAAAGCTAAATAAAATATAATAAGTTAAAAAAATTAAAACCTAAATTAAAACCTAAAACTAAACCTAAAAATAAAATAAAATGAAAAATAAAATAAAAACTAAAATACGATAAATAAAAACTAAAACTAAACAAAAAGAATAAAATAAACCTAAGAATAAGAAACCTAAATAAAATAAAAAATAAAAGTAAAGTAAAATTAAAATAAAATAAAATGAACATAAAATAAATAAAAAGCAACACCTAAATCCTAAACTAAAAAAAACCTAAACAACAACAACATAATCCCACTTGGGTGGTCTACATGAATCCTTCGTCTCCATTTATGTCCATTATGTGTCAAATTCTCACTTAATTCAAGTATACTAAGATCATTTTTATACATCTTAACTAAGTCTTTTAGGTCTACCTCTACCTTTCTTAACATAAGGCAAATCTAATGTATCTCTACTCTAATGGTCATGACGTTATGCTTTATATGGCCAAACCATCTAGGCACTCTCTAATCTTATCTACCTGAGCTACTCAACTTTTCCTGAACATACTCATTTTGCATTCTATCTCTAAGGGTAAAACTCATCCACCAGCATTCTCATCTTTGTAACACTTAACTTAGTCTTATGTTTCTCTTTATTGGCCAACATTCACCATAAGTCATTGCGGGTCTTACCACTATCTTATAAAATTTTCCCTTAAGTTTAAGTGGAACTTTTCTATCACATAATAGGCTAGATGCATTCCTCCACTTCAACCATCCAACTTGAATTCTACTAATAACATCTCCATCTATTTCACCATCATTTTGAACAATAGAGCCTAAATATCAATCACTCTTATTAATGACTTGATCACCTAAAGTCACAACTACCACTAAAACTTATACTAAAATTACACTCCATATATTCAGTTTTAGATCTACTTAAATGAAAACCTTTAGACTCTAAAGTTGACCTCCATAATTCAAGTTTTTGGACTCCCTCTCTAGTCTTATCAACAAGAAGAATGTCATCACAAAAGCATACACCAAGGTACATCTTCTTAAAATGCCTCATAAGAACATCCATAACTAAAGTAAAAAGATAAGGGCTTAATGTTGATCCTTGATGTAATCCAAAATAGGAAAATATTTTATCAATCCTCCTTGTGTTTGGACACAAGTATGACTCTAGTATACATATCCTTAATGACTTGAATATAACCAATATTAACTTCTTTCTATTTAGAACTCTCCAAAGAACATCTCTTGAGACTTTATCATAAGCTTTCTCTAAATCAATAAATACCATATGTAGATCCTTCTTATTTTCTCTATGCTTCTCCATCAAACCTCTTAACAAATGTATAGCATCCATAGTAGATCTACGGTATGAAAGCGATTGAGAAACTTACGTATCACATCGTAACCTATGCTCAATTACTCTCTCCCATAATTTTAATATATGATTAACTTAATTCCTCTATAATTTGCACACTCTTGGGCATCACCTTTATTCTTAAATATAGGAATTCAACAAACTCTTTCTCCACTCATCGGCATCTTTTTTGGTCTTTAAAATAACATTAAAAGATTTGTAAGCCAAGAAATTCCTTGATCTCCTAAACATTTCCACACTTCTATTGGAATATTATCCGGTCCTACTTTTTTTCAACATTTCATTTTCTTTAAAGCTTCACTAACTTCAGATTTACTAATACGATGATAAAAATAAAATTCTCTATTTTTGTTTAGGGTATAAGGTTGCTAAAATCAATCGTACTTTCAGATCCTTCATTGAAAAGTTTATTAAAATACCTCATCCACCTATTTTCAATATCTTTTTCTAAAAAATACCTAAACCTAAAATAAAAATAAAATATACAAAATAAAATAAACCAAAACCTAAGATAAAATAAACTAAACTAAAATAAATAAAACCTAAATCAAAACCCAAAAGAAACTAAAAATAAACCCAAAACTAAATTAAAAAATAAAACCTAAAAGTAAACCTAAAATAAAAACCTAAAACCTAAACTTAAGATAATTAAATGAAGACCTAAACCTAAACCTAAAATTAAAAAATAAAACCTAAACCTAAAAAATAAAATAAATATAAAACTCAAGCTAAAAAATAAGCCTAATCCTAAAAATAATTTAAAATAAAAAACCTTAACTAAAATAAATAAACCTAAAATAAATATACTCAACTAAATAAAATTAAAAAATAAACTTAAATATAAAGAAAAAAATAAACTAAAATAAATAAAATAAATAAACATAAACCTAACAGTTTACTTAATTTTTTAAAAAAAGACTAATCCCTGAGCTAACCCTAAGCCCCAAACCCTAACCCTTAAAACTAACCTTAAACCTTAAACCCTAAAATGCTAAATCCTAAACCCTAAACCCTAAACCCTAAACCTTAAACCCTAAACCTTAAACCCTAAACCATAAATCGTAAACCTTTAAACCTACAACCCTAAACCACAAACCCTAAACCCTAAACTAACCCTAAACCATAAACCTTAAAAGCTAACAATGAGCAAAACTTTGATGGTAGGAACTTCACCATCATCTAGGCTATGTCTAGATCTGGCTGTGGAGGCGAAGGCAAAGGCGGCGGTTATCACAGTGTTGGTGGGGGATCTGGAGGTGTGGTGGATATGGAGGTGATGGTCAGAGCAGTGGTGGTTTTGGAGGCAAGAGGAGCAATGGAGGTTACAACCCTCTAGCAGAGGAAGAGATCAGGATATGATGGTGGATCCTGTTACTAAGAGAGGAGTGGTTCGATGGGGGAAGGCGAAGATGACCAATCCGATCTACTACTTATGGGACTGTGTCTTTATAGTAGAGATGAATCTACTTATCTAGGATTTTTTATTTGCTCTATGGGTGTTCATTTTTTATCTATGTCATTGCTTGTGCCTTAAAAAACTTGGTGTGGTACTTGGTTGATGAAATTAAAAAAAAAGAAATTTTGAATTTGAATTTGTTCTTTATTAAAAAAAACCCCCTAAACCCTAAACCCTAAACCCTTAACACTAAAAGCTAAACTCTAAACCTTAAACCTACAACCCTAAACCCTAAACCCTAAAACTCTAAATCTTAAACCCTAAATCCTAAACCCTAAACACTAAACCCTAAACCATGAACACTAAAACCTAGAACCTAAAACCCTAAACCCCAATCCCTAAACCCTAAACTAACCCTAAACCCTAAACACCAAACTAACCCTAAATCCTAAACTCTAAGAATGTGCAGAACCTTAACGATAAGAGCATCACCATCAACTAGGATCAGTCTAGATATAGCAGTGGAGGCAAAAGAAGAGGTGGTGGTTATCATAGTGGTGGTGGGGGATCTAGACGTGCTGGTCGATATGGAGGTGGTGGTCAGAGTAGTGGTGGTTATAGAAGCAGGAGGAGAGATATAGGTTACAACTGTGGGGGTGGCTGAGGGAGAGATCGGGGATATGAAGGTGGACCTCACTACTCGAGAGGCAGGGGTGGTTCTGATGGGAACTAGAGAAGATGAAGAATAGTCGATCCGATCTGTTGCTTAAGAAACTGTGTCTTTATAATAGTGATGGTTCTACTTATCTAGGGTTTTTGATTTGCTCTATGGGGGTACATTTTTTATCTATGTCATCACTTGTGTCTTAGAAAAATTAGGGTGCTACTTGGTTGATGAAATTGAAAAGAAGAAATGTTGAATCTGAATTTGTTCTCTATTAAATAAGAAAACCTTAAGTCCTAAACCATAAACTAAAACTTAAACCCTGAACCTAAAACAAAAATCCTAAACTTGAAACTCTAAATCCTAAAACCTAAACACTAAACCCTAAACCCTAAACCTAACCCTAAACCCTAAACCCTAAACCCTAAACCCTAAACCCTAAACCCAAAATCCTAAAACCTAAAACTTGTAACCCTAAACCCTAAACCCTAAACCCAAAACTAACCCAAAACCCTAAACCCTAAGAATGGGCAAAACCTTGATGGCAGGAACATCACCACCAATTAGGCTCAGTCTTGATCTAATGTTGGATGAGAAGATGGAGGCGGATATGATGGTGGATCCGATCTGAAGAACTAATGGGAACAAAAGAAACTAAAGAACGACCAATATGATGTGCTGCTTATGGAACTGTGTCTTTACATTAAAGATAGTTCTACTTATATAAGGTTTTTAATTTACTCTATGGGTGTTTATTTTTGATCTATGTCATCGCCTGTGTCTTAGAAATCATGGGGTGTTACTTGGTTGATGAAATTGAAAAGAAGAAATGTTGAATTTGAATTTATTCTCTATAAAAAAAACTTAAGCCCTAAACCCTAAACCCTAAACTACCACTTAATCCTTAAAATTAAAACCAAAACCCTGAACCCAAAACCCAAAACCCTAAACCCTAAAAACCCTAAACTTAAAAAAGTAAGCCTTAAACCCTAGATCCTAAAACCCTAAACCCTAAAATTATAAACCCTAAACCATAAAACTTATAAGACTAAACCCTAAACCCCCCAAACCCTAAACCCTAAACCCTAAATCCTAAACTAACCCTCTTAACCCTAAACCATAATTTTAAACCCCAAACCTTGAATAAATATGTCATTAGGAGTAGATCTAAAGAATGACCTAATCCTAACATAGTTAAGGTAGCTAAAGAAAATGTCTTCAAGAGACTTTTCCTTGACTATTAGAGATTTGAATACCCTAAACCCTAACCCTAAATCATATTATGATAACATTTATTATAGTATAATGTAGCATCATATATTTGAGCATGTATTCATGTGTTTTTGGATGTTATAAGATGTTTTGAAATGTTTTAGTATATTATGGTATTGTGCACTATAGTTTATTTTAATATAAACCATAAAAATATTGATTTAATAAATTAGATGATGAAATTTGTTAAATTTGAAGTGGGAATTAGGTTGTAGTGCCCAAGGGGTTCTACGACACTTGTAGTCTAAAAAGTAAGATTTTATTTTCAAAATAAATGTTATACGTTGTTGCATAGTATAACATTATATATCATAATAAATTATTCTATGTATTTTAAATTCTTTTAGTATTTTACAGTCATGCAGTCGAGCCTACACTAGCATTATTTATAAAAATGTTGATTTAGACTTTAAAATAGTGGAATTTGGCAAAATTCATAATAGGTAGAGCATGTCATCATAATATATTGTTTTAATTTAAAATATGTAAGTGATACGACTAAAATATATAGTTTTTTATTATTTAGACTAATTTTATGATTTTTTTTATCTTAAGCAATCCCTTGATATACAATATAATATAATATAATATGTTATAGTGTTTTATAATATAGGATGCCATAACATAGTGTAGCATCATGCATTATAACATACTATTATGTATTACTACTTTCGTTTAGCATATTTTAGTTTGTTGTAGTATGATGTAGTTGAGTTTGTACTAGCATAATTTATAAAATTACTAATTTATAGGTTGAGATGATGGGATTTGGCCAAATTTAAGGTAAGCTTTAGGGAACATCATTAGGGGTGTGTTATGGTGTGTCATTTATTCAAAAGAATGGAATTTTTCTCCAAAATAAATGTTCATTTTTCAAGCAAATTTTATAAATTTTTTGCTTAAAGTGATTCATTTTAAGGTGTAATGTAAGATAATATATTACATGAAAGCATATTAAAATATAATGTACATAACAATATAACTTCACATACATGTGTGGTGTGTTACTAAATATTATTGTACATTTTAGTATGTTTTAATTTTGTTATAATACATTGGATCAAAACTCACAAAAATGTTAAAGAGATTGAGATTAAAGAATTTGGCCAAATTCATGACACACACCAAGAAGCAACACCAAAATATGCTATTTTGTACCATTTCTAATAGAAAATAAGTTTACATCCAAATGAACATTTCATATTTTGAGATAATTTTGTTATTTGTTCCTTTTAAGTGATTCTAATGCAGTGTAATGTTAGACAATAGATTATATTATAGCAAAATAATATAACATCATATATTATAATATAATATAGTGTGTTAATTTCCACTATAATATGTTTAGCATGATATTGTATAGTTAGTTTGAGCTTGCACCATCACAAATCATAAAATGTTGATTATAATGTTAAGATGATGTAATTTGAATGAATACATTGTTAGGCATTTGGTTGAAGTATTAAAAGTGTGCATAAGAGAAGAAATAAGATTTAATGAGAATTCCATGTTATGGACATGGAGGGAGATCCGCTAGGGATCACAAATGCATTGAACAAGACATGTGAGAGGTCTATGTCAAAGGCATAGAAGAAGAAAATTTGCTGGGGATAAGGTTTGAATTTGATTTAATTATATGATTTATGGAAATTGCTGGGGATAAGAATCTATAATCCATCAGGGATTAAGATCAAATCAACTTTAATTTAGTTTATTTTAATTGATGTGGAGACATATCTACTAGAGATATGGGCTCGAGTCCACTAGGGATCGGGTATATGAACCTTCCACTAAAGAAGCAGGTTCGGGCTATCCATTGGGGATTTGGATTTGAGTTTGATTTCATAAATTAGTTGGGAGATGTATCCATTGGGAATAAGAGTTTAGTTGGATTTTTTTGATTTAGACTCTATTGGGGGAGTTGGTTTAATTTGGCTCCACTGGGAAAGTTGGTTTTGAATTTGAATTATTTGCTTGACTTGTTTATATGATTTGGTGCTCCACTGGGGAGAAGGGTGTGATTTAACTCCAATGGGGAAAATCAGATTGGGTTCAATTTAATCTGAGTTAATGTATAGACCCTATCAATGTGCGACAGACCAATTAAGAAGGGGCTATGTTAGCCTTGACGTACCTCAAGTTTACAAATCTAAAGGGACAGTCTACCGACTATGGGGTAGAGCTAGCCAACCTAAGGGGTTATCGTTTGGTGTGAAATGGCTACGATAGAAAGAAGGTGTAGCAGACTTACATCTTCTAAAGTGAGGAACAACTGATGGGGTGACCTTTTGGATGCACAACAAATCAAACTTGGCCTAGGGAGACTACTAAGTGAATGCAGCTAGGGACTTATGTCAACTTAAAAGTATTCAGGATTAATTTTATCTTAATTTCATGTGATTTGATATGGTTTGTTTGGTAGTTTGATTTCAAATTGAGGACATATCCACTAGGGATGTGAGCTTAGTCAAATTTCATAGATTTAATTTATGGACCATGTTGGTGTGTGATGGACCCACTGAGAAGGGGATATATTATACTTGTCCTATCTTAGATTTAAAAATCCAAAGGGATAGTCTATTGGCCGTGAGGTAGAGCTAGCCAACCTAAGGGTTGTCTTTTAGTGTGGAACAACTGTGCTAAGAATAAAGTGTAGCAGACTTACATCTTATAAAGCAGGGAACAACCGCTGGGATGATCTATTGGTAACATAATAAATAGAACCTGAGCTAGGGGAGACTATTGAGTGAATGTCACTAGGAACTTATATCAACTCAAGAGTAGTCAGGAGATTCCTTTAAAGAGTTTTGTTTACACTACCCTAAAGATAAGATGTCTTGGGAAAAGGTACCGCTAGGGTGTCCTCCTAATCCACAAGTGAATATATATTTTGTTTATATGTTTGCATAGACCCTATTGGTGTGCAAGGGACCACACTAAGAAGGGGCTATGTTGGCCTTAACCTATCTCAGATTTACTGAACCAAGGGAGAATCTATACATCCATAGGATGAATTCTCCAATCATAGGGGTGGTTACTAGGAAAGGGGAACTGTCTAATTTGATAGTAACTTGGGTAGTGTATAAATGGGGTCACAAAAGATGTTATCTAAATATAGTGCCCACAAAAGAGGTGCTATTAGTGACATTATCCTGAGCCTTGGAAAAGAAAGCCTATAGGTGTACGGTGGCCAACTCAAGGAGAAAACAAACTTACATCTATCATGAGTGGTGTATCCAAAGGTGTGAGAACCAGCCAACCTAAGGTGTATCCATCAGCATGAGTGGCGTATATGTCAGCATAGTCAGAACAAACCAACCAAAGGTGCCCGTTAGTGTGCAGTGATCAATCTGGAAAGAAAGCGTGTAGGCTTACAACTTTCTAAGAGGAACTTATCATCAGGATAGCCTATTGTTAGTGGGACATATGCTATATGACATAGAGCGACTACTAAGCGGGGAGACTCGGGCAAGGACTGGACCCAAACTTGAAGCAGTAAGGATGGAAGGAGCCATGAGGCGACTTATCCTAAACCTCAAATATACTTGACCCAGTTAGTGCATGAAGGCTAATACAAGAAGAAAGCATATTAGACACACATCCTCTTAAACGAAGCCAAGATGAGGTAGCTTATCGGCCACATATTAATGCTACCAGACTAACAAGGTGCTCATCAGTGTGTAATGGCCAAGTAAGAAAGGAAAGTATAGCATACTTACATCCTCCAAAGCAAGAAGACCACTAGTGTGAAACACTAACAAGATTGCACGTAAGCTCAACCTAGAGCAGCTACTAAGGTAGTGTTGCTGGTGGTGTTATCTCAACTCATAGTAGCCCAAGACAAAAGATATGTGTTTGTTTTATATGTTTGTGTGTAATTTGTGTTCGTGTTGTGTTGATGAAGGATATGACACCACTCGGGTTCCTTACACCTACCCTAAACACATCGTGGCGGATTTGCAAACAAGAATACTTTCAACATGGAAGAGATTGAATTCAAAATGGAATTTTTATTGATGATAATTATTTTCAAACATAATTTATAATATTTCTTTAAGTAGAGCCTGTTGATTGGAAGCATTGGGCGCTCTCCCTTATGATTAATAAATTGATAAGATCTTTCTTGGTAGGTCTTCTCTATGGTAAAAGGGCCTTCCCAAGTGGGTTCAATCTTGTCTCCCATCTTAGGATGGGCAACAATCGGTCTCCTTAGAACTAAAATAAGCTCTCCTACTTAAAAATATCTAGGATAAACCAACTTGTTGTGAGCTTGAATCATTTTAGCTTTGTACAACTCGAGGTTTTGGCATGCCCGCAGGTGTCTCTCCGCCAAACCTTCGAGCTCTTCTAATTCCAACTCGGTGTTCAGCTCTGTTGTGATCTTGCTATCCACATCTATCCTTAGTGATGGGAGTTGGACTTCTAATGGTAGAATGGATTTAGACCCATATTAAGGAGAAAGGAGTATAATGAGTTGGAGTTCTATATATGGTGCGGTAGGTTCACAAGGCTTCAACTAACTACTCATGCCACTATCACTTATTATTATCAAGTGACTTCTTCAATATTTGGATGAGAGTTTTATAGAAGGCTTTTTCTAAGCCGTTTGCCCTCGGGTAGTTGATAGTAGAATATCTCCAATCTATGTTGTGTCTCAGGCAAAGTTATTGATCTCAATGCTCTTGAATGCAGTACCATTATTAGATATAATTCATCAAGGAACTCTGAACCTATATATGATATGATTCATAAAAAATTGGAACACATGCTTAGCTGTGACCTCTCTGAGCGGAATTGCCTGCGCCCATTTGGAAAAGTAGTTAGTAGCAATTAAAATGAATCAATGACCTTTTCAAGAAGGGGGATCAATCAGACCCACTATGTCAGTACCACAACACTTGAATGGCCATGAGGCCAATGGAAGATGTAGAATGTTGGGTGGTTGGGGTAGGATCACACCATGTATTTGGTATTGGTGGCATCACCTAGTCGTATCCATGCAATCTTTGATCATCGGCGGTCAGTAGTGTCCTAGTCTCTTGATCTTGGCTTTCATCTTCAGATTGGTTGGCTCCACATAATCTTGAGTGTACCTCGGTCATGATCTTACGAGTTTTGTGCTTGTCTATACAACATAACCATGCATGATCGAAAGATCACCAGTACAAGACACCATCCACAAGAACCTAGGAAAGTGCTATCTGCTTCATCTGATGGGCTTGGGAATTCTCTTAAGGTAGTTTTCCTTTGTTTAGGTAATCCATGAATGATTGCCTCTAATCTAACTCCTCTTCCTTCTTGGCAATGGAAACCTCCCCTTCAAGAAAATACATTTTGATGAGTTCAATGTCAATATAGGATAAGACTTGTCTATTTTGGATCTTTATTGATATGGACTCATCCTCGGACATGTTAACTCCTTGGCGAGATTGGCTATAGCATATGCTACGATGTTCTCTCCTCAAGGAATCTTATAAATTGTAACCTCTGGGATTTGGGCTAACAACTCGATGGTGTACTTGTGGTAGTGACGGAGCTTAGGCTTTATAACCTTATAGGACCCAGCGATTAGACTGATAACTAGCTGAGAATCCTCAAAGATGTTGATGTTCTAAATGCTTAGAGTAACGAATAACTCTACACTGATAATTAGAGTCTCATATCAAGCTTTATTGTTGGTCCAAGGATTAGACAGATGATATGAGAATCTCATCATCACAGTCTGGAGTTAAAAGAACTATTCCTACCCCTACCTTTTCTAGAATAGTAGATTGTGGTTCTTCTCCTCTTTGAGAGGATGCCGCTCCATCAAACATCTCCCAGCGATGAATGCTAGTATCCCCTAAGTTCATGATTTGTTCATCAGGAAGATCATCACTAAGTGGAGAGTCAGCAGGAAGTGTACTGCTAAGAAATCCGCTAGTGCTTATCATTTCACTGCATAGAGGGGTACAAAGGTAATGTTAAATTGCGAGAGGATCATTGACCGTCTTGCCAATTGTCCAGATAGCGTTGGCCATGTTATTAGATATTATAGCTGATTGATCCTAGTGATTAAGTTCACCTTATGAGGAAGCATGTAGTGTCATAGCTTTTTGGATGCAATGATTAATGCTAGGCAATGATTCTCAATGGGTGGATAGTTAGCTCTCATTGGGATTACACGATGGCTGAGGTAGTAGAATGTATTTTCCTTCCCTTCATCATTGGCTTGGCCAACAAAGCACCAAGAGAGTCATCTAATGCAGCAGTGTAAAGTATGAGCGGCTTGCCCGGGATTGGGGCTGCTAGAACCAGCGAGTCATCAGGTAATGCTTGATGCCTTTGAAGGCATGTTCACACTTATCATCCCACTTGAACTTGGCATCCTTTTTGACAAGTGCTAAGAATGGCTGACATCTTCCAGATATGTTGGATATAAAGCATCTTAGATACTCTAACTACCCTTGGAATGATCTTAGTTGAGTTAAACTTTTATGGGTTGGCATTTCTAATATTGCCTTATTCTTCTCCGGATCGATTTCAATTCCCTAATGTTGGACAACAAACCTAAAAAATTTCCCTGATGCTACTCTTAATGCACACTTCAGGGGGTTCATTTTGAGGTTAAATTATCTTAACTCAAAACTACTCAAGTCAAAGATATTGTCTTCCTTTTATTTTTGACCAAGAGATCATCGATATAGAACTTGACTGATGAATGAGTTCATCAAAGATTCAAGTCATAACTTTATGTGGAATTGACATTTTAATGAAAGGCATCTTTTATTAATAGATTCTCTTGGAGTTTTAAAAGCAGTGTTTCTTTTATCTTCGCCATGTTTATTTAGTTATATATAGATGATCCATCCATGAAAGAGAAGACTTCATAAGATGAGGCATTGACTTCAAAATCATCTGGATCATTCGAGGTTTCTAAGCACAGCTCATCATATAAGTTAATGTGATTCAAAAAGAACTTATGAAATTCTAAATGATTGGTGATGACTAACCAGTAATCGTCATCATCGACTAGACCCAATGTACTGAATCCTAGTCCCGATCTTGATTGAGAGCTTTTGCATTTATTCTTCCATATTCTTTCAAACTAGTCTAACCTGCACTTTTACCAAGTATGTGGGATTAACCCTTTCTTTGCTAAATTATGAACACAATGCAAGTACCAATCAAAAGTAATTTTATTAAATCTTTATATGAATAATCCAAAGTTTTACATCAACTTTGACTTGAGGATGATTCTCCCCTAAAGAACATCTAAGACTTCACACCTGGATGACTTAGGGCTTCTTTAACCAACAAACCCTCGTTTTGAGAGGAAATTTAGAACTAAGGTTCAACCATGTCTAACTATTTCACATATAGACTTGATACACTTATGCTTTGCTTAGCCATTCATCTATCTGCTCAAGTGTCACCTCCAAGGGAATCTAAAGATGGTGCTAACCATATAAGACTCATCCATGAACTAGATTCTATGTATATGGATAGGGTGTACTAAATGGAACATATCTTCATTTAAAATAATAAGAGGTTTTCAACTAACTATGAACTCCCTCTTACCATGGAGGTGTTTACCCATATGTTCAAAAGGACCAAGCTATGTAATCCAATGTCAAGCTCCACTTTCCTCCAAGTTTATTTCAGCTCCCTTTTATTTTCTTTTTATTTATCTTTTCTTTTCTTTATCTTATCTTTTCTCTTCTTTCCTTTTCTTTTCTTTTCTTTTTTCTTAACTTTGGCCTTCTAGAATAGACTTGTTGATTTTAGAGGTAGTCACATCTCATATAAATCAACCTCCAACTATAAATGGTTTGAGATCCTTGACATAGATGATCCCACCTCTCATGGACATCATACAATGATGTAGAGAGAATGGAACTATGTTGTTCTCATGTATCCATGGTCTCCCAAGCAAAGTGATGAAAGATATATCCAAGTCTATAATGTGAAACTTGGCTTCGATCTTCTAATCATTTATCTCCAAAGGCAACACTATGGAGCCTGAGACTTGTTGACTCACTTTGAGTCATTCAATCTTCCTATCTTAGGCTGAGTCTTCTAGACCAAGACTTCCCTCATAATACTTCTAACAATTAAAACACTTAACCTAAGCTTCCACTTGGGTTAACCATGGACTAAGTTATGCCTTTGAATTAGGATAATCCACCTACAACCCAAATCCAATATTCACCTTATAAAACCAAACCAAGTTTAATTCAACATCAAATTCAAATCCAAATCCAAACCAAAATTCCAAAACCAAATGATTGAAGCCCATGATCAAATCCAAACCAAAACCCTTCCTAAGTTATAAGACATCCATGGACTTAGCAAATCTTAATCCAAATCAATCCAAAATCAATTGATTTTCTCATCAATTATATCTTCAATCATCTTCCTAAATATAAATCAAATCTACATTCTAATCAAAACTAAATCAAATTAATAAATCAAAACCCTTCATGTTATATGACTATCCATGGACATAGCTACCAATCAAATCAAAACCAATTGATTTTCAACAAATCAATCATATTTTCAAATCTTCACAAATTTAATGAAATATACATCTAAATTATCAAAACTTAATCAAATAAATCCAAATCAAGCTACATGACCCAACTCTGGACTTAGCAAATTCCTTCACCCAAAACCCAAATTCAATTGATTTTCATGAATCAATCATACCTTCAATCATATTCACAAATATAATCAAATCTACAATCATAAAGCCAAACCAAAATCAATAATTTGAACCAACTTAACCCTTTTGACTTGAAATGTTAAAATGAACCAAACCCATATGAACTAAAGCTAATTTACTAACATATATCAATCCCAAATCCACATATAAACTCAACTAAATCAAACTCAACCCAAAATCAAGCCAACTAACCATAGGACACTCATTATTTCTTCTTGGCAGCCACCTCCAGACCTTCAACCAACCAAGCTGAGCCAACTCACCTCCTCCCCACCACCAATGACTCCCTGAGATGGTGGAACAACCACTAGAAGCCAAACCCAATCCCACCATTCGATCAAGATAAAGGGGGTATACACCCCCTCATTTCCACTCAACACATAGAAAACCATTCTTCAGAGCCCTAGCTACCCAAGATGAGTCACTAGAGCCATTTCTTAAGCTCCCAAGCTAGTTGCTCAATCAGAAAATGCCATTCCCATCCATCCGAAATAGGACACTCCCATTTTTGACCTAACTTTCTCATCTCTCCATCAAATTCAAATTAACTTTACATGCACCTTCCCTAGGCTTCATCCACAATCATTTCAAATCTTCCGGCATTGGAGGTGGGACTTTGATCAAAGTCGAATCATCTCCATGGTTTTCAAGAGAACATCAAGGAATCGATCCAATTTCTACTCAACAGGGCTTCATCTCCACTAGATGAAGCTTCCTCAATCATTCAAGCTGCCAATCTTGAGCTCCAGCTAGGTATGCTTCCAAAATTGATCCTTAAGGAAAAATGGGTTGGAGCTCTTTTGATTTAAACTTGCATCTCGTGTGATCTTGATCGTTGGATCCCTTCTGATTGATGTCGTGAAGGTGTGGGATCCTCTTGGAGTTGATCCGAGCTTGGGTAAGCTCAAATCAAGTGAGCAATGATGGACGAACTCCATTCTTCCTCACTCGCGTGATGTTAGATCAAGCATAATTTGTTCTTCATGATCGGAACGGAAGGTCATGATTAGATCCACTAGATTGATCCGATTTAATCCTATTAAGCTATGGGATTAATCATAACCATTCGATCTTAGATTAGATGGCGACGAGAAAGCGCATCCGCCACCGCCACGTAGGCACTTAGTCATATAAGTTTTAAGTAGCCAATCCCACGGTGCCATGTGGAAAGTACGCCGCATTAGTGCGCCACATGGTGCCAACATGATTAGGCTTTAATTAGGTTTAATTAATCATTTTTAATGGCTGAAACTTCTAAAAATTATAAAAAATCATAGAAAAATAAAAAAATGCAAATTAATACTCATTTTAAAGATATTTCAGAGGATAATTAATTAAAAATGATCTTAATGAACTTTGAACATAAATTAAAATGTAATTACAAAATTAATTATTTTAATTACTCCTTAATTACTTTAGAAATTAATCCCAAATTTTATGGATTAATTTATTGGGATGACCTATGCCTCCTATGATTTTCTTGGGATTTATTGCTTACTTAATTAGGAAAATTGACTAATTAAATCTTAACTACTCTTTTAAGTTAATTAATGATTAACTAATCCCTTGAACAATCATAAATTGGTTAATTAAGTTTATTAATCATTATTCAATAATAAATAAACTAAGGAATAGGGTTGGGACCCCTTTCCCTAAGTTCATTTTACCCTTTTTTAAAATAAAATTATTTAAGATTTAACTAATTAATTAAATCACTTAATCAAATTAAAATCATAATCACATTAGACCTTAATTAGTTAAATCATGAGGTAGATCTTTAGGTCATTAATAACCCAAAATAGTTTAATGAAATTATGGTTAGTCTACATGTCTCGAAAAACCATAAGAGTAATTAATTAAGTTCCTTAATAATTAACTATTAATCATGAGCCAATTGCGTTAGGCCCCTTTTTTTTCTTAGGATCATTGCAAGTTTATTTTCCATGCATATCATGTTATTTATTTAGTTAATTACTTTAAGGTGACATAGGTAAGGGTAATTAATTCATCTAATTAAGGGTTTAACTTAATTAAGCCATAAAATCAACTTACATTTCCTTAAATTAAATCAAATCACTAATGTGGGAATGGGTTTAAAACAACAAGTGATGATTTCTCTTCTCCTTTTTAAATCAAATCAAATCAAAAACTTGATTAATAAAGAAGCTTTGGTCTGCTTTAAATAATCTTATTTGATTTGATTATCTTTAAGAACTAGTTTGGTTGAATGAATCACATGCTTATATTTGATTGTCCTTTTTCCAATCATGTTAAATTTGGTATGTCATTTGAATTCATGCATCCCTATTTTCAAAATCAAGTAAAATAAAAAGGAATTCCTTTATGTAAACTTGCATGTGTTGATTTAATTAATATATGTGTGGCTATTGTCACCATTAAATCCAAATGTATTTTTCAAAAGCTTATAAATGAATAATAATATGTGTTATGATGCTAGTTATAAATACATAAGAAATGCATGTGCTTATAGCTTATGTGTATGAATGTTGAATTCTCTTTCCTCTATTAATGTATTGATTTATATAAGATTGAATGGTAATGGGTATATAGTCTGGACATCCCAGGAACACGAGGCTTTAGCAAGCATCGAAGGGGTCATTTGATTACCTCATTTCCCTGGTTTAACAATGGCACATACCCATATTATTTCATTATTATATATTTCAACATTAGAATTTGGATAGAGCTTTAATTCATATATATAAATGATTCAATCAAAAAAATATATATACAATCTTTGCATGGTATTCTTTCCCTCATTTATGTATGCATCTATGCATATCCAAGAAAAGCAGGTATATAATCTAGACATGCCGGGAGCACGAGGCTTTAGTTACCCCCAAGGAGGTCATTTGATTATCTCACTTTCCTAGTTTAACAATGACACATACTTGTGTATATCTTTCTACATGTATATGTATATGTGATTAATGAATGAAAATCCCATTTTACATTAAAATTGCATGCATTCATAATTGACTAAGTGGTTGAATTAATTAGACATATGATTTAGAGCTTACTTCCTATGTTCATGTATATGAATTTACATAGGATTGAATGTAAATGGGTATTTAGCGGACATCCGAGAAGAGTTTTAGCCAAGGAAGTCATTTGATTACCTCACTTCCCTAGTTTAACAACGGCACTTGCCTAATTAATTTCATTCTTATGTTCTTTTTGAATAAGAATTTGGATAAAGTTTTAAATTAATATATTTAAATAATTCATTCAAATAAAATATAAATTCTAAAAAAATCATACACTCATCATTTAAAATAAAATATTGCATGTATAGATACACTTAGGATTAAATCATATGCATGTTAGATGTGATGGAAAGGAATGATTTAATATATGTCATGTGGTAGTAATTCAATTAAATTAATCTTAAAATGCCTTTTATTTTGAATAGGATTATTTAAACTGAACCTAAACTTAGGATTAATTAAATCATTTAATAAGCCATTCACTAAAGAGAACTAAATCAAATTAATATACTTTAGAAAGTAACTTAAGGTAGGGATGAAAGAGAACAATCCTCTTTTTCTATCTTTATAACACTTAGTTGCTAAGTGTAATCAAATGAAACAAAAGAAAACACAAATTAAAATTCTTAAATCAATTAAACTACTTCAAGTAAAATCAACCTTTCTTGTTCAATGGAATCCTTCTACACTTAGAAAATACAACACTAATGCCTAACAAGACTTACCACACAAGCCTTAATACACACATTAGAATTAACTCACCACTTATAGCTCTAAGTTAGGACGATGTATGATGTGATGTATGTTTTGTTTTATGATGTATTATTATAGATTGGATGTTAGGGTGTATGCTTCGTAGACTAGATGATAAGCCAATATTAGCCTAATCATATTTTTTTATAGGGGATTATGCTTAAGGGATGCTTAAAAATAAATATGAATGCCCTTTTTATAGGTTGCTTAAATCCTTAAGCATAATCCAAGTTAGGATAGGTGGGCTTAGTTACCCATGTGTAAGGTGTTATGTCCAAATTATAAATACAATTGCTTGGGATTATATGTATATTTAGCAAACCTTTATTAGTGTGTAGTTAGATTTACATAAATGTAATTTTTGCAATAGGAATTAAGATTAGTGCTATGGGAGATTAGGATGAGTGGTCAGCTTTGTCACCTGATTTTGAAGCACCATCCAAATCAAAGAAGGAACCAAATCAAAAAATGGAGATATGAAAAGAAGACCCCAAAGCATTTAATACAATTATAATTATTCTTTCATATTCCATGTTGGTAGAGCTTGGCAACCCATCTTTTCACTCTTTGTATGTGGTAAATCGCCTTTTATTCTTTTATGATATTTTATATAATTATTTGATGTTATGTTATTAAAGGGCTTTTCATAGTTTCTTAAATGATTGATGCTTTAATGTGTAGCTTGAATACGATTAGGCGATTAAGATAAACCCTAAACCATAAACCCTAAGCTAAATTCTGAATCCTAAACCTATAACCTAAACCCTAAACCCTAAACCCTAAAAATCCTAAACCGTAAACACTAAACCCTAATCCCTAAAACCCTAAACCCTAAACCCTAAAACCCAAACCCTAAACCCTAAAAAGTCTAAAAACTTAAACCTAAACTAAATAAAACCTTAAAATAAAATAAATAAATAAAACCTAAACAAAAATAAAATAAAATAAAAACATAAACTAAAACTTAAACCTAAACCTAAACCTAAGCCAAAACCTAAACCTAAACCTAAAAAGAAATAAAATAAAAAAACTAAAACTAAACTAAAATAAAATAAATAAAAACCTAAACTAAACAAAAAAATAAAAAACCTAAATAAAATAAAAACTAAACGTAAAATAAAATTAAAATAAACCTAAAATAAAATAAAATAAAATAAAAACTAAATAAAAACCTAAACCTAAAAAAATAAACCTAAAAATAAATAAAAAATAAAACCTAAACACTAAACTAAAAAAACTAAACCTAAAATAAAAATAAAATAAATTTAAACCTAAACTAAAATAAAATAAGCTAAAATAAATAAAACATAAACCTAAACCTAAACCTGAACTAAATAAAATAAAATAAACTAAAAATAAACCTAAACCTAAATTAAAAAATCAAACCTAAAAATAAAAATAAAATAAAATCCTAAAACCTAAACCTAAAAAAACAAAATAAAAACCTAAACCTAAACCTTAACTTAAAAATAAAAAAATAAAATTAAAATAAAACTAAACTAAAAGAATAAACCTAAACCTATACCTAAACCTAAAAAATAAACTGAAATAAAAAACCTAAACTAAAATAAATAAAATTAAAATAAATAAACCTAAATAAAAATAAAAAATAAAATAAACTAAAATAAATAAAAAATAAACTAATTAAACTAAATAAACCTAAACTTACCAATTTACTTAATTTAAAAAAATAACAAAAAATAAAAAACCCTAACCTTAAAACTAACCCTAAACCCTAAACCCTAAACCAACAACCCTAAACCCTAAACCATAAACCCTAAACACTAAACTTTAAACCCTAAAACCCTAAACCCTAAACCCTAAATCCTAAACTCTAAACATTAAAACCTAAAACCTTAAACCCTAAACCCTAAACCCTAAACCCCAAACCCTAAACCCTAAACCTTAAACCCTAAACCCTAAACCCTTAAAACCAAAAAATCAAAAAACCTAAACCTAAACTGAATAAAACCTAAAAATAAAATAAATAAAAAAACCTAAACCTAAATAAAATAAAATAATACTAAAATTAAAACCTAAACTTAAACCAAAAAAAACCTAAACCTAAACCTAAACTTAAACCTAAACCCTAAATAAAATAAATAAAAAATATAAACTAAACTAAAATAAAATAAATAAAACCATCAATTAAATTAAAAAATTAAATAAACCTAAAAAATAAAAAACCTAAATAAAATAAAACCCAAACATAAAAAAAGCTAAAATAAAATAAAAAAAACTAAATAAAAACCTGAACCTAAAAAATAAACCTAAAAATAAATAAAAAATTAAACCTAAACCATAAAATAAGAAAAAACTTAAACCTAAAATAAAAAGAAAATAAACAAAATAAAATAAACCTAAACTAAAATAAACTAAAATAAAAAAATAAAACCTAAACCTAAACCTAAAATAAACTAAACCAAAACCCTAAACTAAATAAAATAAAATAAACAAAAAATAAACCTAAAAAACTAAAAAATAAAACCTAAACCTAAACCTAAACCTAAAATAAATAAATAAATAAACCTAAACCTAAACCTAAAAAGAAAATAAATAAAACAATACTAAAAATAAACAAAAAGCTAAACCTAAACTTAACAAACAAACTAAAATAAATAAACCTAAAATAAATAAACAAAACTAAATATAAATAAAAATTAAACATAAATAAAAAATAAAATAAAAACTAAAATAAATAAAAATAAACTAAATAAACCTAAACCTACTAATTTTTTTTTTAAAACCATTAACCCTGAACCCTAAACCCTAAACCTTAAATCCTAAACCCTAAACCCTCAACTCTAAACCCTAAATCCTAAACCTGCAACACTAAATCTACAACCATAAACCCTAAAAACCCTAAATACTAAAATAACCCAAAGCCCTAAACCCTTAACCCTAAACCCTAAACACTAAACCCTAGCCTCTAAACCCTAACCCTAACCATCCTAAACTAAACCTAAAACTAAACTCTAAACTAACCCTCAACACAAAGCCCTAAACCTTAAGAACCCTAAAACCTAAAGCCTAAACCCTAAAGCCTAAACCCTAAGCTAACCTTAAACTCTAGACACTAAACCCTCAACCCTAAAACCCTAAAGCCTAAACACTAAACACTAAACCCTAAACCTAAAACCCTAACCCTATCCCCTAAACCTTAAAACTCTAAAACCTAAAACGCTAAACCTCTAAACCCTAAAACCCAAAAAAACCATAAACTAAAACCTCCTAAACCTAAACCCTAAAACCTAAACCTAAACTAAATAAACTTAAATTTAAAATAAATAAAACCTCTAAATTAATTAAAATAAAAAATAAAATAAAAACCTAAACTAAAACCTAAACCTAAACCTAAAATTAAACCTAAAAATAAAATAAAATAAAAATAAAAACTAAACAAAATATAATAAATGAAAACCTAAAGAAAACTAAAAAAATAAACATAAAAATAAAAAACCTAAATAAAATAACACCTAAACGTAAAAAAATAAAAGCTAAATAAAAACCTAAAGCTATGAAATAAACCTAAAAATAAAACATAAAAATAAATAAAAGATAAAACCTAAACCCTAAACTAAAAAAAACATAAACTAAAATAAATAAAACCTAAACCCAAACCTAAAATAACTAAAACCTAAACCCTAAACTAAATAAAATAAAATTAACTAAAAATAAAACTAAACCTAAACCCTACACCTTAAACCTACAACCCTAAACACTAAACATCTAAAAAACTAAACCTAAATAAAATAAAACCTAAAAATAAAATAAATAAATACCTAAACATAAACCTAAATAAAAATAAAATAAACCTAAAATAAAAGAAAATAAAAAACTAAATAATAACCTAAACATAAAAAATAAATACAAAAATAAAACCTAAAAATAAATAAAAAATAAAACCTAAACCTTAAACTTAAAAAAAGCCCTAAACCTAAAATAAACTAAACTAAAATAAATAAAACCTTAACCTAAACTTAAAACCTAAACTAAATATAATAAATTAAATTAAAAATAAACCTAAACCTAAACTAAAAAATAAAACTTAAAAATAAACATAAAATCTAAACCTAAAAAAATAAAATAAAAACCTAAACCTAAACCTTAAAAAAAAGTTAAACCTAAAAAATAAAATAAAAATAAAACTAAACTAAAAAAGAAACATAAACCTAAACCCAAACTAAAAAATAAATTGAAATAAAATACCTAAACTAAAATAAATAATCATAAAATAAATAAACTAAACTGAATAAAAATATAAAATAAACTTAAATAAAAATAAAAATAAAATAAACTAAAATAAATAAAAAATAAACTAATAAACTAAAACCTAAACCCTAAATTTAGAAACTTAAACCCTAAACCCTAAACCCTAAACCCTAAACCCTAAGGCCTAAACCCTCAACCCTAAAAACCTAAGCCCTAAACCCTAAACCCTAACTTACCACCTAAAACCTAAACAAAACCCTAAACCTAAAAAAACCCTAAACCCTAAACCAAACCAACTTCCTCTCTTGCTCCTCTCAATTTTGAGTTCCCCTCGGATTGATGCTTGCATGGGCCGCTTGCTTCTCTGAGCACATTTTGCTCCCCAGACGCCCCGGATTAGAGCAATGGCGAGGCTCGCTCTCTGCCTCGCGCTCGGCCACACGCTTTCGCCCGACTATAGGTTTTCGGATTGATGCATGTGCCTGTTAAAATCATTCAAAGATGCTTTATCTGGTAAGATCCCTAGCTCGAATGCTTCGGTTAATCTCATTTTGACATCTTATCGTGGATTGCCGGCAGTAATGTGTTCAGATCAGGATGTTGAGAAACTTGCTAAGCCCTTCGAGTTCGCTTTGGTGGGTAAATTCTCGACTCTTGATAATATATTCGCTTTCTTTCATAGTTTAAAATTATTGGGTACTTTCAGGTTGATCGATCCCCGCCATTCTTATTCAACTCTCAAATGATTTAGATTATTCTGGTTTTCGTCTTATTTTGCATAATTGTCATATGCTTTTGAAATGTTTGCCCTCTTTGATGTCAAAGAGGAATCTCCCATTATCCCTCTTTGGCTTGCATTTCCTAACATGCGCATTATGTCACTCATCAAGTTTTGTTTGTCACATGCCTTTTGGTAGGCCTCCAAATAGACCAAGAACGGCCACTAGATCTAGGCCATCCATCATCAGATTCTCGTTGAGATAGACATCACAAAAAAATATCCCAAAGAGGTTTGGATTGGCTCAAAAATTTGGATATAGTCAAAAGTCGATTTCAAAATTTTCCGCCTTTTTGCACTCACCGCAAGATTCACGCACCCACACTGAATGTTTTTGTGCTTCATCCTAATCTTAAAAAATTTACCAGAATAAGACTACCTTTAATGGAACTGGAAAACCACTACTCTAGCATATGTGCCTAAAGATACTCAAAAGAACCTCTCCTCCCTACACCTCCTCGACTGTAGTGGAAAACACTCGACCTTGGTACTAAAAGCATCATTGAGGTGTGACGATACCAATGGAAATTTACCTATCCTCACCGCTTGTAATAATCGGTTTCCACGATAGCTCTTTTGCTTCAATTAAATCCAAAATCTGAATGGTAGCCTTATATTGGACACCCAATTAAACAATTTGAATGGAATCATATAATGGACCAAAACAATGATGACCCTATGGCTAACATATTGAGAAAGATATTTGTATTATGAATGGTGCGAACCCCATCTATATTTCCTGAGTGAGAATCAATTGAACCCAATTTCTCACACTCTATCCAAGAAGGTGAAATCCCCTTCTAGAACTTTGATAGATTCTTCTACTATTCGGAACCCAAAAATCAATCCCTTCGATGGAGATAATTTGGATTCGATAGACCCTTTCAAATTGTTAAAATAAAAAACCTACAAAGCAAAATTTTCTAATAATAACTTCACTAGAACCACTCGCTCTTCTTCCACCCACACAAGTAATGTGTCATCATTTCTCTCCTCTCTTTCCTTTCTTTTATCTTTTTTCCCTTTGGTTGTCCCCTTATGATTAATTTTCTTTTGGAATATCCGTGGGTCTCTTCCGTCACCATGTAGATTCTTTGTCATGCTCATAATATCAAGCTACTTGTTCTTATTGAACCTTCTTAATTAATTCTTCTAAGATTGCTTTTGCTAGATCCCTTGGTTTTCATAATTTCTTCTTCAATCTTAATAATAAAATTTGGTGCTTTTGCACAACTCCATTACCATTTCCATCATTGATGATCTTGACCAATTGGTTAATGTCAAAATCTTTAGGTGACTTATCGGCTTTTGGCTCTTTTATCTATGCTTCTTGTAATAGAGTAGGAACATCCTTTGGAATCACTTACGCACCTTCCCTCGCTAACCTTCCCTGGGTTGGAGGTGATTTCAATACTATAGCTGGAAGGGGAGGATGTTCTCCTAACCTTCATTCCATGGAGGACTTCTCAAATATGATCCTTGATTGCAACCGATCAACATTGGTTTCACTGGGTCTAACTTCATAAACAACTCTAGACTTTGGTTCTTGATAGGACCCTCTTTAATTCACTTTGGATCAATCCTACTACCATTGTTGAGCATTTGAGTAGAACTTTGTCCCACCATGCTCCTCTTTTGATTTCCTTCAAAAATCCCCTAACCCATCTACTCTCCTTTCATTTAGAATATGTGGACCCAACATAGTGACTTCACCAATGTCGCTCACTAATTGGATGGCCCCTATTTTCCGGATAATTCTAAAGGTATGACTCCTTGGCTTAAGCTCAAAAGACTTAAGCAAAATCTCAATTGGTGGAACAAACACATTTTCAAAACCTTTTCACAAATCTTAAAGCTATGGAACAAGAGGTTTGTTCTCTTGAAGAGGTCGTCAACCGATCCCAAGTAAACTTGAGGAGTTGAACATTGCCAAGGATAACTTGGTTAATTATCAAAACATGGAAGAAACCTATTGGCGTCAAAAAGCCGCAAGCAAGCATATTGCTGATGGTGACAGAAACACTAGGTATTTTCATGCCATTTGTAATAAACGGAGAGCCTTAAACTCGATCAAGAAAATTAAGAACTCTAATGGTGAATGGATAACCGATAATAATGATATTAAGGATTCTGTCATACATCATTTCCAAACTTTATTAAATTCTAATCCGTTGCTGGGCACTTTATCAAACACTCATCTTATCCCTTCTATGATTAATAGTGAGGATAATCATTTACTCACTATGTGTCCTTCCAAGAGGAGATTAATACTCTTAAGAACATGAACATTGACTCTATTGCTAGCCCTGACGGCTATACGACCCACTTCTTTCAGCATTGTTGGCCTTTTATTAAAATCGATTTAGTTGATGTTGTTATTGATTTCTTTGATGGCAATCCTATTCCTAAATACTTTTCAAGCACTTCTATTGTCCTTATTTCCAAAACTAACAATCTCGAATCAATTTTAGACATTAGTCTTTGCACCTTTTTCAAAAACTTATTGCTAAATTAATAAATAATAGAGCCCTTTGCTTCCTAAAATCATCCCCAAATCAAACCGGTTTTGTTAAACAGCAATATCGGATAATATTCTTCTTGCTCAGGTTCATGACATTGATGTCCTCTAGAGGAGGCAACATCTTATTCAAACCGGACATCGCTAAGTTTTCGACAATCTCATGGGATTTTCTCAAATCCTGAATTTATTTGGTTTTTCCTATAGTTTTATCCCATTATAAAAAAGGTGTATCACTAATGCGGTTTTCGCCATCTTGAATGGTGAGTCCATGATTTCATTATCTTCGCATCTCCTTCAACATGTTAAAACCATTAAAACCTTCTAATGATTTTGGTAAAGTTAGTGGCCTTTTTCTTAATGAAGGAAAATGCAGTTTTATTCCTTCAACCAAGATTCCTTCTAATAGACTTAACCAAATATCCAGAATTACTAATTTTAAGCAAAATCAACTCCCTCTTACTTACCTTGGGCTCCACTTTTAAAGGCCAAAAAAGATCACACCTTTTGATGATCTAATTCAAAAATTTCAAACAAAATTTTGGTTTGGGAATTTCATTTACTCTCTTTCGGTGGTAGGCTTACCTTGATCAAGAGGACCCTAAATTCCATGCCTATATACCTTCTTCAAACCATTGTGCTTAACACCTCTACCATCAATACAATTGAGCGTCTCTTAAACAAATTCTTCTGGGGAACCAATACCTCCTCTAAAAGAATACACTAGTCATCTTGGTCTAAAAGTTGTGGTACTCTTGAAGAGGGAGGTTTGGGATGTAAATCCATCAAAGAAGTTATCAATGCCTTCTCCTACAAACTTTGGTGGAATTTTAGGAGCAAAAATAGTCTTTGGGCGAATTTCATGACTTCTAAATATTGCCAAGGTAAACATCCTCTCATTTGTCCCTTTAAAGGGGTGATTCTCCGTGGAGAAGACTTTGTTCTCAAATGGGACGTAATCCTTAATTTTTTGGGGCATAAACTCGGTAATTCCTTCTTTTGGCAAGACAACTGAGTGGTTGTGGATCCATTGATGACTTACTCTACACTCACTACTCCGCTATTAGAGTTAATTCATTCTCAAAACCACAAGTGGAACACTAGTAAGATTACCGATTCTATTCCTTCCACTTTCCTAAATATGATTACTATTCCTATCACTAACAATCATGATTATCTTTAAGCTATCTCATAATGGGGATTTCAACCTTAAAATGTGTGGCTTCACACTAAAGACACTGGATTCTTCTATTGTGTTCTCCAAAATTTGGAATAACAATATCCCCTCTTCTTACTCGTTTCTAACTTGTATCCTAAAAAACTTTATTCTGTGACTCATTTGTGGGGTAAAGGGATTTTATTTACCCTCTAAATGTCAATGTTGTTCCCATATTGAGAATGTTAACCATGTTTTTGTTAATGGGGCTATTGCCTCTAAAATTTGGATTTGGTATGACGATCTATTCAACACTATCAATTTTAATTATTCTTTTACTTTATATCAACTTCTTGAAGTTTACTTTGACAATGCAATTAAAGGTCATATTAAAATCATAATCGCCATTACTCTTATTTGGTTCATATGGATGGACCGAAATGATGCTAAACATCGTGGGATTCGTATGAATCACATGAGGATTATTGCTAGAACTAAAAACAAAATTTGTGACTTGTTTAAAGCCAACTTAATTCATCATAACATTTTAAAGGTAAATCCAATAAACCTGGCCTCAACCTTCCGCAGCCTTACTATCGAAATGATAGAATGGTTTTTTGGAAAAAACCTCTTGATCATATTATTAAAATTAATACTGATGGCTTCTCTCATAATGGCTCGGTTGTGGAGGCGGATTCTAATAGTCCTATGTGCATTTGCTTATCCCCTTATTTCCAGCACTATCCCTTATACTGAGCTTATGGCAGTCCACAAAGCTCTAGAAATTTGTCTTCAAAATGGTTGGCTCAATATTTGGATAGAGGTGGATGCTCTTCTACTGATTGACCTTTTGACTTCTACCAATATGAGCAATGCTTGTTTGTACTACCTCCTCAAGCAAACTAGGCTCTTCTCTCAACCCTTTACCATCACTCATGTCATGGAAGGTAACGCCTATTACCTTGCAAATCAGAGATTAGACAAGATCATCTTCTTTGATCAATTTACATTACCCAAATACTTGCGTGGTCTTAACTTGACAATTTGGGCTTCCTTACCTCGTAATCTAATTCCTCTTCGCCTCCCTTTTTCTCGTTCCTTGTGTTCTTATGGATACCTCTATAGATTATCATTCTTTGTGCTCTTTGCCATGACTTTGTATTTACCTTCTACTTTAGTTGGAAGATTTCTATTTTGGCATTTTCAATATTATGGATGTTGAACTATATGCACATCAATCTCTTGAATTAGAACCAGGGCCTTGTGTTACCTGTTGGTTTTATAACCGAATCCCACTTGGGACTTTAATTTCATTGATACAATTATTTCTAAACCCGAGATTTAACCATTCTTGGAGGAAGTTATCTGTTTGATGGGCTTTGATTTTAATACTAACTTCTTTAACCAATTTTTCTCACCGACAATATGGCTTGGAGCACTACCTATGTTTTTGCTTATTAGTGCATTATGTTATGCAATTTTATTTTGATGATTATAGTATTTCTTTGATGCTTACATTCCTTGGGACTCTTTCCTCCTTAAAGGCCTAATTCATAAAGGTTTCAACATTTATCGAAAGGATTTTGGTTGTTGGGCTTCGTGGACTTTCTATACTTTACCTATATAATGCCTAACCTCAGCATGCTTTCCTGCAAGGGAAGAAATTGTAATACCCTGGTCTCTTTTAATGGTTATTTTGGTCTGAAATCCTTGTACTGGAATGGATTGGGTTTAATTACATTTTGGGTTTTGGAGGTTTGCTGCCATGGTTGTTTGTTGGTTTGTTTGTTGATTTGGTTTTTTCATCCATTTGGGCTGCAGATTTTTTCTGCTGCTGCTTCTCCCAATTTTTCTCCTGCTATTTTTTGCCATCTTGCCTGCTACTATCTTAGCAAGTTCTGGTTTTGGACCTTTATTGTCTTAAAATTCCTGCTTAGTAATGATGTCTCTACTTAGAATCATCCTCTTATTTTATATTCTTGTGGCTTACAATGTTGCATTAGTTGTTCTGATGGGAGTGACTTTGATTGCAATTATTTCTGGCCGCTCATTTTAGGGTGGTCGTGAATCATATTTCTGATTGTTTATATTATAATCGCATCTAATGGGTTTGTGTTACCTTCTTGGAGTGGAGTGTCATTTCGTTTGAGAGGTACTATATGATACTTGTTTTTAAGATTTTGGATGTTTGTGGATTTGGTTTATCTGATTAATTATCTCTAGGCTCCTGTCTTAACCTGCTATAGTATCCCTTTTAGTGCTATTAGTATTGTGCAGATCACTGTGCCTAATCAACTGTTCTACTTGATTTTAACCTATGGTTTGTATACTCTCAATGATTGTTATTATGGCAAGCCTGTGGGGTATTTCTCCAAGGATTGTGGGCTGAATTGGGATATTGTTGCTGCTGTTATGAATGTTCCTTATGTGGTAGCTTTTCTGATTTTCACTGATCGGATTTGTCTCTGGGTCGACATTATCTTTTATCTCTTAATCACGCTTTACTTTAATCTTCTATAATTTTGTGGTAATTTAGGCTGGGATTTTGTTGATTTACCTTTCACTGGTTGGTTTCTTAATCCTGATTGCATGAGGTTGCTTTGTTTAGCTTGGTTCCAGCAGATGCTTCACTTCAATTGTTATGGTCCCCTCATCTGCCTAATCCTATTAATGGGATTCTGCAATGTTGGCTGATAACGATACGATTAGGTGTGTTTGTAATCCACTCAATCAGACCTTTTACAATTGGCTGCTATCTGTCAATCTTGTAGCTATTGTTTTGATTATACTGGATGAGTGGCATCATGGCAAGCTAACTAGTTTTGCTTTTTGGCTCTTGTCTTGGAGATTTACCTTTTGTTTTACCTTGTCACCTCGTTGGCTCTTTCTTTGTTGGTTGTAGAATTTGGTCTCATGCCACGAAAGTCGCTTCTTTGCCTCGATGGTGAGGGTTTTTGGTGATTTCTGTCTGATTTGTTGCCTTAGATAACTATTTTTATGCTTTATTTATTTGTTTATCTATTATTGCCAAGTTCGATTGAGGAGTTTTATGGCCAATTTGCTGTATCTTCCTATCTTGGATGTTGTCGTCTTAACTGTTGCTATTTTCTAGATTTTAATGTTAAGACTCATTTCAATTCACTTGTTGTTTTTCTTTATGGCGGGTGCCAATGTTGTATTAGCTATTTGGCTGTTGGGGTTGGCTTTCTGATTGCCCGTGCAATTTACCTCCTATTTTTCTCGACATCACCGCTACCTCCTCATGGTTGGTGCTTCTTATGAGTGCTATTCGAAAGAATGGTGGCCGCTTAGTCCCTTCCTATCTTGGATGTTGTTGCCTTTGTCTATCTTGTTCTTCTGGATTGATTGTTAATATGGATTATCGAATGGAGGCCTGAATGTCGCTATTGGAGCTCGCTCTAACTATTTTTTCCGGTGCTTATTTTGGTTGGTTGCATTCATGTTGAGCTATCTAGCCGTCCTTCACTATTGCTTTCATAGACATTAATAAGGGGATTATTTCGGGTTATTTTCGAGAAAGATTCATTTACATATCATGTGATTGGGATGGTGTTAATTATAGGCTCATTGACTTATTTAACGTGTTTTCAAGTTGTCTCCTCGTAATTTTCTTATGGAGGGATTATATGCAACTAATTTCTTTCTGAATATGGCTATTCATGAGATTCGCTAAGATGGCTCACTTACTTATGTTTATGTATTCTCATGTCAAGATGGCTATATTGATGATATTTTTCTTGAATGAGACTCCTTATCCTTCAGCTCTTAGCAATTACCTATATATTTTAGATATGATTTTGCTTAGGTTTGCAGGAAATAAAGCTCACAAGAATATCAACAACTGGGTGCTACCTTCTAACAGGTTTGTTGGCTATGATGGTCGTGATGATCTCACTCCCTATTGGTTCGGTAGTAGCTCATGTGATGTAACCCTTCTGCTGAAGTTTGGATGCTCATACTTGCATCTGCCCCAACAGGATGTGATTGAGCCTGAGCCTTCTCTATCACAATTCCTTACTAACATCATCATATTATGCTATTTTCCTCTAACTTTTTGTCTGTATTACCTTAACTGTTCTAATCTCCATCTTATTATAACTTTGCAGGTGATTCTCTCTCCTTCTTTTGCAGGTCTGCTCCAGATTATCATGCATTCCCACATCCTCCAGAGCATTGGCTTTAATCTTACTTTAGCTTATTATGTTAATCATCTTGTATCTTTTGATCATTTTTAAGCTTTCTTTTACTCTTGGATGTACTTAGATAGGGGATTTACTCCTTAGGCTAATTGTAGCTCTTTGAGCGAGTTCCGAGTTTATCCCCTTTAAGGATCTTGTAACCCTCTTTTGTGGCAATAAAATACCCCTACATGGGGCTTCCCCTAAAAAAAAAAACCCTAAACCCTAAACCATAAACCCTAAAAACCTAAAAACCTAAACCTAAACAATTTAAAACCTAAAAATAAATTAAACAAAAAACCAAAAAATAAATTAAATGAAAAAACAAAATAATAAAATAAAAACTGAAACTAAAACCTGAACCTAAACTTAAAAATAAAATAAAATAAAAAGTAAAAGAAAACTAAAATAAAATAAATAAAAACCTAACAACAATAACAACAACAACAACAATAAGCCTTCATCCTACTAAGTGGGGTCGACTACATGAATCTTTTGTCTCCATTGTGTCCTATTATTTGACAAATTCTCATTTAATTCAAGTATACTAAGGTCATTTTTTATACATCTTAACCAAGTCTTTTAGGTCTACCTCTACTTTTCTTAACATAAGGAAAATCTAATGCATCTAAGCTCCTAACCGGGTCATCGGAAGACTGATGTTTTATGTGGCCAAACCATCTAAGGTGACTCTCTCTAATCTTATCTGCCACTGGAGCTACTCCAAATTTTTACCGAACATATTCATTTTGCATTTTATATCAAAGAGTAAAGCCACTCATCCACCTAAGCATCCTCATCTCAGTAACACTTAACTTAGTCTTATGCTTCTCTTTTATTGGCCAACATTCTGCACCATAAGTCATTGCACGTCTCACCACCATCTTATAAATTTTTCCTTTAAGTTTAAGTGGAACTTTTCTATCACACAATAGGCCTGATGCATTCCTCCACTTCAACCATCCAACTTGAATTCTACTAATAACATCTCCATCTATTTCACCACCATTTTGAACAATAGAACCTAAATATCTAAATCGCTCACTCTTATTAATGACTTGTTCACCTAATGTTACAACACTATCACCAGAACTTCTACCACTAAAATTACACTCCATATACTCAATTTTAGATCTACTTAAATGAAAACCTTTAGACTCTAATGTTGACCTCCATAATTCAAGTTTCTCTTGGACTCCCTCTCTAGTCTTATCAATAAGAAGAATGTCATAAGCAAAAAGCATACACAAGGGTACATCTTCCTGTATATGCCTAGTAAGAACATCCATAACTAAAGCAAAGAGATAAGGTCCTAAAGTTGATCCTTGATGTAATCCAACTTAAATAGGAAAATATTTTGTCAATCCTCCTTGTGTTTGGACACAAGTGATAGCTCTAGTATACATATTCTTAATTACTTGAATATAACCAATATTAACTCCTTTCTATTCTAGAACACTCCAAAGAACATCTCTTGAAACTTTATCATAAGCTTTCTCTAAATCAATAAATATCATATGTAGATCCTCCTTACTTTCTATATACTTCTCCATCAATCCTCTTAACAAATGTATATCATCCATAGTAGATCTACCTGGCATGAAACCAAACTAGTTGTGAGAAACTATTGTATCACATCGTAACCTATGCTCAGTTACTCTCTCCCATAATTTTAATGTATGACACATTAACTTAATTCCTCTATAATTTGCACACTCTTGTGCATCACCTTTATTCTTATATATAGGAACCAACAAACTCTTTCTCCACTCATCTAGCATCTTTTTAGTCTTTGAAATAACATTAAAAAGATTTGTAAGCCAAGAAATTCCTTGATCTCCTAAACATTTCCACACTTCACTTGGAATATCATTAGGTTCTACTGATTTTCCACATTTCATTTTCTTTAAAGCTTCTCTAACTTCAGATTTACTAATACGATGATAAAAATAACATTCTCTATTTATGTTAAGGGTATTAAGGTTGCTAAAATCAATTGTACTTTCAGATCCTTCATTGAAAAGTTTATCAAAATACTTCATCCACCTATTTCCAATATCCTTTTCTAAGAAAAGCACTTTATTATTTTCATCCTTAATACACGTCACTTGAACTCGATCTTTGTTTCTCCTATCTCTTTGGTTGGCTAACTTATACATACATCTTTCACCTTCTTTGGTATCTAATCTATTGTATAAATCACTAAAAGCTAAATTTTTTGCATCATATATTGCTTTCTTAGAATCTTTACAGGCCATTTTATAACTCCCCCAATTCTCCAAGTTTTTATATCTAAACCAAGTTTTATAACAATCCTTCTTATTTCTTATCTTTACTTGCACACTATGACTCCACCACCAACTATTTTTATTAAAAGAAGTTTTTCCTTTTGATTCTCCAAGCACATTTTTAGCAACTTGCTTAATTTCAATTGCTACCTTTTCCCACATAACATTAGCTTCCTTATAAACATCCCATATTCTAAGCTCTTGTAGTTTGTTCTTAAAAATATTTTTATTTGTGTTTTTTAAGTGTGTCCATCTAATCCTAGGACAATAATTTGATTTATTTTTCCTCTTATAATCTTTTATCTTAAAATCTAAAACTAACAATCGATGTTGGGTACTTAAACTTTCACTTGGAATGACATTGCAATCTTTACAATCTAAACAATCTATTTTTCTTATCAAAAAATAATCAATCTTTGCTTTACTAAATCCATTTTTATAAGTAATAATATGTTCATCTCTTTTCTTAAATAAAGTATTAGCAACTACAAAATCATAAGCTAAGGCAAAATCTAATATAGTCCTACCTTCTTCATTAGTCACTCCAAATCCATAACAACCATGAATACTTTTAAAATCTTCTACCACTCTACCAACATGTCCATTTAAATCTCCTCCAATAACTATTTTTTCTTCAAGGGGTATCTTTTGAATTAATCCTTCTAAATCATTCTAAAATTTTTCTTTTGAGCTTACATCCAAACCTACTTGAGGAGCATAAACACTTATAACATTGATAATCTTAATATCAACAATAATCTTTAAAGCTATAAATCTATCTCCACATCTATTAATATTTATAACATTATCCTTCAAACTTTTATCTATAATCACACCTACACCATTTGTAGTTCTTCTACCTGAATACCAAAGTTTAAAACCTAAACTATCAATCTCCTTAGCCTTCTCCCCAATCCATTTAGTTTCTTGAACACATAAAATATTTATCTTACTATCAACCATAATATCTACTAATTCCATTAATTTACATGTAAGAGTACCTATATTCCAAGATCCTAACCTAATTGTAATTTCATGGACTAACTTCTTTGCCTACATCCATCCATAATGTGGGAACCATTGCTTATTTAACACTGCACCCAAGACCGATGCATGTCCTTGCACATTTTTCAGTATTCAAGCCATACAGCTAGCCGCCTGTGGGATGCCCTAGCATTAACACAATGATTTAAAGGATTCATGTCATGGTTATTTCGTTTTACTGTCGAGACTACCTAACCCTCTCACTTTTACATCCGGACTTGGGACCGGCAATGGTAGCGTTAATTAAAGAACCTAAACTAAACTAAAAAAATTAAATTAATTGAAGAATAAAAGACCTAAATAAAATAAAAACTAAACTTAAAATAAAATAAAATAAAAAACCTAAACCTAAATGAAAAAAAAAACTTAAAATAAAAATAAAATAAATAAAATAAAATAAACCAAAACCTAAACTATTGTAAACTAGACAAAATTAAATAAAATCTAAACCTAAAAATAAATAAAAAATAAAACCTAAAACATAAATGAAAAAAAACCTAAAATAAAAATAAAGTAAATAAAATAAAATAAACCAAAACCTAAACTATAGTAAACTAGACAAAATTAAATAAAACCTAAGCCTAAACTTAAACCAAAACCAAAACTAAAAAAAATAAACTAAAAAAACCTAAACCTAAATTAAAAAATAAAACATAAAAATGAACCTAAAATAAAAACCTAAAACCTAAACCTAAAAAAATAAAATAAAAATCTAAACTAAAACCTAAAAATAAAAACTAAAACCTAGAAATAAAATAAAAATAAAAATAAAACTTAACTAAAAAATAAATCTAAACCGAAACCTAAAAATAAACTAAAATAAAAAACTTAAACTAAAATAAATAAACTACTCTAAAAATAAAAAAAAATAAATAAAATAAAAATAAATAAAATAAAATAAATATCTTAAATAAACCTAAACCTGGGTTTAATTGGTTTTTGGAAAAAAAAACCCTAAATCCTAGATCACGGACCCACCCTAAACTTATAAACCTGATCTGAGTCCAACCCTCTAAAACCTATATAAACCTGAGCCCAAGACCCAGGCATACCAGACCTGGGCCTAAGGCCTGGGCCCTACCCTGACCTGGGCCCTGGGCCAGGCCAGGCCCTGAGTAAATCTTGAACACTGACCTGACCCTGGGCTTACCACAGACCACTGAGGCCACAAGGCTGAGCCCAGGCTTTACACCTGACCACTGACTGACCATATCATGAGCCAGGCCCTGGGCCCTGGGCCCAAAGGCCCACAGGCCACAGGCCAAGATGCTGGGCCAGGCCCAACCATGACCCTGACCCTGGGCCTGGGCCACACCCCAGACCTGAGCTGGGCCCTGGGCCACAACACTGACCTGAGCAGGCCCTAAGACCCTAGATCCTGGGCCCACTGACCTGGGCCCTGGGCTTAAATCTTACCACTGGTCAGGCTGGGCCACAGGGCTTAGGCTGACCTGGGTTGAGTGACCCTGGGCTTTGGCCCCCCTAAACTGGGCTAACCAAAATGGCCTGGCCCTAAACTGGGCTCTGGGGTGTGACCCTAAAGGCTGGGCCATGGGCCAGCCACTGACCCTGGGCCCTGAGCTATAACCATAACCCTGGGCCCTAAAGCCCTGGCTCAAGGTTGTGACCACTGGAAACCCAAACTGACCTAAACCCTACTGTAGGCCACCACCACCCTAAAACCACCCTGGGCTCTACTAAACCCTAAACCCAAACCAAAACCCTAAACCCAGCTAAAATACCACAAAACCTAAACTAACCAAACCTAAAGCCTCATTACCCTAAACCATTTTCATTAAACCCCCTTGGCGTTGGCTTTGCAATTCCTGTTCCTTTTCCTTTCCCGTGGCTGTTTTTTGACTTCTCGATCATTCCTTTTGGATATCTTCTCTCGGTTGGTCACTTATGTGGGTTTCCCTTGATCTTACAATGGTGGAAGCACCGCTTTCTATGCAGCCGAGCTCTTTGAACTTGGAGGCGTCGGCTAAGGCTTCTAATTTTCAAGGTAATATCGATCCGACTCCAACCGTTACTGCGCCTGCTATTAATTCCTTCAAGGATGCTTTATCTAGTAAGAACAGTTGCTCTAATGCTTCAGTCAATTTAATTTCAACTTCTTTTTGAGGAATGCTGGTTGTAATGTGCTCGGATCTTGATGTGGAAAAGCTGGCGAAGCCCTTTGAATTTTCATTAGTTGGTAAATTTTCATTGCGTCACCCGACTCTTGAAAGCATCGATCCTTCTTTCATAGCCATCTGTGTATTCTATCGGATTGATTGATCCTAGGTATATCCTTATTCAGTTATCTAATGATTTAGACTACTCTAGAGTCTTTGCTCGTCGCTCTTACTTTGTGTGCAATTGTCAAATGAGGATTTTGAAATGATCTCCTCTATTTGATGTCAAAGAGGAATCCCCAATTATTCCTTTATGGCTAGCTTTTCCAAACATGAGGATACACCCATCAAGTCTATTTGCGGTTGGGGCTCTCTTTGGTAGGCCCCTTCAAATAGATCAAGCCGTGAGATCCGCGACCATCGTTGCTCGTATTTTGGTTGAGAATGATATTACCAAAAAGTACCCTAAAGAAGTTTGGATCGGTTCAGAAAAATTTGGGTATAATCAAAAAGTTGAATTTAAAAATTTCCTATTTTTTGCTCACATTGTAAGATCCATGTTCATGATCACTCTGAATGCTTTGTGTTACACCCTAATCTTAAAAAGAAAAAATTGCGATCTAATCCCTCTCAACAAATGAAAAAAATAAGTTATGTGCCTAAAGTTACTCAAAATGGAACTCACCCTCCTACCCTCTCCTTTATTACCTACAGTTTTCTATTGGAGAACAATGCAGGCTTGATAAAATAATGATATTGAGGTTTGTGAGAAAACTAATGATAACTTACCTAACATTGCTTACTTGTAATAACGGCATCTCAAAAGACAATCCCTTGACTCATATGAATCATAATGGTGATTTGAATGGGAACCTCAAGTTGGATCAAAATCTCAAAACGGAATTGTTCAAAAATTTTGATAATTTGGTGATGGATCAAAATCAATAGTACTCATGGAAATGAAAATGAATTTGTGCTATTAATGGTGCACAACCTCCTTCTATTACTTTACAGAGTGATACACATGCTAACCCTATTTCTCAACCTAACTCTGATACCGAAGAAGGGGAAATCACTATTAAGAATGCTTTGACAAATACTGGTCCTATTCTGAATATCACAAATCACTCTCTTCCAGATGGAGATACTTGAACATAGATAGGCCTTTTCAAACTTATTAAAAAAAATTTAAAGCTAGAATGTTCACTAGAACCACTCAATCTTCTAACTTCCCATAAATAATTATTTCTTTTTCTCTTCTTCTTATTTTTTCATTTTTTCAGTTATCTCTTCTTTTCTTTCAACTTATTATGATCAATTTTCTTATTTGGAATGTTCGGGTATTGGGACTCTCACTGTCATAATCATATTAGAAGCCTTTGTCGTACACATAACATAGCCTTACTTGTTATTATTGAGCCATTCATTCACTCTTCTAAGATTACCCATGTTGCTAGAACACTAGGCTTTCAAAATTTCTTTTATAATATTAGTAATAAAATTTGGTATTTTTTGAATAATTTAATCAACATTTCTATCCTTGATGATCTCCAACAATTGGTTAATGTTCAAATCTCATTGGGTGAATTTTTTGCTCTTGGTTCCTTTATCTATGCATCTTGTAATAGAGGTGGTAGGAAAATCCTTTGGGATCAATTAAGAACTTTCGCCTCCTCGATCAATAAACCCTGGTTGGTTGGGGGTGATTTCAACACTATTATCGCTTCCTCGGAAAGAAGGGGAGGTTGCTCTCCTAACATCCACTCCATGGAAGATTTTTCTAATATGATTCTCGATTGCAACTGATTGATATTGGTTTTTCGGCTCACTATATGTTCATAACTCTAGAAAATGCTTGATAGGACACTCTTTAATTCCCTTTGGATCAATCAATGGCCCCTCACTTCTGTTGAGCATTTGAGCAGAACTTTGTCTAACCATGCTCCGCTATTGATCTCCATCAAAACTCTTTCTAGTACTATATCCTCCCCCACTCCTTTTATATTCCAAAATATGTGGACCCAACATAGTGATTTCTTTAATGTTGTTTCCACTAATTGGATCGCCCCTATTCACCTGCAATTTTAAAGGCATGATTCGCTTTGGCTTAAGCTTAAAAGACTAAAATAAAACCTAAATTGGTGGAACAAGCACCATTTTAAAAATCTCTTTTCCAATCTAAAAAATATGGAACAATTAGTTTGCTCCCTTGAAGATGCGTGTTAACTAACCCTAGTATGAGTTAAACACCGCTAAAGATAACTTGATTAATTATCGTAATATGGAGGAAACCTACTGGCGGCAAAAGGCCGCTAGCAAACATATTGTTGATGGTGACATAAATACAAGGTATTTCCATGCTCTTTTCAAAAAAAAGGAAAGCCTTAAACTCTATTCAAAAAATCAAAAATATTAACGGTAGCTGGATCACTGATAATAATGAAATTAAAGATTTTGTCATTCACATTTTCAAAATTTATTAAACAACAACCCTAACATAGAACCCCTCTCTAACACTCACCTGATCTCCTCTATGATTACTAATGATGAAAACCATTTACTCACTTTGCGTCCTATGGAAACCGAGATTAGTAGTACTTAGCATGAACACCGACTGCTTGTCGTACGATGGCTACATCATTTCTTTTAGCATTGTTGGCCTATTATTAAGTCTGACCTTGTTGATGTTGTTGTTGATTTCTTTGATGGCAACTCTTTACCTAGATACTTTTCTAGCACTTTCTCATTTCCCTCAAAACTAATAATCCTAATACTTGGGGAGATTTTAGACCTATCAGCCTTTGCACCTTCTTTCAAAAACTCATTGCTAAGTTAATTAATAATAGGATAAGTCCGCTGCTCCCTAAAATTATTTCTCCTAACCAAACTGGCTTTGTTAAAAGTAGAGCTATATCCGATATTACCCTTCTAACCCAAGAGATGGTTCATGACCTTGATGTTCCTATAAGAGGTGGCAACATCCTCTTCAAATTGGACATCTCTAAAGCTTTTGATAATCTCTCTTGGGATTTCCTCTTTCAAATTTTCCATTTGTTTGGGTTTTCTGATAATTTCATCTGCCTCATCAAAAATTGTATTACCAATGTTTGGTTCTATGTTATCATGAATGGTAAGTCCCTTGGTTTCTTTACTTCGAGGCATGGCTTGAGACAAGGAGACCCCCTTTCACCCTCTCTTTTTATTATTGCTATTGAATATCTTTCGAGAAGCTTGAATGATCTTTTATACAAAAATCCTTCCATATTTTTTAAAACTAAAGGTGGTCTTCCTATCTCTCATTTTAGTTTTTGCTGATGACTTTATAATCTTTTGTAATGCCTCTATTCGGTACATTAAAACTATTAAGAGCCTTCTTAATAAATTTGGCAATGAAAGTGGTCTCTTTCTTAATGAAGGAAAATGTTGTTTCATTCCTTCCTCTAAAATCCCCTCTAATAGGACCAATCAAATCTTGAGAATTACTAATTTTCAGCAACATCAACTTCCCATTTATTATCTTGGGGCTCCGCTTTTTAATGGTCCGAAAAGATCTCATCTTTTTGATGATCTAATCCAGAAAATCTCTAATAAAATTTTTGTTTGGGAATTCCATTTACGCTCTTTTGGTGGTAGGCTCACTTTGATTAAGAGCACTCTTAAATCCATGCCTTTATATCTCCTCCAAACCATTGTGCACCATTTTATATCATTAATTGAGCCTCATTAACAAATTTTTCTGGGGCTCTAATAACTCCTCTAAAAGAATGCACTGGACCTCTTGGTTTAAAAGTTGTGGCACCCTAGCTGAAGGTGGCCTTGGATGTAATCCAATCAAAAGAAGCTATCACTGCTTTTTCCTATATGCTTTGGTGGAACTTTAGGAGTAACAATTATCTTTGGGCTAATTTCATGACTGCTAAATATTGCCAGGGTAAGCACCCCCTCATTTGTCCCTATAAAGTAGGAGACTCTCCTGTTTGGAAAAGACTTTGTTCCATCAAATGGGATGCAAAATCCTTAAATTTTTGGGGGATTAACTCTGGCTCCTCCTTCTTTTGGCAAGATAATTGGACTGGATGTGGGTCCATTGATGACTTACTTTCCACCCATTTCACTGCCGCTATTAAAGTGAAATCTTTCTGGCAGAATAATATGTGGAATATTAGTAAGCTTATTGATTATATTCCTTCCTTTCTCTTAAACAAGCTTACTACTATTCCTATCATTCCTACCAATCTAGACCATATCCTTTTTAAGCTCTCACATAATGGTGATTTCAACTTTAAAAATATTTGGATTCACATTAAAGAAACTCATGATTCTTCCAATGTGTTTCTCAAACAATGGAATAACAGTATCCTTACTTCTTATTCTATTCTTACTTGGCATAATTTGAAAAACTTCATCCCTGTTGATTCCTTGTTGTGGGGTAAAGGCTTTCAATTACCTTCAAAATGCCAATGCTGCTTTCACATTGAGAATGTGAACCATGATTTTGTTAATGGGGCCATTGCTTCTAAACTTTGGATTTGGTATGATGACCTCTTTAACATTGTCATTTTCAATAGCTCCTTAACTTTATATCAACTTCTTTAAGTTTATTTTGACAACACTATTAAAGGTCACATTAAAGTCATAACTATCACTCTTATTTGGTTCATATGGATGGACGTAATGATGCAAAATATCGGGATCCCTATGAATCACATGAGAATAATTGTTAGAATTAAAAACAAAATTTGAGACATGTTCAATGCCAATCTCATTAACTACAAACAATTCAAAGGTTGTAAATTTGTGCAAATAAACTGGGTTTTAACTTACCAGATCAACCCTACTATAAAAGTGACAAGATTGTCTATTGGGTAAAATCTCTTGATAATACTATTAAAATTAACACCGATGTTCTCCTCACAAAGGTTCGGCTTTGGCATTTTCAAAAAATCTTAATGGTAAAGTCCTATGTGCTTTTGCCTACCCCTTGCTTCTTGCTCGCATGGCTTATGGCGGTACAAAGCTCTCCATATTTGCTTTCAAAATGGTTGGCTCAATATTTGGATTGAGGTGGATGCCCTCCTGTTGATGATCTTTTGAATTATACCAAAATGAGCAACACTAAATTATACTACCTTCTCAAGCAAACTAGTGCTCTACTTACCCAACTTAATTTTAGAATCACTCATGTATGGCGTGAGGGTAATGTGTCGATTACCTTGCCAACTGCTGATGATAAACTTCTTTGATCAACTAACTCTTCCTAAACATTTGTGTGGCTTGGTTAATCTGGACAATAGGCTCCCTTATCTCAAAAGTAATCTAACCTCCGCTTGATCTCAATTCTCGCTTAACCGCATGATCACTTTCTATTGTTGTTTTCTTGGTATTTGTTGATGCTTCATCCGGATATCCCTTGGTGTTTTTCTGTTGATTTATGTGGCATGTGCTGTTGGTTTAATTGCATTAATTCTAATTGGGGCCTTCCTGTTTCTACTACTTTCAATGATAAGGTATTGATGTTCCTTTAGAATTTGCTGATGCATTATCCTTTTACTCCTTGTTGGCCATTCCGCTATTGGGTTTACTTTTAACCCTGGGGTTTTACTCACAAAAGCAAGTGTTCACTTGCTGTGAGATATATTATTTAATTGTTGTTGTTGTACTTTTTGATCAACAGGGATAGATTTCTATCCCTATCTTGGAATTATATTATGGGATCCTTGCCTCAATATTTAACTATTATACCTCTGTATATCTTTATAGCTATTTTAATTGATATTCATCTCTTTATTATGGTTGTTGCCTCTACTATGTTTCATATCCTTATCTCCACATCCTATAAGGAGATCTCTGCACTAGCCTTGCTTTTATAACTCCTTCTCTCTCAGTGATTGGAATTATCTCGACTTCCAATATTATTGATGTTGTGGGATTAGGCATAATATTTTTGTTTATATCAAAGATGACTTGCTTTGAACCATTTAGTAATCTATGTTGTACCTATGTTACTTGCTTGTATCTTATGTTGGATGCAATATCTCTCGATGTTTTAATTATCGCTTTTTGGTTTTCAGATGTTTACCTCCTCTTTCCTACCTGTAAGGAAAGACATAGCATTTCTATTCTTATTATTAAGATCTCTTTGAAGGTTAACCTTATGGTTTTGGTTGTTGTTGCCTATTGTTCTCTCAACTTTGTCGCTTTTTCTAGGGATCAACTCATTTGTTGTCCTTTCCCCTGCTCTAAATTTGGGCACATCTTTGTGATTATCCAACTGTCTAATTGGAATTTAGCATATGCTGGGTTATTGTCTTGTTCCGAACTTTTTTGAGGTTTTTGAATGGATGTCGGCTTTTGCTTTGTTGCTTGTTTCTTTTTTAGCAATTGGGTCAGATCTCCACTTTTCAGCTTTGGCCTGATCATTTATCTCGGGACTTATCTTCAGATTGTCTATTTGCAATGGGAGGTTTATGGACAACTGTTTTTTTTTATCTTGGTTGTTGGATTACCTAGAACATTGAATCCCTTGTTCAAAAAACTATTGTCTTGCTTGTTCAGTGGTGCTTTGTTGTTTGCTTTTGAGTTGCTTTGCTTGCTTTGGCTACCCTCATTTTGTCTATTTGTAATGCATGGTTTTTTGGCCAACCTATTATTTATTCTCTTGGATGTTGGCTCACTGCTCATTGATTCCTTTGCCCTTGCTACTTGGGTTGTCTTCCTATTATGCAAGGTCCTTTGAGTTGTTTGGTTGCTTTAACCTCATTTCCCAGGGGAGGCTATTTTTCTTATTTTTGTTATCTCATTGCAAGTTTGACTTTCTTATTTTTTCGATGCTTTCCGAGATTGTGGGTTTAGCTTCATGCTGATCACCCCTTTCTAGAAGGGTTTTTTTCTTGCTATTTCTATCTTCTACTTTTTTTTATTAGAGTTTTATATGATCGTGCTTTAACTGCTCTATTTTCTCCACTATTTTGATTTTCCTTTATCCAGCAGGTTATCATTATGTTGGTCTCTTCGATTTTCATCGCTTTTGTTTTCACTGGTTTCACTTGCTACTATTTTTTCCACTCTGCTAGTCTTGGCCAAGCCTTTTCCCTATCTATCCGAAATTAACTGTATTTTCTTTTTGATTGGATTAGTTTTGGCCAACTTGTCGCTATTTTATATCTTGGGGTTGGTGATCCGGATCATCAATCTTATGTCCGCTTCCTCGCGGGTTGTCCATCCGTCAAGAGGGTCATTTTGATGTTATTTATTTTACTATCCCTTTGCAGGATTAGACTCCTTAATGTAGTTTGCTTTAACTGAGTATCTGGGTTTAGCTGCCAGCCTGATTATCTTTACCTGGAGGGACTTTTCTGCTGATCATCTTTTGAACACCTTCGATTTTCATTCTACTTATCTGCCTACTAATAAAGTTTTATATAGTGGGGGTAATAATTGTATTATTGCTTATCCTGTTGGCCTTTGGATTTTTGGATCCTTTATCCAAAGAGGTTGTTTTATGGTTGTTGGTCGCTTTCTTGCACATTCGTTATTGGCTTTTGGGTTTTGCTAACATAAGGGTTGCAACTAACTTCATCTACTATTTTTCCCTCTTGGTTATGCTAAATTTGTGTGATCATTGTGATTATGCTTTTGCCTCTTGATTTTAATCTTTGCACGCTTAATCTCAATGGATGGATTTATGGCCAACTAGATGGATATTACTATCATGACCGCTATGAACTGGATTATTAAGTTTAATAAGCAAGATGCTTCTATCAGGTGTTATCTCGATTGCCACTTCTTTGAGTTGTTTGTGATGGGGATCCACCGATTCTTCATACCGCTGCTATACTCCCATGGTTATTTGGGCTTGGGATATCTGCTTCCCTTTATATTTGTCGCTTTTAATTTCAATCAAGGAGGCTATTAAGACGCATTACTTACATTCTTTTACGGCTAAACTAGATTATTGAGTATGATGATAAGCAAGTTGATCCCGTGGTGTTATCTCCTGATTGTCTCTTATTGGAGCCGCTTGTGGTGGGAGCCCCTTATCTCTTCTTATATGTTGTTGTATTCCCATTTCCTATGGTAATTTGGGATTGGGGTTTGTTGTTTCCCTTATAATTCTTCTTAATCAAATAAGGAGGTTGTTAAGAGCTACATTACTTACATTCTTTGGTTATCCTTTTCTGGGAAATAACCCTGAATTGCTTACTGGACTGTTTACCAAGACAGTATATTTATTATTGTCCTTTGGAATGGGGTTAATTCCATGCTCTTGTCTTTGTTTTTGGTTTGCAGAATTTCTATTGTTTCCGGTGACTCTTCTTCCGGTCTCATTAATCCTTTAAATCAAAAATCTGATGACCGACATTGATGGCCCTCTTTCATTTGAGTTGGGATTATCATGCCATGGAGCCTAATATGATGACATATAATTTGCATGTGATCCCCTTACCCACTTTGCTCTTTACTGCTCTTTCTTCTACTCAGATAATGCCTTTGCCTATGTTTGTGTGTATTATAGCTCAACGATCTTCATCAAATGGTCGCTATACGTTTGTTGGCTATGATGGTTGTGATGATTTCACCCTTTTTGGTATTAGCTCTGTGATGTAACCCTTCTAAGTTTGATGCTCATATTTACCTTCCTAACTTGGTGTGACTGAGAGCCACCTCTATCACACCTCTTTATTATTACCATTCTCAAAATTTGTCGCTGCCACCACTTTCTCTATATTACCTTAACTGCTCTAACTTCTTTCTTTTACAATCTTGCGTGTGTGTCTTTTACTTTTTTCTCTTGGTTACTCCATTGTGTCATGCATTCTCACATCCTGTAACATTGACCCTTATCCTTCATTTGCTTATATATGTTAATCAATTTGTATCTTTTGCTTGCTTAACTCTTTTCTTTTGCTTGATGATGTTTAGATAGAGGATTTACTCCCTAGACTGATTGTAGTTTGAGGTTTTGAGTTTATCCTGGACCTTATAACCCTTTTTTGTGGCAATAAAATTCCCCCTATATGGGGTTTCCCAAAAAAAAAACCCTAAACCCTAAACCCTAAACCATAAACTAAAATAAATAAAAACTAAACTAAGTAAAATAAATAAACCTAAACCTATCAGTTTACTTAATTTTTTTAATAAAAAAAGACCATAAACCCTAAACCTTAAACCTTAAACCCTCAACCCTAAACCCTAAAACTAACACTAATAAACCTAAAAAATAAACTTAAAAATAAAACCTAAAAAATAAATAAAAAATAAAACTTAAACCCTAAACTAAAAAAAAAAATTAAACCTAAGATAAATAAAATAAAATAAACATAAACCTAAACTAAAATAAATAAAACATAAACCTAAACCTAAAATAACCTAAACCTAAACCCTAAACTAAATAAAATAAACTAAAAATAAATCTAAACCTAAACTAAATAAAATAAAATAAACCTGAAATAAAAAATTAAAACCTAAACATAAAAAATAAAATAAAACCTAAACCTAAACCTAAAAAGAAAAAATAAAATCTAAACCTAAAAAATAAAATAAAAATAAAACTAAACTAGAATTATAAACATAAACCTAAACCGAAACCAAAAAAATAAAGTAAAACAATTAATCCTTAAATAAATAAACTAAACTAAATAAAAAAATAAAAAATAAACCTACATAGAAATAAAAATAAAATAAACTAAAATAAATAAACTAAATAAACCTAAACATACTAGTTTACTTAATTTTTTTAAAAAATCATAAACCCTAAATGCTAAACACTAAATCCTAAACCCTAAACTCTAAAACTAACCTTAAACACTGAACCCTAAACCTACAACCCTAAACACTAAACTCTAAAATGTTCTAAACTCTAAACCCTATCCCTAAACCCTAAACTAACCCTAAGCCCTAAACTAACCCAAAACCATAAACCCTAAAGCTAAACACTAAACCCTAAACCCTAAACCCTAAATCCTAACCCTAAACCCTAAACCTTAAAACCCTAAACCCTAAAACCCTAAACCCTAAACCCTAAAAACCTAAAAACATAAACCCAAACTATATAAAACCTAAAATTAAATTAAACAAAAAATCCTAAACCTAAATTAAATAAAAAATTAAAACAATAAAATAAAAACCTAAACTAAAACCTAACCCTAAATTTAAAAATAAAATAAAATAAAAAATAAAAGAAAACTAATATAAAATAAATAAAAACCTAAACTAAACCAAAAAAATAAATTAACTAAAGAATAAAAAACCTAAATAAAATAAAAACTAAACTTAAAATAAAAATATATAAATCCTAAAATAAAATAAAATAAAAACTAAATAAAAACCTAAACCCTAATAAAAAAACCTAAAATAAAAATAAAATAAATAAAATAAAATAAACCAAAACATAAACTATAGTAAACTAGAAATAAATAAATAAAACCTAAGCCAAAACTTAAAATAAACTAAACCTAAGCCTAAACCTAAACAAAATAAAATAAAATAAACAAAAAAACTAAACCTAAACTTAAAAATAAAACTTAAATATGAACCTAAAATAAAAACCTAAAATGTAAACCTACAAAAATAAAATAAAAATCTAAACCTAAACCTAAAAATAAAAACTAAAACTTAAAAATAAAATAAAAATAAAACTGAACTAAAAAATAAACCTAAACTAAACCTAAACTTAAAAAATAAACAAAAATAAATAAACTACACAAAACAAATAAAAATAAAAAATAAAGTAAACTAAAATACTTAAAAAATAAACTAAATATACTAAATAAACCTAAACCTATCGGTTTACTTAATTTAATTTTTTTTAAACCTTAAACCCTAAATCCTAAACCCTAAACCCTAAATGCTAAACCTATAACCCTAAATCTACAACAATAAACCCTACACCCTAAAAAACCCTAAACCATAAACCCTAAACCCTAGAAGCATAAACTCAAACCTACACCAACCCTAAATCCAACCCTAACCTAAACTCCTAAACCCTAAACCCTAAACCCTAAACCCTAAACCTAAATCCTAAAACCTAAATCTAAACCTTAAACCTTAAAACCTAAACCTTAAAGCCTTTTAAACCTTAAACTAACCTTAAACCCTAAGCTAACCCAAAACCTAAACCCAAAACTCTAAACCCTAAACTAAAACCTAAACTAAACTCAAACTTACACCTAAACCCTAACCCTAAAACTATAAATTAACCCTAAACTAAACTAAACCTAAACCCTAAAACCTTAAACCTTTTAAAGCCTAAACCTGAAACTAACCTTAAACCCTAAGCTAGCCTTAAACCCTAAACCCTAAACCCTAAACCCTAAACCCTAAACCCTAAATCCTAAACTAAAATAAATAAAAAATAAACTAAGTAAACTAAATTAACCTAAACCTATAAGTTTACTTAAATTTTTTTAAAAAGACTCTAAACCCTAAATCGCAAATCGTAAACCCAAACCCTAAACCCTAAACCCTAAAACCTCAACCCTAAACCCTAAAATTAACCCTAATAAACCTAAAAAATAAACTTAAAAATAAAACCTATAAATAAATAAAAAATAAAACCTAAACTCTAAACTTAAAATAAATAAAATAAAATAAACATAAACCTAAACTAAAATAAACTAAACTAAAATAAATAATGCCTAAACCTAAACTTAAAAGAACCTAAACCTAAACCCTAAACTAAATAAAATAAAATAACCTAAAAATAAACCTAACCCTAAAGTAAAAAAAAAAAAAATAAACCTTAAATAAAAAATTAAAACCTAAACCTAAAAAATAAAATAAAAACCTAAATGTAAACTTAAAAATAAAAAATAAAACCTAAACCTAAAAAATAAAATATAAATAAAACTAAAATAAAAAATAAACATAAACCAAAACCTAAACCAAAAAATTAAAATAGATAAACTAAACTAAATAAAAAATAAAAATCAACCTAAATAAAAATAAAAAATAAAATAAACTAAAATAAATAATCTAAATAAACCTAAACCTACCGGCTTACTAAATATTTTTTTTAAAAAAACTAAACCCTAAATGCTAAACACTAAATCCTAAACCCTAAACCCTAAGACTAACCTTAAACACTAAACCCTAAACCTACAACCCTAAACTTTAAATCCTAAACCTAATCCCTAGACTAAACTTAAACCCTAAACTAACCCAAACCCATAAACTTAAACCCTAAAAACCCTAAATCCTAAAGCCTAAACCCTAAACCCTAAACCCTAAACTCTAAAATAACCCTAATTCATAAGCTAACCCTAAACCCTAAAAAGTCTAAACCCTAAAGCCTAAACACTAAACCCTAAATACTAAACCCTAAACCCTAACCCTAAACCCTAAACCATAAAACCTAAACTCAACCTAAACCTAAACCTAAATACAAAAACCATACTTAAACTAACCTAAACCCTAAACCTGAAACCCAAAAACCCTAAACCCTAAACCCTAAAATCTACAACCCTAACCCTAAACCCTAAAATCTATAACCCTAAACCCAAAACCATAAAACTCTAAACCTAAACCCTAAACTCTAAAACCAAAAAACCTAAAAACCTACACCTAAACTAAATAAAACCTAAAAACAAAATAAATAAAAAAAACCTAAACCAAAATAAATTAAAAAAATTAAAATAAAATAAAAACATAAATAAAAACCTAAACCTAAATCTAAAAAAAAATAAAATAAAAAATAACAACTAAACTAAAATAAAATAAATAAAACCTAAACTAAACTAAAAAATAAAAAACCTAAATAAAATATAAACTAAACCTAAAATAAAAATAAAATAAATCTAAAATAAAATAAAATAAAAACTAAATAAAATCCTAAACCTAAACAATAAACTTAAAAATAAATAACAACAAAAATCTAAACCCTAAACTAAAAAAAAACCTAAACCTAAAATAAAAATAAAATAAACATAAACCTAAACTAAAATAAATAAAACCTAAACCTAAACCTCAAAAAAACTAAACCTAAACCTAAACTAAATAAAATAAAATAAACTAAAAATAAACCTAAACCTAAACTAAAAAATAAAACTTAAAAATATAAACATAAAACCTATACCTAAAAAAAAATTAAAACCTAAAACCTATACCTAAAAAAATAATATTAAAATCATAACCTAAACATAAAAATAAGAAATAAAACTGAAACCTAAAAAATAAAATAAATCTAAACTAAAAAAATAAACCTAAACCTAAACACAAATCTAAAAAATAAGCTAAAATATAAAACTTAAACTAAAATAAATAAACCTAAAATAAATTAACTAAACTAAATAAAAATAAAATTAAACCTAAATGAAAATAAAAATAAACTAAAATAAATGAAAAATAAACTAAATAAACCAAAACCTACATGTTTACTTAATTTAAAATAATAATAATAATAATAATAATAAAAAACCTGACCATAAACCCTATAACTAACCCTAAACCCTAAAACTAGAACCCTAAACCCTAAACCCTAAACCCTAAACCTAAACCCTAAACCCAAAACCTTAATCCTTGAAACCTAAACTCTAAACCCTAAACCATGAACCATAAACCCTAAACCCAAAACCTTAAACCCTAAACTCTAAACCCTACACCCGAAACCCTAAACCCTAAACCCTAAACACTAAACCCTAAAACCATAAACCCTGAACCCTAAAGCCTAATCCCTAATCCCAAAACCCTAAACCCTAAACCCTAAACCCTAAACCCTAAATACTAATCCCTAAACCCAAATCTCTAAACCCTAAACCGTAAACCCTAAAATCTATGTCCTAAACCCTAAACCCTAAACCCTAAATCCCAAACCCTAAACTAACCTTAAACCCTAAACCCTAAACTGTAAACCCTAAAAGCTAAAAACCTAAACATAAAGTAAATAAAACTTTAAAATAAAACATATAAAAAACCTAAACCAAAATAAATAAAATAAAATAAAATAAAAACATAAACTAAAACTTAAACCTACACCTAAAAAGGAAATAAAAAACTAAAAACAAAACTAAAATAAAATAAATAAAAACCTAAACTAAATTAAAAAATAAAAAACATAAATAAAATAAAAACTAAACCTAAAATAAAAATAAAATAAAATAAAAACTAAATAAAAACCTAAACCTAAACAATAAACCTAAAAATAAAACCTGAAAATAATCTAAAAAAAACCTAAACCTAAAATAAAAATAAAATAAAAATAAACCTAAATTAAAATACACTAAACCAAAATAAATAAAACCTAAACCTAAACCTAAAGTAAACTAAACTAGAGGCTAAACCCAAACTAAAAATAAAATAAAATAAACTAAAAATAAACCTAAACCTAAACTAAAAAATAAAACCAAAAAATAAACCTAAAATCAAAACCTAAAACCAAAACCTAAAAAACTAAAATAAAAACCTAAACCTAAACCTTAGAATAAAAAATAAAACCTAAAATAAAATAAAAATAAAACTATACTAGAAAATTAGCATAAACTGAAACCTCAACCTAAAAAGTGACAAAAATAAAAAACCTAAACTAAAAGAAATAAACTAAACTAAATAAAAAAAACTTAAATGAAAATAAAAAATAAAATAAACTAAATAAACCTAAACCTATCGGTTTACTTAAATAAAAAAAGACCCCCTTATCCCTAAACCCTAAGACCTAAACCCTAAATCTTAAACCCTAAACCCTAAACCTTAAACCCTAAAACTAACCCTAAACTTACAACCTTATACCCTAAACCCTAAAAAACACAAAATCATAAACCCTAAACCCTAAGCTAACCCTAAATGCTAAACCCTAAAACCCTAAACCATAAAGCCTAAACCCTAAACCCTAAACCCTGAACCATAATCCAAAAGCCTAAACCCTAAAACCCTAAACCCTAAAACCTTAAACCCTAAACCTTAAACCTAAACCCTAAACCCTAAACCCTAAAAAGCTAAAAACCTAAACTTAAACAAAATAAATCCTAAAGATAAAATACATAAAAAAACTTAAACCTAAATAAAAAATAAATTAAAATAAAATTAAAACCTAAACTAAAACCTAAACCAAAAAATAAGATAAAATAAACTAATAAAAATAAACTAAAATAAAATAAATAATAACCTAAATTAAACTAAAAATAAAATAAATGTAAGAATAAAAAACCTAAATAAAATAAGAATAAAATAATCCTAAAATAAGCCTATAATATAAATAAATAAAAATTAAATAAAAACTAAAATTAAAAAAATAAACATAAAAATAAAACTTAAAAATAAATAAAAAATAAAACCTAAACCCTAAACTAAAAAAGACCTAAACCTAAAATAAAAATAAAATAAAATAAATAAAATAAACCTAAACCTACACTAAAATAAACTAAACTAAAATAAATAGAGCCTAAACCTAAAATAAACTAAACCTAAACCTAAATCTAAAATAAATAAAATAAAATAAACTAAAAATAAACCTAAAATAAAAAATAAAACCTAAAAATAAACCTAAAACCTTAATCTAAAAAAATAAAGTAAAAACCTAAACCTAAACCTAAAATAAAAAATAAAACTAAAACTAAACCTAAATCTAAAAGATAAACTAAAATAAAAAACCTAAACAAAAGTAAATAAACCTAAACTAAATAAGCTAAACTAAATAAATTTAAAAAATAAACATAAATAAAAATAAAAGATAAGATAAATTAAATAAACAAAATAAATCTGAACCTACTGATTTACATAATTTTCTTTTTTTTAAAAAAAAAACTCAACCCTAAACCCTAAAAGTAAACTAAAAAAAACCTAAACCTATCGGTTTACTTAATTTAAAATTAAATTTAAACTAAAACCTGAACCCTAAACCTATAACCTAAACCCCAAACCCTAAAAAACATAAAATAAAATAAAATATAACCCTAACCATAAACCCTAAACCTATAACCCTAAACCCTAAAACCCTAAACCCTAAACCCCAAACCCTAAATCCCAAACCCTAAACAAACCCTAAACCCTAAACCCTAAATTGTAAACCCTAAAAAGCTAAAAAGCTAAACCTAAACTAAATAAAACTTAAAAATAAAATAAATAAAAAACCTAAACCAAAATAAAAAAATAAAATAAAATAAAAACATAAACTAAAACTTAAACCTACACCTAAAAGGGAAATAAAATAAAAAACTAAAGACTAAACTAAAATAAAATAAATAAAAACCTAAGCTAAACTAAAAAATAAAAAAACATAAATAAAATAAAAACTAAACCTAAAATAAAAATAAAATAAACTAAAAATAAAATAAAATAAAAACTAAATAAAAACCTAAACCTAAATAATAAACCTATAAATAAAACCTAAAAATAAATCTAAAAAAACATAAGCCTAAAATAAAAATTAAGTAAACCTAAACCTAAGCTAAAATAAACTAAACTAAAATAAATAAAGCCAAAACCTAAACCTAAAATAAACTAAACTTGAGCCTAAACCCAAACTAAAAAAAATAAAATAAACTAAAAATAAACCTAAACCTAAACTAAAAAATAAAACCTAAAAATAAACCTAAAATTAAAACCTAAGACCTAAACCTAAAAAAATAAAATAAAAACCTAAACCTAAACCTTAAAATATAAAATGAAACCTAAACCTAAAAAATAAAATAAAAATAAAACTATTCTAAAAAATTTGCATAAACTTAAACCTCAACTTAAAAAGTGAACTAAAATAAAAAACCTAAACTAAAAGAAATAAACTAAACTAAATAAAAATAAAAAAAATAAACTTAAATAAAAATAAAAAATAAACTAAATAAACCTAAACCTACTAGTTTACTTAATTTAAAAAACCCTTAACTCTAAACCCTAAGCCCTAAACCCTAAATCCTAAACCCTAAACCTTAAACCCTATAATTAACCCTAAACCTACAACCTTAAACCCTAAACCTTAAAAAACCCAAAATTGTAAACCCTAAATCCTAAATCCTAAATACTAAATCCTAAAAACCCTAAACCATAAAGCCTAAACCTTAAACCCTAAACCTTGAACCATAATCCCAAAGCCTAAACCCTAGAACCCTAAACCCTAAAACATTAATCCTTAAACCTTAAACCTAAACCCATAATCCAAAACCCTAAAAACCTAAAAACCTAAACCTAAAAAAAATAAAACCTGAAGATAAAATACATAAAAAACCTAAACCTAAATAAAAAATAAATTAAAATAAAATTAAAACCTAAACTAAAACCTAAACCTAAAAATAAAATAAAATAAGCTAATAAAAATAAACTAAAATAAAATAAATAATAACCTAAATTAAACTAAAAATAAAAGAAATTGAAGAATAAGAAACCTAAATAAAATAAAATTTAAACATAAAATAATCCTAAAATAAGCTTATAAGAAAAATAAATAAAAATTAAATAAAAATTGAAACTTAAAAAATAAACCTAAAAATAAAACTTAAAATAAATAAAAAATAAAACCTGAACCTTAAATTAAAAAAAAACCTAAACCTAAAATAAAAATAAAATAAACAAAATAAAATAAACATCAACCTACACTAAAATAAACTAAACTAAACCTAAGCCTAAAACTACAATAAATAAAATAAAATAAACTAAAAATAAACCTAAAAAGCCTAAAAATAACCCTAAAATATAAATCTACAACCTAAACCTAAAAAAATAAAGTAAAAACCAAAACATAAACCTAAAAATAAAAAATAAAACCTAAACTTAGAAAATAAAACTCAACTAAAAAATAAACCTAAACCAAAACCTAAAAAATAAACTAAAATAAGTAAACCTAAAATAAATAAGGTAAACTAAATAAATGTAAAAAATAAACATAAATAAAAATAAAAAATAAGACAAACTAAATAAACAAAATAAACCTGAACTTACTGATTTACATAAATTTTTTTAAAAAAAAACCCTAACCCTAAACCCTAAAAATAAACTAAAAAAAATCTAAACCTATCATTTACTTAATTTAAAATTAAACTTAAATTAAAACCTAAACCCTAAACCTATAACCTAAACCAAACCCTTAAAAACATAAAATAAAATAAAATATAACCCTAAACCTATAACCTTAAACCCTAAAACCCTAAACCCTAAACCCAAAATTGTAAATACTAAACCCTAAACTTTATACCCAAAGCCTAAACTCTAAACCCAAAAACCCTAAACCCTAAACCCTAAAAACCCTAAACCCTAAAGCCTGAACACTAAACCATAAACCCTAAACCCTAAACTTTAAACCCTGACCCTAAACCCTAAACCATAAAACCCTATAGCCCTAAATCCTAAAACCCTAAACCCTAAGCCCTAAGCCCTAAGCCCTAAACCCTAAACCCTAAACACTAAAAACATAAAAACCTAAACCTAAAAAATAAAATAAAAGTAAAACTCAACTAAAAATAAACCTAAACCTAAGCCTCACCCTAAAAAATAAACTAAAATAAAAAATGTAAATTGAAATAAATAAACTAAACAAAATAAAAATATAAAATAAACCTTAAAAAATTAAAAAATTGAAATAAATAAAAAATAAACTAAGTAAACTAAATAAACCTAAACCTACGAGTTTACTTAATTTTTTTTAAAAAAAACCCCTATACCCTTAATCCTTACCCTAAATCTTAAACCCTAAAACTAACCCTAAACCCTAAACCTTAAACCTACAACACTAAACCTACAACCCTAAACCCTAAACCCTAAAACCCTAAACCCTAAACCCTAAAGCCTAAACCCTAAACCCTAAACCCTAAACCCTTTAAGCATAAACCATAAAACCTTAAACCCTAAACTATAAACCCTAAACCCTAATCCCTAAACCCAAACCCTAAACCCTAAACCCCAAACCCTAAACCTAAACCTAAAGTAACTAAATAAATTAAAAATAATACACCTAAACCATAAAATCTAATAAACCTTAACATAAACTTAAACCTTAAGAATGGGTAAAACCTTGACAACAGGAACATCACCATCAACCAGGCTCAGTTTAGATCTAACGGTGGAGGTGAAGGCAAAGGCAGTGATTATCACACGGTGATGGGGATCTAGAGGTGGTGGTGGATATGGAGGTGGTTGTCAGTGCAGTGGTGGTTATGGAGTCAAGAGGAGTGATAGAGGTTACAAACGTGGTGGTGAGAGAGAGAGAGATCAGGGATATGATGGTGGATCCAGCTACTCGAGAGGCTGAAGTGGTTCTAATGGGAACTGGAGAAACTGAAGAATGGCCGACCGACTGCTGTTTATGGAACTGTCTTTATGGTAAAGACAATTTTAGTTATCAAGGATTTTTGATTTTCTCTATGCGTGCTCAATTTTAATCTATGTCTTCGCTTGTGTCATTGAAAACTTGGTGTGTTACTTGGTTGATGAAATCAAAATGAAAATATGTTAAATCTGAATTTGTTCTCTATTAGAACAAAAAAAACCAAAAACCCTAAACCCTAAACCATAAACTAAAACTTGAACCTGAAATCTAAAATCTAAACCTTAAACCCTAAACCCAAAACCCAAAAAATTTTAAAAAAAAATCAAAAAATATCAAAAAAACTCAAACCCTAAAACCTAAATTGTAAACCATAAACCTACAACCCTAAACCCTAAAACACTCAACCTTAAACCCTAAATCCCTACTATGGAATTAAGAGTGCTCTTGATCAAGGTTAGCCTACCACCAAAAGAGAGTAAATGGAATTCCCAAACCGAAATTTTAGTATAAATTTTTTGAATAAGATCAAAAGGTGAGATCTTTTCGCCTTTAAAAGTGGGGCACCAGATAGTTAATGGAAATTGACTTTGCTTAAAATTAGTAATCGGAGATTTGATTCAATCTATTGGGAGGGATCTTAGAGAGAATAAAACAATATTTTATCATTAAGGAAGAGACCACTAACTTTGCCAAAATCATTTAAGAGATTCTTAATATTTTGACATGTTGAAGGGAGGCATTAGAAGATTATAAAATCATCAAAGCTAAGATGAGAAACAGGGAAACCACCATGAGTTTTAAAAGCCATGTTAGGTTTTTTGATGAAAAGGTCATTGAGGCTTCTCGAAAGATATTCAACAACAATGATAAAAAGAGAAGGAGAAAGGGGGTCGCCTTGACGCAAACCATGGCTTGAAGAAAAGAAACCAAGGGACTCACCATTTAAGATGATAGAGAACCAGATGTTAGTGATACAACTTTTGATAATCCAAATAAAATGATCAGAGAAACCAAACAAATGCAAGATTTGGAAAAGGAAATCCCACGAGAGGTTGTCAAAGGCTTTAGAGATGTCTAGTTTGAAGAGCATATTACCTCTGGAAGAAATATCAATGTCATGAACCAGTTCTTGAGGAGAATATTATCGATATGGCTCTATTTTTAACAAAACTAGTTTGGTTAGGGAGATGATTTTATGAAGTGGGGACTAATTCTATTATTAATTAGTTTAGCAATAAGTTTTTGGAAAAGGTACAAAGACTAATAGTCTAAAGTCACCCTGATTCTATTGATGGTTTTAGGAATAAGGACAATAGAAGTCGGAAAAATATCCGGGAATAAAGTCGCCATCAAAGAAATCAATAACAAAGCATTAACAAGATCAAATTTAATAAAAGGCCAACAATGTTGAAAGAAATGAGTCGTGAAGCCATCAAGACCAGCAACGGAGTCATTGTTCATGCTATTGAGAGTACTACTAATCTCCGCTTCTGAGGGACGCATAGTGAGAAAATGGTTATCCTCATTGGTAATCATAGAAGAGATAAGATGGGTATTGGAGGGGGTTTCTAATGAAGGGTTAGAATTTAATAAATTTTGAAAGTGATGTATGACAGAATCCTTGATTTCATTGTTATCAGTTATCCAGCCACCATTAGGATTCTTAATTTTCTTAATCAAGTTTAGAGCTTTCTATTTATTACAAATAGCATGGAAATACCTAGTGTTTCGGTCACCCTCAGCAATATGTTTGCTAGCGGCTTTTTGACGCCAATAGGTTTCCTCCATATTTTGGTAGTTAATCAAATTATCTTTGGCAGTGCTCAACTCTTCAAGCTTACTGGGTCAAGACTCCTCTTCAAGTGAACAAACCACTTGTTCCATAGCTTTAAGATTGGTAAAGAGGTTTTTAAAAATATGCTTGTTCCACCAATTGAGGTTTTATTTAAGCCTCTTGAGCTTAAGCCAAAGCCGAACCATGCTTTTAACGGAATTATCCGGATGAATGGGAGCCATCCAGTTAGTGGAAACAAAATTAGTGAAATCACCATGTTGGGTCCACATATTTTGGAAACGGAAAGATGAGGGAATAAAAGGGTTAGTTGGGAGGAGTTTTGATAGAGTTCAAAAGAGGGGCATGATTCCATGTCTTTATATCTTATCCAAACCATTGTGTACCCATCTCGAGCATCAACAAAATTGAGTGTCTCCTAAATAAATTTTTCTGGGGCTCCAATACCTCTTCAAAAAAATGCACTGGACCTCTTGGTTTAAAAGTTGTGGCACTTTTGACGAAGGTGGTCTTGGTTGTAAATCCATAAAAGAAGCTATCAATGCCTTCTCCTATAAACTTTGGTGGAATTTTAAAAGTAATCACAGTCTCTGGGCTAATTTCATGACTGCTAAATATTGTCAGGGTAAGCACCCTCTCATCTATCCCTTTAAACCGGGTGACTCCCCTGTGTGGAAAGGACTCTGTTCTGTCAAATGGGATGCCGAATCCCTAATTTATTGGGGCATCAACTCTGGTACCTCTTTCTCTGGCAAGATAACTGGAGTGGTTGTGGTTCCATGGATGACTTACTCTACACTCATTCCACTTCCACCATTAGAGTAAACTCTTTTGGCATAACAATAAGTGGAACATATAATACCGATTTTATCCCTTGTACTTTCTCAAATATGATTACTTATTCCAATCTCCTCAAACTCAAGATCATATTCTCTTTAAGCTCTCTCACAATGGTGATTTCAACCTCAAAAATGTGTGGCTCCACATTAAAGATACTCAAGATTCCTCCTATGTATTCTCCAAACTTTGGAATAACAATATCCCTACTTCCTATTCTGTTCTTACTTGGCGTATTCTGAAAAATTTTATCCCTGTTGATTCCTTATTGTGGGGTAAAGGATTCCATTTACCCTCCAAATGTCAATGTTGTTTCCATATTGAGAATGTTAATCATGTTTTTGTTAATGGGGCCATAGCTTCTAACCTTTGGATTTGGTATGATGATCTCTTTAACATTGTCATTTTCAATGGCTCTCTTACTCTATATCAACTTCTTGAATTCTATTTTGATAACACTACTAAAGGTCACATTAAAATTATCATTGCTATCACTCTTATCTGGTTCATATGGATGGACCGTAATGATTCAAAACATCAGGGATCCCTATGAACCATGTGAGGATTATTGCTAGAACTAAAAGCAAAATTTGTGACTTGTTTAAAGCCAATCTCATTCATTACAGACACTTCAAAGTAAATTTGTGCCAATAATGGCATTAACCTGCCGGATCAACCTTACTGTCAAAATGACAAGATTGTCTATTGGAAAAAACCTCTTGACCATATCATTAAAATCAATACTGATGGCTCTGTGTCTCATAATGGCTCTAGTTGTGGTGGCATTTTCAGGAACTCTAAAGGTCTAGTACTATGTGCATTTGCTTATCCCCTTATTTCCTGCACTGTCCCATTTTCTGAGCTTATGGCAATCTTCAAAGCTCTTGAGATTTGCATCCAAAATGGCTGGCTCAATATTTAGATTGAGGTGGATGCTCACGATTGATCTTTTGACTTCCACTAAGATGAGCGACAATCCTCTTCAAGCAAACTAGAGCTCTTCTTTCCCAACTAAATTTTAACATCACTCATGTTTGCGTGAAGGAAATGCTTGTGCTGACTACCTTGCCAATCTGGGTGCTAGATCCGATGGCATCATTTTCTTTGATCAACTCACCTTACCCAAACACTTGTAATGTGGTTAACGGACAATTGGTTTCCTTATCTCAACCTAATCCAACATTTGTTGTTTTTTTTCCAAATATGTATGCTTCTTTCTTTCTTGGGATTTTACTTTTATGCCTTTTGTGGATGCTTCAAACGGATATTACTTGTTGTCTTGATAATTGTGTAATGATTTGGAGTTTTAACTACTCCTTCATTAGGCTCACTATTTTGGCATTTACCGTTAAAGGACTGCTATTGAGCTATATGTATACTAATATTCTCGTGGAATTATGTTAAGCTATGTGACAACTGCTATTGGTTTTATAGCACCAATCCTATTTGGGACTTTAATCTTATTGCTGCTGGCTACATTTCTAATCCTAGGGGGCTTATTTGGTGCTAGATGGAGATATTTATTTTAATGGGCTTAGCTAATGCTATTAATTTCTACAACCTGCTATTTATTAAAGATATTACTACTTGGAGCATCTTAGTTCTCTATGTTGTTTCTATGCACTATAGTATTAGTACTGTTTACTATGCTGGTTGCAATAATTATCTTGATGATTTACTGTTAGGTTATTGGATCCTAACTGAAAATGACCGGTTTGACATCATTGTCTCCCATACTCTCTTTGATTCTAGCTTGGATCTTTTTTTCTTTTACTTGGTTATCTTTTACTTTACTTTTGTGCATGAAGAGTCTATTTGGCTTTTTGCTGATACTTATCATCTTGGCTATTGTTTATACTGGAACCTGGACCCCATACAACATGCTCTTTTTAGAATCCATTTCTTGTTTTAGCAGGGTCCCTTTGGTGGGATCTTGTTGTGGGGTGCTTATTTTCTTTCTCCCACCTACTATGGATGTTCTTTGTGCTTTCTCACGTGTCACACCTCCTTACCCTTAATGGCGCCTTTCTCATTATGCGTAACTTTGATATTACTTCTTGGTTATCCTTTATGTAACTCTTATTTGCACTATTTATTTTCTACCGGATGGAGTTCCATTATCGGTTGTTTTATTCAAGAGAACCTTCATGGATGCTTCAGATTGGGGCTTTGGTCTTCTTGCTCCCTCAGAATGGGCTTTCATGTTGGCCTTTCTTTTGGTTTCTTGTGTTTACCTATTTTCTTTGTTTCTCTTCTGTCTCCTACTAACTTCGGGATGTCGTTGGTCTTCCTCACTTTATCCTTGGCAGAATTGGATTAATGTGACTAATCATCCTTCTAATGCTTTAAATGTCTCTTACTGTTGCCTTGGTTGTTGGCTGCACTGGACTAATACTCTACAAGCTATTTCTGGGGTTTTGGTTTGTTTTGTTCAGCAAAATGTTGATGATTGCTTGGTGGATTTTGTTTTGAACCCTGGTACTTGTTTTTTATTTGCCTATCAAGAATCCACCGATCTTATTCTCCCTATCTTCTTTCAGTAAAACTTGTATTAATTGCATTGTTTATCCTGGATGGGTGGTTTTATGGCAAGCTAGCTGGTTTTTGTTGTCTTGATTATTTCTTGTCTTGGAGTTTTGCTATCTTGGTTTTTCAGGACTCCTATGTTAGCTCCATCCCTGTTGGCTGTAGGATTTCTAGGTCTTATGCTCAGCAAGTTATTTCTGACATTGCACGAGGTTTCTTGGTGTTTCTGATTCATTCAAGATACTTATTCCTATATATCTACTTGGCTATTAACTATGGCATTGCCTACTCGATTGAGGGTTGGATGTTTTGCCCTATTTGTTGCTATCCCGGCGGTTTTGCTTTGGTTACCTCTCATTTTTGGATTCTAATGATGCTTTTCACTTGAATACAATTTTGATCCTTGGTGTTCCAATGTGGCAATAACCCCTCACTGGGATTGGCTATTGCTGGCCGTTGCTCAACACTTAGTTATTCTTTGGTTATGTCAGACCGGATATGATTAAGGGTTTTAAGCTATATGCTCATCCAAATTATGTTTTGGTCATTGGTGTCCGGCCGGCTTTTCAATTATGGTACTATGTTGTCCCCGCCTTGGCATCGCCTTGGCTCGCCTTTGGTATGATTAAGGATTTTAAGCTCTATGCTCATCCAGATTATGCTATTTCTGTTTGTTTTGGTCATTGGTGTCTGGGCTGTGGCTTTTCTAAATTATGGTACTATGTTGTCCCTTCCTGTCTTGGCCGTATCGCCTTTTGCACGCCTTGGCTATTTTTTTGTCTTGGTTATTTGTCTTGTTTTCTGATTCATGAATCTAATTTGTATCCCTGTTGCTCTAACTATTTTGTTGGGCGCTTTCTGAGTGCCCTTGCTATTTCTATCCGGGTATTGCTTATTATCGATAGGGATCTACATTACCTTTGTTGTTTATATTCCCAACTGGGACCAGAATGGCTTGTGCTCTATCATCTCTTGTCTTGGTCATCGCCTCTTGTTTTTTTGATTCTTTAGTGGTTTCTATTTGGGGATCTATCCCTGTACCTCTATGCCCTTTCATGTCTTATTATGTTAGGCCGCTCAGTCGCCTTTTACTTGGTTATCTCATGTCTTATTTTTCGATTCTCATAGGGATCATATCCGACCCCTAGTTTTTCTAAGGACCCAGTTTGTGCTTACCCTTGGAATATAATCTCTATTATTATGGTATTATGAACTATTGCCTTTTTCGTCTTCTTCATGGTACTATGAACTGCTACTGGCTTTTCTTGCTTATTGGCTATTTTCTTGGGCTTCTGATTTTGCTGCCTTCCCTTACAATTGTTTCTTGCCAACTATTGATATGGATACTAATAAGGGGCTTGTACCAATCTGCATTCATTATTTTGATTGGGCTTATTTTCTGGACTTTACATCTACCCCTAAGCTGTACTTCTGGCCTGACAGATTCATTTATATATCTTATAACTGGGATGGTGTCATTTAAAGACTCATTGACTTGCTTAGTGGATTAGCTACTTCTTCTGCCGCTTTCGTGGATGGTTTCTATCGAATTTATTTCATATGCATAAATACAATTTTTGTTTAGGTTTGTAATAAAGCTCACAAGATTATCAACAAGCTACCTTCTCACGTGTTTTGGCTATGATGGTCGTGATGATCTCACTCCTTTTGGTTCTGGAGTAGCTCATGTGATGCAACCCTCTCAAGTTTGATGCTCATACTTGCATCCGCCCATCATGGTGTGATTGAGCCCAGCCTTCGTCACATTTCCTCATTAAGATACTCATATCATATTGTCTTCTATCTTTTATCAGATTACCTTAACTGCTCTAATCTCTCTCATTATAACTTGTGTGTTTCTTTTCTTATTTTTGCACCGCTCCATACCATTCACACATCCTCAGCAATGGCTTTAATCTTACTTTAGCTTATTATGTTAATCATCTTGTATCTTTTGATTGCTTTAATGCTTTCTTTTGCTTTTGGATGTACTAGATAGGGATTTTAGGTCGATTGTAGCTCTTGAGTAGTTCTGAGTTTATCCCCTTTAAGGACCTTGTAACCCTCATTTTGTGGCAATAAAATACCCCTACATGGGGTTTCCCAAAAAAAAAAAATCCCTACTATAAACCGTAAACCCTAAACCCTAAACCCTAAAACCTATAACCCTAAACCCTAATCCTAAACCCTAAACCTATAAACCTAAACCAAAACTATATAAAACCAAAAAATAAAATAAATAAAAAACCTAAACCTAAATAAAATTAAAACTTAAGCTAAAACCTAAACCTAAACCTAAACCTAAAAATATAATAAAATAAAAAATATAAATTAAACTAAAATACAATAAATATAATAACCTAAACTAAACAAAAAAGTAAAAAATACCTAAAAATAATAAAACCTAAATAAAATAAAAACTAAACAAAAAATATAAATAAAATAAACTAAAAACTAAATAAAAACCTAAACTTAAAACTAAATAAAAAATCAAACCAAAACCTTAAACTAAAAAAACCCTAAACCTAAAATAAACAAAATAAAATAAACCTAAACCTAAACTAAAATAAACTAAACTAAAATGAATTAAACTAATATAAATAAAACTTAACTAAACCCTAAACCCTAAAACCTAAACCCTAAAATTAACCCTAAACCCTAAACCTAAAACCTTCATCCCTAAACCCTAAACCCTATTCCTTAAGCTAACCCTAAACCTTAAACGTTAAACCATAAACCCTAAAAATCCTAAACCCTAAAGCCTAAACCCTAAACCCTAAACCCTAAACCCTAAACCCTAAACCCTAAACACTAAACCCTAACCTTAAACCTTAAACCCTAAACCCTAAACCTTAAAACACTAAACCCTAAAACCTTAAACCCTAAACCCTAAACCTAAACCCTAAACCCTAAAAACCTAAAAACCTAAACCTAAACTAAATAAAACCTATAAATAAAATAAATAAAAATCATAAACCTTAGTAAAATAAAATAATAACCTAAAATAAAACTTAGACATAAACCTAAAAATAAAACAAAAATAAAACTCAACTAAAAAAAACTTAAACCTAAAGCTAAAAAATAAAAAATAATAAAAAACCTAAAATAAATAAATAAACTGAATATAAAAAAACTAAACTAAATAAAAATAAAAAATAAACATAAAGAAAAATAAAATAAAATAAACTAAAATAAATAAAAAATAAACTAAATAAGCCAAAATCTATTGATTTAGTTAATTTTTCTTTTTTTAAAAAGAAAACCTGAACCCTGAGCTAACCCCAAACTCTAAACCCTAAAACCTAAAAATAAACTAAAACCTAAACTTGTTTAATAAACCTAAACTAAACTAAGAACCCTAAAACTAAAACCTAAACCCTAAACCCTAAAAATAAGAAAATAAAACCCTAAATAAACCCTAAATAAAACCCTAAACCCTAAACCCCAAACCCAAAACCATAACCCCTAAATTAAAACCTTAACCCTAAACCCTTAACCCTAAACCCTAAGCCCTAAACCCTAAACCCTAAATCCAAAATACCATAAACCCTAAAGCCTAAACACTAAGCCCTTAACCCTAAATCCTAACCCTAAACCCTAAACCATATAACCCTCAAACCCTAAATCCTAAAACCCTAAACCTTAAACCCTAAACCCTAAAAATCTAAAAACTTAAACCTAAAAAATAAAATAAAAATAAACTACTAAAAATAAACCTAAACCTTAAAAATAAACTAAAATAAAAAACATAAACTAAACTAAAATCTAAAATAAATAAAAATAAAAATCAAATAAACTAAAATAAATAAAAAATACCCTAAACCTACCAGTTTACTTTATTTAAAAAAAACTAAACCCTATAACTAACCCTAAACACTAAACCTACAACTTTAAACCCTAAGCCCTAAATCGTAAAAAACCCTAAACCCTAAACCTTAACCCTAAACCCTAAACCCGAGAAGCGTAAACCCTAAAGCTATAACCCTAAACCCTAAACCCTAATCGCTAAACCCTAGAAACCTATAAACCTAAACCAAAACTATATAAAACCTAAAAATAAAATAAATAAAAAGCCTAAATAAAATAAAAACTTAAGCTAAAACCTAAACCTAAACCTAAACCTAAACCTAAAAATATAATAAAATAAAAGATATAAATTAAACTAAAATATAATAAATAATAACCTAAACTAAACAAAAGTAAAAAATACCTAAAATAATAAAACTAAATAAAATAAAACTAAACAAAAATATAAATAAATTAAAAAAATAAAAAACTAAATAAAACTGGACTTAAAAAAATACATAAAATAAAACTTAAAACTAAATAAAAATCAAAAACCTTGCACTAAAACCCTAAACCTAAAATAAAATAAAATAAAATAAACCTAAATCTAAACTAAAATAAACTAAACTAAAATAAATTAAACTAATATAAATAAACTTAAAATAAACCCTACCTTAAAATTAACCCTAAACCCAGCCCTAAACCCTGATCCCTGACCCCAATCCTTAAGCTAACCCTCAGATGTTAACCATAAAATAAAAATCCTAAAGCTAAATAATAAACCCTAAACCTACCCTGAGCCAAACCCCCTAAACCCCAAACCCTAAACTAAATCTTACCAAACCACAAACCTTAAACCCTACCTAAACCCTAAACCCTAAAAAAACCTAAACCTAAACTAAATAAAACCTATAAATAAAATAAATAAAAAGCGTAAACCTAAATAAAATAAAATAATAACCTAAAATAAAACTTAGACATAAACCTAAAAGTAAAACAAAAATAAAACTCAAGTAAAAAATTAAATCTAAACCTAAAGCTAAAAAATAAACTACAATAAAAGTCCTAGAAAAATAAATAATTGAATATAAATAAACTAAACTAAATAAAAATAAAAAATAAACATAAAATAAAATAAAATAAACTAAAATAAATAAAAAATAAACTAAATAAGCTAAAACCTATTGATTTACTTAATTTTTCTTTTTTTTTTTAAAAAGAAAATGTGAACCCTGAGCTAACTCGAAACTCTAAACCCTAAAAGCTTAAAATAAACTAAAAAAAACCTAAACCTACCAAGTTTACTTAATTTAAAAATAAACCTAAATTAAATCCTGAACCCTAAAACTAAAACCTAGATCCTGAACCATAAACCCTAAAAAATAAAAAAATAAAAAAAATTAAAACCCTTAGCAAAACAAACCCTAAAATACAAACCCCAAACCATAACCCCTAACCCCTAAACCACCACCCTAAATCACCCTTAAATGCCACTAAACCTAAACTGACCTAAACCTTTAACTAAATCCTGACCTACTTACCCAAACCCTATCCTAAACTCCTAACTAAACTAAACCCACCCTGGGCCTAAAACAAAAATCTAAAACCTAAACCTAAAATAAAATAAATAAAACTCGTTTAAATAAACCTAAACCTAAACTCCATAAACTAAAATAAAAACTAATAAAACCTAAAATAAAAAAAAATCAAATAAATATAAATAAAAAATACTACCTGGGTTTACTTTAGACCTAAACCCATAACTAACCCTAAACCCTCCTAAACCTTCCACAAGCCATAAACCCTAAACCCTAAACCCACAAACACCTAAACCCTAAACCCTAAACCACTAAACCTAAACTAAAATACTAAAAAATTTAAAAATAAACCTAAACCCTAAGAACAGGCAGAACCTTGATGGAAGGAACACCACTGTTAACCAGACATAATCTAGACCTAGTGGTGGAGGCAAAAGCGAAGGCTATGGTTATCGCAATGGTGGTTGAGGATCTGGAGATGCTGGTGGATATGGACGTGGTGGTCGGAGCAGTGGTGGTTATGAAGGTGGGAGGAGCTACGGAGGTTACAGCCGTGGTGGTGGTCAAGAGAGAAATCAGGGATATAGTGGTGGATCCCACTACTCAAGAGGAGGTTCGGCAGAGAGGAAGAATGGTCGATCCGATCTACTGCTTATGGAATTATTTCTTTAAAATAGAGATGGTTCTAGTTATCTAGGGTTTTTGATTTGTTATATGCGAGCACATTTTTTATCTATGTCGTCACTTGTGCCATAGAAAACCTCGAGTGTTACTTGGTTGATGAAATCAAAAGAAGAAATATTGAATCTGAATTTGTTGTCTGTTAAAAAAAAATCAAAAACCATAAACCCTAAACTAAAACCTAAAATATAAACCCTAAACCCTAAACTTTAAACTCTAAAAATAAAAAAAAATAAAAATAATAAAAATAATACCATAACCCTAAACCCTATACCCTAAAATTAACCTTAAACCCTAAACCCTAATCCCTAAAACCTAAAAACCTAAAATCCTAAACCAAAATTAAATAAATACTAAAATAAAATATAAAATAAAACAAAATAAAATCTTAAACTAAAACCTAAAAATATAATAAAATAAATAAAAACCTAAACTAAATGAAAAAATAAAATAAAATAGACCTAAAATTAAAAAACCTAAATAAAATAAAAACTAAACAAAAAATAAAAATAAAAAAATGTAAAATAAAATAAAATAAAAACTAAATAAAAACCTAAACCTGAAAAATAAACGTAAAAAAAAAACTTAAAAATAAATAGAATTTAAAATATAAACCTTAAACTAAAAAAAAAACTTAAACCAAAAATAAACAAAATAAAATAAACTAAACCTATATAATTAAATTAAAGTAAAATAAAATAAACGTAAACTTAAGCCTAAAATAAACTAAACATAAACCCTAAACTAAATAAAAAAATATAAACTAAACATAAACCTAAAGCTAAAGTAAAAATTAATACCTAAACATAAACCTGAAATAAAAACCTAAAACTGAAATATAAAAAAATTAAATAAAAATTTGAACCTAATCCTAAACCTAAAAATTAAACTAAAATAAATAAACCTAAAAAATAAACTAAACTAAATAAAAATAAAAATAAACCAAAATATAAATAAAAAATAAAATAAAATAAAATAATTAAATAAAACTAAATAAACTAAATAAACCTGAACCAACCAGTTTACTTAATTTTTTAAAAATTAAAAATAAAAATAAAAAATACCTAGACCTTAAACTTACAACCCTAAACCCTAAACCCTAAAACCCTAAACCCAAAACCCAAAACCCTAAATCCTAAACCCTAAAATCTACTACCCTAAACCCTAAACCCTAAACACCAAACCCTAAACCCTAAGCCCTAAACCCTAAACCCTAAATCCTGAGAACCCAAAAATTTAAACCTAAAGTAAACAAAACCTAAAAATAAAATATATAAAAAAAACCTGAACCAAAATAAAATAGAATAATTAAATAAAATAAAAACCTAAATAAAAACCAAAACATAAACCTAAACCTAAACTTAAACTTAAACCTAAAAAGAAAATAGAATAAAGAATAAAAACTAAAGTAAAATAAAATAAATAAGAACCTAAACTAAATTAAAAAAAAAAAAAAACCTAAATAAAATAAAAACTAATCCTAAAATAAAAATAAAATAATCCTAAAATAAAATAAAAGAAAAACTAAATAAAAACCTTAACCTAAACAATAAACCTAAAAATAAATAAAAAATAAAACATAAACCTTAAACTAAAAAAAACCTAAACCTAAATAAAAATAAAGTAAACCTAAGCATAAACTAAAATAAACTAAACCTAAATAAAATGAACCTAAACCTAAACCTAAAAATAAAAAATATAACTAAAATAAAAATATAATAAAAGAAAACTAAACCAAAAATAAACCTAAACCTAAAATAAACTAAAATAAAAAACTTAGACAACAATAAATAAACCTAAAGTAAATAAACAAAACTAAATAAAAATAAAACTAAACCAAAATCAAAACAAAAAAATAAAATAAACTAAAATAAACAAAAAAATTAATTAAATAAACCTAAACTTACCACTTAATTATTTTAAAAGAATTAAAAATTTAAAAAATAAAAAATAATAAAAATAAAACCATAACCCTAAACCCTAAAACTATCCAAGCCTAAACTCAAAAAATCCTTAAATCCTACAACCCTAATCCTTAAACCCTAACCTAAACCCTAAACCCTAAACATGACTCTAAACCCTAAACCCACAAACCCACAGGACCCTGACCCTAAACTAAACCCAAACCTAAACCACAACCCTATAAACAAACAATTAAAAAACCTAAAATAAAATAAAACTAAACCTAAATAAAATAAATAAAATAAAATAAAATAAAAACTTAAACTAAGACCTAACCTAAACATAAACCTAAACCTAAAAAATAAAATAAAATAAATCTAAATTAAAATAAAAAAATAGAAACCTAAACTAAATTAAAAATTAAAATAAACCTTAGAATAAAAAACCTAAATAAAATAAAAACTAAATGTAAAATAAAAATAAAATTAACTTAAAATAAAATAGAATAACAACTAAATAAAAACATGAACCTAAACAATAAACCTAAAAATAAATAAAAAATAAAACCTAAACCCTAAATTAAAAAAAAACCTAAACCTAAAGTAAACAAAATAAAATAAACTAAACTATAATAAATAAAACCTAAACCTAAACCCAAAATAAACTAAACCTAAACCCTAAACTAAATAAAGTTAAATAAACTAAAAACAAACCTAAACCTAAACTAAAAAATAAAACCTAGAAATAAACATAAAATAAAAACCTAAAACCTAAACCTAAAAAAATAAAATAAAAACCTAAACCTAAACCTTAAAATAAAAATTAAAATGTAAACCTAAAAAATAAAATAAAATTAAAACTAAACTAAAAAGTAAACATAAACCTCAACCTAAACCTAAAAATGAATAATAAAAAAAACTAAATAAAATAAACTTAAAATAAATAAACTAAACTAAATGAAATAAAATAAATAAATAAAAATAAAATAAAACTAAAATAAATAAAATAAACTAAAGAAACCTAAACCCTCTGGTTTTTAATTTAAAAAAAAAAACCCTAAACCCTAAACCCTACTAACAAAACACTAAACCCTAGGCCACAAAATTCTAAACCATAAGCAAAACTGTAAAACCCTAAACCCTAAACCATAAACACTAAACCTCAAATCTAAACATTGCTAACCCTAAATCCTAAACTAAACCGGAATACTAAAAACCCTAAACCTTAAACCCTAAACCCTAAACCTCAACCCTGACTAAACCCTAAACCATAAAACCCTAAATCCTAAACCCTAAACCCTAAAAACCTAAAAATTTAAACCTAAAGAAAATAAATCCTAAAAATAAAATAAATAAAAATTCCTTTAAAATAAAATAAACTTAAAAGTAAAAATAAATTAAAATATAATAAATAAAAACCTTAACTAAATTAAAAAAATAAATTATACCTAAGAAGAAAAAACCTAAATAAAATAAAAACTAAACATAAAATAAAAATAAATTAAACCTAAAATAAAATAAAATATAAACCTAAACCTAAAAAAAATCAAAAAATAAATAAAAAGTAAATCCTAAACCCTAAGCTAAACAAAAAACCTAAACCAAGATTAAAAATAAAATAAACAAAATAAACTAAACCTAAACCTAAACTAAAATAAATAAAACCTAAATCTAAACCTAAAATAAACTAAAAATAAACCTAAACCTAAACTAAAAAATAAAACCTAAAAGTAAACCTATAATAAAAACCTAAAACCTAACTTAAATAAATTAAATTAAAACCTAAATGTAAACCTAGAAATAAAAAATAAAACCTAAACCTAAAAAATAAAATAAAAATAAAACTCAGCTAAAAAATAAACTTAAACCTATAAAATAAACTAAAATAAAAAACCTAAACTAAAATAAATAAAAATAAAATAAATAAACTAAACAAAATAAAAAATAAAAAATAAACCTAAATAAAAATAAACAATATACTAAATAAACTAAATAAACCTAAACCTAACGGTTTACTTAATTTAAAAAAAATGCTAAAATAGACCCTAAACCCTAAATCCTAAAACACTAAACCCTAAATCTTAAATCCTAAAACCCTAAACCCAAAACCCTAAACCCTAAACCCTATACCCTAAACCCAAAACCATAAACTATAAACCCTAAACCCTAAAACCCTAAACCCTAAACCCTAAACCCTAAACCCTAAAAACTAAACCTTATAACCTACAACCCTAAACACCAAACCCTATACCCTAAACTTTAAACTAACCCTAAACCCTAAACTAAGCTAAACCCTATACCCAAAACTATCCCAAAACCCTAAACCCTAAACTAACCCTAAACCCTAAGAATGGGCAAAACCTTGACTACAAGAACATCACCATCAACTAGGCTTAGTGTAGATTTGGCGGCAGAGGGTGATTGATTATCGGGTGGTGGTGGGGTATCTAGAGGTATTGGTGGATATAGAGGTGGTGGTTAGAGCAGTGGTGGTTATGGAGGTGGGAAGAGCGACGGAGGTTACAGTCATGGTGGTGGCGGAGGGAGAGATCGGGGATTTGATGATAGATCCCACTACTCGAGAGGTAGGGGTAATTCTGATGGGAACTAGAGAAACTGAAGAATCGGTTGATCCGATTTGCTGCTTATAGAATTATGTCTTTGTAATAGAGATAGTTCTACTTATCTAGAGTTTTTGATTTGCTCTGTGGGTGCTCATTTTTTATCTATGTCATTGTTTGTGTCTTAGAAAATGTGGGGTGCTTCCTTGTTGATGAAATCAAAAAGAAGAAATAGTAAATAAAAATTTATTCTCTACTAAAAAAACCCCTAAACTCTAAACCCTAACCATAAACCCTAAAAAACCTAAACCATAAATTCTAAACCCTAAACCTACAAATCTAAACCCTAAACCCTAAAACCCTAAATCATAAACCCTAAACCCTAAACCCTAAACCGTAAATCCTAAACCATAAACCCTAAAACTAATCTTAAATGACTAAACCACACCTAAATCCCTCCACACCAACTAACCCTAACCTAAACCCTAAATCCTCCACCACTCCCTAACTCCTATACCTAAACTACCCAACCTAAATCAAAATCATGATCCCCAAACCAGGGCTAACACTAATCACTCCCAGGCCCTGACCCAGACACTGGGCCCTAAACCTTTAAAAAAGCCTGGGCCTACCTTAAACCTGGGCCACTACCCTCTAACCTGGGCTAAACCACTGGGCCCTAAACTAAAACCTACCTAAACCTAAACTAAATCCTGAGTGAAAATGAAACCTGACCAGTAAAATAAAATAAAATAAATACCTAACTCCTAAACCTAACCTAAAATAAATTAAAATTAAAAAACTAAAATAATAAAGAAAAACCCAGGCTAAAATAAAATTAACTCAAAATAAAACCTTAATAAAATTAAAACAAATGAAATGTTAAAAAATAAACCTAAAATAAAATAAAATAATAATATAAAACCTAAACCCCAAAAAACACTAAACCTAAAATAAAAATTAAATAAATAATATAAAATAAACCTAAACCTAAAATAAAATAAACTAAACTAAAATAAATAAAACCTAAATGTAAACCTAAAATATACTAACCTAAACCTAAACCTAAACCAAACAAAATAAAATAAACTAAAAATAAACCTAAACCTAAACTAAAAAATAAAACCTAAAATGAAACTTAAAAGCAACTTAAAAGCTAAACCTAATAAAATAAAATAAAACCTTGACCTAAATCTAAAATAAAAAAAAATAAACTTAAAAAAATAAAATAAAAATTAAACTCAACTAAAAAAATAAACCTAAACCTAAACCTAAACATAAAAAATAAACTAAAATAAATAAACTAAATTGAATAAAAATAAAATAAACTTAAATAAATATAAAACATAAAATAAACTAAAATAAATAAACTGAATAAACTAAATAAACCTAAACATACTAGTTTACTTAATTTAAAATAAAACTCTAAACCCTAAATCCTAAACTCTAAACCCTAATCCTAAACCCTAAACCCTAACAGCATAAACCTGAAAACCCTGAAATCTAAACCTTAAACCCTACACCCTAAACCCTTAACCCTAAACCCCAAACCCCAACCCTAAACCCTAAACCCCAAACCCTAAACCTAAACCTAAAATAACTAAATAAATTTAAGAGTAAACTTAAACCCTAAAACCTAATAAACCTAAACCTAAACCCTAAGAATGTGCAGAACCTTGACGGCATGAACATCAGGTCCGGCCAGGGTTGATCTAGATCTACCGGTGGAGCTGGCAGGCTGGGTTATCGAGAAGTGGTGGAGGGGGATCTAGAAGTGCTGGTGGATATGGAGGTGGTGGTCAGAGTAGTGGTGGTTATGGAGGCTGGTGGAGCAACCGAGGTTATAGCTGTGGTGGTGGTAGAGGGAGAGATTAGGGATATGATGGTGGATCCTACTACTCGAGAGGTCAGGGTGGTTCTGATGGGAACTAGAGAAACTGAAGAATGATCGATCTAATCTACTGCTTATGGAACTATGTCTTTATCCTAGATGGTTCTAGTTATCTAGGGTTTTTGATTTGCTCTATGCATGCTCATTTTTTATCCATGTCGTCGCTTATGTCTTACAAAACTTGGTGTGTTACTTGGTTGATCAAATCGAAAAGAAAAAATGTTGAATATGAATTTGTTCTCTATTAAAAAAAATTAAAAACTGAAAACCCTAAACTAAAACCTAAACCCTATACCTAAAACCTAACCCTAAACCCTAAAAATTAAATCCTAAACCCTAAGCCTTAAACCCTAAAACCCTAAACCCTAAACCCTAGACTCTAAACCATAAACCCTAAATCCTAAATGCCAAACCCTAAACCCCAAAACCCTCAAATAACCCTAAACCCCAAAACCCTCAAATAACCCTAAACCCTAAACCCTGAACTAGCCCTAAACCCTAAACCCTCAAAAGCTAAAAACCTAAAAATAAAATAAATAATAAAACATGAACCAAAATAAAATAAAATAAAAACCTAAACCAAAACATAAACCTAAACCTAAACATAAAAAGAAAATAAAATCAAAAATAAAAACTAAACTATAATAAAATAAATAAAAACCTAAACTAAACTAAAAATAAAAAACCCAAATTAAATTAAAACTAAATTTAATATAAAATAAAATATACCTAAAATAAAAAAACTAAATAAAAACCTAAACCTAAAAAATAAATCTAAAAAAACCTAAAAATAAATAAAGAATAAAGCATAAACCCTAAACTCAAAAAAACCAAAACCTAAAATAAAAATAAAATAAACTAACTAAAATAAATAAAACCTAAACTTAAACCTAAAATAAACTAAACCTAAACCTAAACTTAAACCCTAAATATAATTAAATAAACTAAAATTAAACTTAAACCTAAACTAAAAAATAAATCCTAAAAGTAAAGCTAATGTAAAAACCTAAAACCTAAACCTTAAAAAATTAAATAAAAAAATAAACCTAAACCTAAAAAAAGTAAACCTAATGTAAACCTAAAACCTAAACCTTAAAAAATTAAATAAAAAATAAACCTAAACCTAAAAATAAAAAATAAAACCTAAACATAAAAGTAAAATAAAAAATAAAACTAAATTAAAAAATAAACTTAAACCTTAACCTAAACTAAACCTAAACTTAAAAAATAAACTAAAATAAAAAACCTAAAATAAAATAAGTAAACCTAAAATAGCTAAAATAAATAAAAATAAAAATAAACCTAAATAAAAATAAATAATAAAATAAACTAAAATAAATAAAAAATAAACTAAATAAACTAAGCAGACAAAATAAACCTCAACCTACTAGTTCACTTAATTTAAAAAAAACTACCCTAAACCCTAAACCCTAAATTTTAAATCTTAAACCCTAAACCCTAAACACCAAACCCAAAAAATGGTCGTGAACCCTAAACCCTTAAAATCCCTAAAACTTAAAACCAAAGCCCTAAACCCTAAACCCTAAATTAACCCTAAACCCTAAACCCTAGTGTTCCCTAGGCCACCTAAACCCACAACCTTAAACCTGACCCACACAGGCCTAAACCCAAACCCTAAGCCACAGGCCTGCTAAACCTAAACCCTAACCCTAATCAAACCCTAAACCACAAAATCCTAAAACCTAAAGCTGCTAAAGCTGGTAACCCTGACCACAGTTGGTTAAATCTTAAACCCTACCCAACCCTAAATCTTAAATGCTACACTAAACTGAGCCCTAAACCCTAACCCTAACCCTAAACCTAAACCCTAAACCATAAAACCTAAACCCTAAACCTAAAGCTGAGCCACACCCTATACAAACCTAACAACCTAAACCAAAACTATATAAGACCTAAAAATAATATAAATAAAAAAACTAAAACTTAAATAAAATAAAATAAAATAAAAACCTAAACCTAAACCAAAAAATAAAATTAAAAAATAAAAAGGAACTAAAATAAAATAAATAAAAACCTAAACTAAACTAAAAAAATTAAAAAAACTTAGGAATAAAAAACCTAAAAAAATGAAAATAAAAATAAAATAAACATTAAATAAATTATAATAAAAACAAAATAAAAACCTAAACCTAAAATAAAATAAGAATAAAATTGAAAAATAAATTAATAAAAACTTAACTATAAACTAAAAAAAACCTAAACTTAAAATAAAAATAAAATAAATCTAAAATTAAACTAAAATAAACTAAACTAAAATAAATAAATCCTAAACTAAAAAATAAAACCTAAAAATAAACCTAAAATAAAAACCTAAAACCAAATCCTAAAAAAATAAAATAAAACCAAAACCTAAAAATTAAAATAAAAATAAAACTAAACTAAAAAATAAACATAAACCTAAAATATAAACTAAGATAAAAAACCTAAACTAAAATAAATAAACATAAAATAAATAAACTAACATAAATAAAAATAAAAAATAAAATAAACTTAAATAAATAAAAATAAACTAGGTAAACTTAAACCTACCGGTTTACTTAATTTTAAAAAAAAACCCTAAACCTTAAATCCTAAACCCTAAACCCTAAACCTAGAATCCTAAACCTACAACCCTAAACCCTAAACTCTAAACCCTAAAACCCTAATCCCTAAACCCTAAAAGCATATACCCTAAAACCCTTAATCCTAAACCCTAAACCCAAAGCCGTAAAACCTATAACACTAAACCCTAAACCCCAAACCCTAAACCCTAAACTAATCTTAAACCCTAAGAATGAGAAGAACCTTGATGACAGAAATATCACCATCAACTAGGCATAGTCTAGATCTAGCGGTGGAGGTGAAGGAGGAGGTGGCAATTATCATAGTGGTGGTGGGGGATTTGGAGGTGCTGGTGGATATGGAGGTGGTGGTCAGCAGTGGTGGTTATGGAGCGAGGAGGAGCGATGAAGGTTACATCCGTGGTGGTGGTAGAGGGAGAGATCAGGGATATGATGGTAGATTACGATACTCAAGTGGGGGGGGGTGGTTCTGAAGGGAACTGGAGAAACTAGAATGGTCGATTCTATCTAGTGCTTAAGGAACTGTGTATTTAGAGTAAAGATGGTTCTACTTATCTAGGATTTTTGATTTGCTCTATGGGGGCTCATTTGATCTATGACGTTGCTTGTGTCTTAGAAAACTTGAGGTGCTACTTGGTTGATGAAATTGAATAGAAGAAACATTGAATCTTAATTTGTTCTCTTTTAAAAAAAACCTTAAACCCTAAACCCAAAACCCTAAACTAAAATGTAAACCCTAAACTAAACCTTAAACCCTAAACCCAAAATCCAAAAAACCCTAAATACTAAACCCTAAACCCTAAACCCCAAACTTACAACCCTAAACCCTAAAATCCTAAACCCTAAAACCCTAAACCCTAAACCCTAAAATTCCAAACTCTAAACCTTAAACCCTAATCCCTAAACTAACTATAAACCCTAAATCTTGAATAAAGAAGTCATTAGTAGCACATTTAAGGAATGACCTAATCCTAACATTCTAATGGTAGCTAAAGAAAATGTCTTCAAGAGACTTTCCTTTGACTATTGGAAAAAATGTCTTCAAGAGACTTTCCCCAAGGAAGGATTGGACCTAGACTTGAAGCAGTCAAGAGGGAAGGAGTCACTAGGGGACTTATCCTATACCTCAAATATACTCAACCTAGTCAGTGCATGAAAGCTAATCCAAGAATAAAGTGTAGCAAACTCACTTCCTCTTAAACGAAGCCAACATGAGATAGCTTACCAGCCACACAGTAAGGCCTACCAAATTAACAAGGCACTCATCGGTGTGTAGTGGCCAAGTAAAGAAGGAAGGCATAGCAAACTTACATCCTTCAAAGCAAGAAGACCACTAGGGTGACACACTAGTAGGGTAACACGTTAGCCCGACCTAGAGTTGTTACTAAGTGAGTGTTGTTGGGGGAATTATCTCAACTCATAGTATCCCGAGATAAAAGATATGTATTTATTTTATATATTTGTGTGTAGTTTATGTTTGTGTTGCATCGATGAAGGATAGGACACCTCTCGTGTTCCTTAAACCTACCCTAAACATATCATGGCAGATTTGCAAACAGGAATACTTTCAACATGGAAGAGATTGAATTAATAATGGAATTTTTCATTAATGATAATTATTTTCAAACATGATTTATAATATTTCTTTAAGTAAATCTCATTGATTGGAAGCATTGGCGCTCTCCCTTATGATTAATAAGCTAATAAGATCCTGCTTAGTAGGCCTTCTCTATGGCAAAAAAGCCTTCCCAAGTGGGTTCAAACTTGCCTCGCATCTTACGAGGGGCAACAACCGGTCTCCTTAGAACTAAAATAAGCTCTCCTACTTGAAAAGCTCTAGGATGGACCAACTTTTTGTGAGCTTGAATCATTTATCTTTGTACAACTTGAGGTTTTGGCATGCCCATAGCCTTCTCTCCTCCAAACCTTCAAGCTCTTCGAACCATAACTTGGCGCTCTACTCTATTATGATCTTGCTACCCACAGCTATCCTTAGTGATGGGAGTTGGACTTCTAATTATATAACAGCTTTAGACTCATACACTAAGGAGAAAGGTGTAGACTGAGTTGGAGTTCAATATGTGGTGTGGTAGGCCCACAAGGCTTCAACTAACTGCTCATGCCACTATAGCTTGTTATTGTCGAGTGTCTTCTTTAATATTTGGATGAGAGTTTTGTTGAATGATTCTACTAAGCCGTTTTCCCTCGGGTAGTTGATGGCAAAATATTTCCAATCTATGATGTGTCTTTAGTCAAAGTTGTTGATCTCGGTGCTCTTGAATGTAGTACCATTATCAGATATAATTCGTCAAGGAACTTATTTCCTATATACCATATGGTTCCTAAAAAACTGGAGCACATGCTGAACTGTGACCTTTCTGAGCAGAATCATCTTTGCCCATTTGGAAAAGTAGTCAATAGTAGCTAAGATGAACCAATGACCCTTGGAATAAGGATGATCAATCAGACCACTATCTTTCTACCCCAACACTCGAATAGCCATGAGGCCAATGTAAGATGTAGAATGTTAGGTGGTTGTTGTAGGACCACATTGTGTATTTAACATTGGTGGTGTCTCCTAGGCATATCCATGCAATCTTTAATTATCGATGGCCAGTAATATCCTAGTCTCTTGATCTTGGCTTTCATCTTTGGACCGGATTAGTTAGCTCCACATAATTCAGAGTGTACCTTGGTCTTGATCTTACAGACTTCATGCTTGTCTGAACAACGTAACCATATATGATTGAAAGACTGCTGGTATAAGACACCATCCATAAGAGCATAGGAAAGTGCTCTCTACTTCATTTGATAGGCTTGGGACTTTTATTGAGGTAGATTGTCTTTGTTTAAGTAATCCATGAATGGTAGCCTCCAATCTAACTCCTCATCCCTCTTTGCAATGGCAACTTCCCCTTCAAGAGAGTACTTTTTGATGAGTTTAATATCAATAAGGGATAATACTTATCTATTTTGGACCTTTATTAATATTGACTCATCATCCACATGCCAACACTTTGGAAAGCTTGGCTAAAGCATACGCTATGATGTTCTCTCCTCAAGGAATCTTATAAATGGTAACCTCTAGGATTTGGGCTAACAACTCTATGGTGCACTTGTGGTAGTGATGGAGCTTGGGCTTTATAACCTTATAGGACCCAACAATTTGGTTGATACCTAGCTGAGAATCCCTGAAGATGTTGATGTTTTGGATGCTTAGAGTAATGGATAACTCCAGATTGGCAATCAGAACCTCATATTCAACTTCATTGTTGGTGCAAGGATTGGATAGATGATATGAGAATCTCATCAGATTGCGGTCTAGAGTTAAGAGAACCATTCCTACCACTGCCTTTCCTGGAATAGTAGATTGTGGTTCTTCTCCTCTTTGAGAGGAAGTCACACCAACAAAGTACATCTCCCAATGGTGAATGCTAGCATCCCCTAAGTTCATGATTTTTTTACCGGGGAGATCATCACTAATCAGAGAGTTAGCAAGAAGTGGGTGTGCCGCTAAGAAATCTTCTAGAACTTGTCCTTTCACCACACAGAGGGGTATGAAGGTAATGTCAAACTATGAGAGGATCATGGACCATCGTGCCAATTGTCTGAATAGCGTCAACCGTGTCATGTGATACTGTAGTGGATTGATCTTAGAAATTAAGTCCACCTTATGAGGAAGCATGTTGTGTTGTAGCTTTTGGGATGCAAATATTAAAGCTAGAAAATGCTTCTTAATCAGTGGATAATTAGCCCTGATTGGGTAGATGAGTTGAGTAGAGTATGTTTTCCTTCCCTTCGTCATTGGCTTGGGCCAACAAATCACCAAAGGAGTTGTCTAATGTAGTAGTGTAAAGTATGAGTGGCTTGCCTGAGATAGGGGCTACTAAAACTGGCAGCATCATTAGGTAATGCTTGATGTCTTCAAAGGCATGCTCACACTTATCATCCCACTTGAACTTGGCATCCTTTTTGACAAGTGCTTAGAATGGTGACATCTTTCTGATAGGTTGGATATAAAGCATCTTAGATACGTCAACTGACCTTGGAATGATCTGAGTTGAGTTAAACTTTTAGGGGTGGTATTTCTAATATTGCCTTGATCTTCTCTGGATCAATTTTGATTCCCTGGTGTCAGACAATAAACTCAAGGAATTTCCATGAAGCTACTCTGAATGCACACTTTAGGCGGTTCATTTTGAGGTTAAATTATCTTAACTATTCAAAAACTATTCTCAAGTCAAAGAGATGGTCTTCATTTTCTCTACTTTTGATCATAAGGTCATTGACATAGCACTCGATTTGATGATGAATGAGTTCATCAAAGATTTGAGTCATAAACCTCTGGTATATAGCACCAACATTTTTAAGGTAAGTACCGAATCCTAAGCAGTAATTATCATCATCGACTGGACTCAATATATCGAATCCTAGTCTCAGTCTTGATTGAGAGCTTTTGCATTTATTCTTCTATATTCTTTTGAAGTAGTCTGACCTATGCTTTGACCAAGTATGTGGGATTAATCCTTTCTCTGCTAAATTATGAACATAAAAAAAGTACCACTCAAAAGGTAATTCTATTAAATCTTTATATGAATCATCCTCAAGTTCTACATCAACTTCTTGACTTGAGGATGATGCTCTTAGAAAGAACCTTTGAGTCTTCACACCTTTGAATAACTTAGGAGCTTCTTTAACTATAAAACCCTCAGCTTTTTGATAGGAAAGTGGGGTTAGAGCTAAGGTTCCCAACTGATGCCTAACTATTTCACATATAGACTTGGATACACTTATGCATTGCTTTGGAGCCCGGTCTTCATCGCTATCTAGCTCAAGTGTCACCTACAAGGGATTCTACTGTTGAGCAGAGCTGGCTGGTGTGATAACCATATAAGACTCATCCTATGAACTAGATTCTAAGTCTATATGGATAACAGGTGTACTCTCGATTGCTGGGACATATCTTCTATTGGGAGGCCAATAAGGAGGTTTTCCACCCCTAGGACTGCCTCTGAACTGGCCTCTTCCTTTACATAGTAGAGGTCAGGTCATCCTACCCATATGTTCGAATGGAGTAATGAACTGTTGGTGGAATCTAATGTCATGCTCCACTTCCTCCTCCAAGTTTATTTCTGCTCCCTTTTATTTTCTTTTTCATTTTCCCTTTTCTTTTCTTTTTCTTTATCTTTTTCTCTTTCTTTTTCTTTTTTTTTTATTTTTTTTATTTTTAACTTTTGCCAAGTTCATGAAGAATAGACTTGTTGATTTTGAGGGAGGTAGTAAGCCACATCCTTATATATGTCGACCTCGTGAACTGTAAATGGCTTGAGATCTCCTTTGACACAGTAGATGATCCCACCTCTCACATACTTCATACACTGATGTAGAAAGGATGGAACTATGTTGTTCTCATGTATCCGAGTCTATAATGTGAAACTTAGCTTCGGTCTTCTAATCATCTATCTCTAAGGGCAACACTATGGAGCCTAAGGCCTGTTGACCTCACTTTTGGAGTGCGGATTCAATCTTCCCATCTTAGACTTAAGAGTCTTCTAGACACAAAGACTTTCATAGTCAGAAGACACTTCTAATTATTAGGTAAACACTTAACCTAAGCCTAAAGACTTAGAAGGGTTAAATATAGGATTAGGTTATGCCTTAGGGATTAAGATAATCCACCTACCCTATAACCCAAATCTAATCCATGTTCACCTTTTGAAAAAAACCTCAAGTTCAATTCAAACATCAAATTCAAATCCAAATCCTAACTTGAATTCCAAAACCAAATGATTGAAGCCCATGATCAAATTCAAACTTGAAACACTTCCTAAACCATATGACCTATCCCATGGATTTAGCCAAATCTTAATCCAAATCAATCAAAAATAAATTTATTTTCTCATAATAAATTTATATCTTCAATCATCTTCCTAAATATAAATCAATCTACATTTAAATGATCAAAACTAAATCAAACTAAATCAAATTAAATCAAACCCTTCTTAAGCCATATGACTTATCCCATGGACTTAGCCAAATCTTAATCCAAATCAAGTCAAACTCAATTGATTTTCTCACAAATTAATCATATTTTCAATCATATTCACAAATTTAAATGGAATATACATTTAATTCATCAAAACAAAATCAAACTAAATCAAACAAAATAAAAATCCAATCCTAAGCCACATGACCCAACTCCATGGACTTAGCCAAATTCCTTCATTCCAAAACCCAAATTCAATTGATTTTCTCATGAATCAATCATACCTTCAATCATATTCACAAATATAAATGAAATATACAATCATCAATCCAAACCAAAATCAATCCAAGTCAAACCCAACATAACCCTTTTGACTTCAAATGTTCAAATGAACCAAAACCCATTTGAACCCAAGCCAATTGCAATTGAATTAATATATCAATCCCAAATCCATATATAAACTCAACTAAATCAAACTCAACCCAAAATTAACAAAACTAAACCCAATTGGTCCACTTAACCCAAAGTGGGCAATTTGACCTATTTGAGCCAAGTTTTCATCCTACTCAAATTGGATTGAACCAAGCCCATCAAAACCACCCATCATGATGATTGATCACCCTAGTTGATTAATTATCACAAATTAGGTCAAACCAAGTCAACCCCTTAACCCATATGAACCCAAACTAGCCAAATTGAAACCTAATCTAAATCCTTTAAAACCAATGATTCATACCAAATCAAAATCAATATTTGAATATGACTTGACCTTCAATTGAGTCAAACTAAACCCAATTGTCCCTCTTGACTCAAGTTGACTCAAATTGACTTAAAAGACAAAATTGGGTCAAATCAAAATATAAACTAATTTGATTGAATCTAATGGCTCAAGTCCGTTTTAAATTGATTGTTGAACTTGACCAAAGCCATGATTTGACCTAATTGAACCCAATTGACCTACTTAGGCCAAATTGATCTAAAGGTTCAACTTGGCCTAAGTCAAAACCAACTTCAAATTAATTGAAACTAAAGCCTATTTGATTGGTCAACTAAACCCAAACCAACACCCATCCTAAGCCAATTTGGCCAATTTGGTCAAATTGGTCAACTTAACCCATTTGAGCCCAAATGATTTCAAATGAGCTAAAATCAAATCTAAGGCAAACTAAACCAAACTAATTGAACCAAAATATCCCAAATGATCATATGAACTTGATCCAACCCTTAGTTTGATCCAATTTGACCAATTGGTGAACTTGACCAACCTAACCCAATTTGAACTAAATGAGTCAAATTGAGCCAAACCTAACCAAATCAACTCCAATTGACTTGAAATTTTGGCTAACCCACTTTTTGCTCATTTCAAATCTGCCCAAATCATTTCCTATGCCAAATGATCATTCCAACCTTGGGCTAAGGGTATCACATGAGACAAATCACCCATGTAAGTGGTCATTTCCATTCCTTGGCCACTTGGTACTCTCCCAATGGTCTAGCTAGGCACCTATGACACTGCCCAACTTGACCCAAGGGGTGGTTGGGTTAGCCATGACCCATGGAAGGTAAAATCCCCTCACCCTCCCCATTAGAGCATTGGAAACCCATAGAACACCCATGATTCCTCCTTGATAGTGACCTCCACACCTTCAACCAACCAAGTCGATCCAACTCACCTCCTCCCTGCCACCCATGACTCCCTAAGATGGTTGGATGGCCACTAGAAGCCAAACCAGATACCACCATCTCAAGATGAAGGGGGGTATACACCCCCTCGTTTCAACTCTAACACACACAAAAATCATTCCTTAGATCCCTAGCTACCCAAGGCGAGCCACTGGAGCCATTTTTTGAGCTCCCAAGCTCATTCCTTGATAAAAAAATTCCATTTTTGTCTGTCCTAAAATAAAGCACTCTCATTTCTGACTTAACTTCCCTATTTCTCCATCAAAATCAAGTTAACTTCCCATGCACCTTTCTTAGGCCTCATCGAGCAAAAATAAATTATATCCCAAGCTTTCCGAGCACCGGAGGTGGGACCTTGATCAAAGCCGAGCTCTAAATCATCGATTCATGGCCTTCTGAGGGAACATCAAGGAATTGATCTAATTGCCTCTCAATAGGGCTTCATCTCCACTACATGAAGCTTCCTCAATCATTCGAGGCATCGATCTTGAGTTTTGGTGAGGCAAAATCAATCCTTAGGCAAAAATGGGTTGAAAATTTTTGAAGAAAACTTGCTTCTTGTTTGATATTGACTAGATCCCCTCTGATCGATGTTGTGAAGGTGTGGGATTATTTTAGAGTTGATTTGAGCTTGGGTAAGCTCGGATCAAGTGAGCAATGTCGATGGACTCTATTCTCCCTCACTTGCATGACGTTAGTTAGATCATTATGCCGCTCCAGAGATCGGAAAGGATGGTCGTGATTAGATCCACTAGATCGATATGATTTAATCCTATTAAGCTATGGGATTAATCATAGCCATTTGATCTTAGATTGAATGGTGGAGGAGAAAGCACATCTTCTATCACCACATAGGTGCTGAGTCAGATACGTTTTAAGTAGTCAATCCCGCGATGCCATGTGAAAAGCACACCGCGTCAGTACGCCACATGACACCAATAGGATTAGGCTTTAATTGGGCTTAACTAATCATTTTTAATGGCTGAAACTTCTAAAAATCATAAAAAATCATAGAAAAAAAAATGCAAATAAATACTCATTTTAAAGTTATTTCAGAGAATAATTAATTAAATACTAATCTAAATAAATTTTGAATAGTAATTAAGGTTTAATTACAAAAATTATTAGCATAATTACTCCTTAATTACTTGAGCAATTAATCCAAAATTTTGTGGGTTAATTTAATGGGATGACCTCTACCTCCCATGATTTTCTTGGGATTTATTGTTCACTTAATTAGGAAATTTGACTAATTAAACCTTAACTACTCTTTAAGTTAATTAATGATTAATTAATCTCATGAATAGTAATAAATTAATTAATTAAGTTTATTAATCATTGTTCAACAAGAGAACTGAGGAATAGGATTGGGACCACTTTATCTAAGTTCATTTCACCCTTTTTTAAAATGAAACTATTTAAGATTTAACTAATTAATTAAATCACTTAATCAAATTAAAATCATAATCACATCAGACCTTAATTAATTAAATCATGGGATAGATCTTTAGGTGTTTAATAACCTAAATGAGTTTAATAAAATTATGGTTAGTCTACATGTGTGGTAAAACCATAAGAGTAATTAATTAAGTCTCTTAATCTTATTAACTATTCATCATGAGCCAATTGCATTAGGCCCCTTTTATTTCCTAGGATCATTGCAAGTTTATTTTCCATGCATATCATGGCTCATAATTATTTAGTTAATTACTTTAAGGTGACATAGGCAAGGGTAATTAATTCATTTAATTAAGGGTTCAACTTAATTAACCCATATAATAAACTTAATTACATTTTCTTAAATTAAATCAAATCACTAATGTGGGAATGGGTTTAAAATAGCAAGTGATGATTTCTCTTCTCCTCTTTAAATCAAATCAAATCCAAAACTTAATTAATAAAGAAGCTTTGGTTTGCTTTAAATAATCTTGTTTGATTTGATTGCTCTTAAGAACTAGTTTGGTTGAATGAATCACAAGCTTATATTTGATTATCATTTTTCCAATCATGTTAAATTTGGTAAGTCATTTGAATTCATGCATCCATCTTTTCAAAATCAAGTAAAATAAAATGGATTTCCTTTATGTAAGATTGCATGTGTTGATTTAATTTAATATATGCGTGGCTATTATCACTATGAAATCTAAATGTATTTTTCAAAAGCTTATAAATGAATAATAATATGTGTTATGATGCTAGTTATAAATACATAAGAAATACATGTTCTTATAGCTTAAGTGTATGAATGTTGTGTTCCATTTCCTCTATTCATGTGCTGATTTATATAAGATTGAATGGTAATGGGTATATAGTCTAGATATCCTGGGAACACGAGGCTTTAGCTAGCCCCAAGGAGGTCATTTGATTACATCACTTCCCTGATTTAACAATGGCACATACCCATTTGATTTCATTCTTATGTATTTCAACATTATAATTTGGATAGAGCTTTAATTCATATATATAAATGATTCAATCAAACAAAATATACAATGTTTCCATGATTTTCTTTCCCTCATTTATGTATACATCCATGTGTTCCAAGAAAAGTAAGTATATAGTATGGACATCCCGGGAATACAAAACTTTAGTTAGCCTTAAGGAGGTCATTTGATTACCGCACTTCCTTGGTTTAACAATGACACGTGCTTGCATATATCTTTGTACATGTATATGTATATGTAATTAAGAAATGAAAATCCCATTTTACATTAAAATTGCATGTATTCATAATTGACTAAGTGGTTAAATTAATTAGCCATATGATTTGGAGTTTACTTCCTATGTTCATGTATACAAATTTACATATGTTTGAATGCAAATGAGTGTATAGTCTTGACATCCCAAGAATATGAGGCTTTAGCTAGTTCCAAGGAGGTCATTTGATTACCTCACTTACCTGGTTTAACAATCCCACATGCCTATTTAATTTCATTCTTATGTTCTTTTTGTATAAGAATTTGGATAAAGTTTTAAATTAATATGTTCAAATAATTCAATCAAATAAAATATAAATTCTAAACATACACATACATTCATCATTTAAGTATGCTAAAATATATTGCATGCATAGATACACTTAGGATTAAATCATATGCATGTTACATATGATGAAAAGGAATGATTTAATATATGTGATGTGGTACTAATTCAATTAATGTATTCTTAAGATGCCTTTCATTTTGAATAGGATTATTTAAAATGAACCTAAACATAGGATTATTTTATATGATGTATGTTTTATTTTATGATGTATTCTTTTATATTGGATGTTAGGGTGTATGCTTCATAGACTGTATGATAGGCCAATATTAGCCTAATCAGATTTTCTGTAGGGGATTATGCTTAAGGGATGCTTAAAAATAAATGTGAATGCTCTTTTTGTTGTTCGCTTAAATCCTTAAGCATAGTCCATGTTAGGAGAGGAGGACTTAGTTACCCATTTGTAGGGTGTTAAGTCCAAATTATAAATACAACTGCTTGGGATTATATGTATATTTAGCCAACCTCTATTTTGCAGGTGTAGTTAGATTTAGTTTTCCCACATAAATATATTGCATGGATAGATACACTTAGTCCAAATTATATGTCATGGGGTTCCCTATGATGTCTTTGAAGCAAGCACCATCCAAATCAAAGAAAGAACCAAATCAGAAATGGAGATATGAAGAAAGAAAACCCTCATAGTATTTAATACAATTATAATTATTCTTTCATATTCCAGGTTGTATAAGGGTATTTATCCATCTTTTCTCTCTTGTTGTGTATGCTACTTACCACCGCCTTTTATTCTTTTACGATAGTTTATATAATTGTTTGATGTTATGTTTGCATTGTGCATTAGGACAACATGCTTTTCATAGTTTCTTAAATGATTGATGCTTTAATTTGTGGCTTGGATACGATTAGGCTCTTAGGATAAAAATAACTTTTCTACCCAACTAATCACTCATAACTAAATTTTGAACAACTCATAACCTCATCATAAAGCCTAAGACATAAATAAGATAATTAAAAGATTTAGCAACCTCTTAGCTATATGGTTGTATGTTTCACATCATGCATGCATATTTTTTTTCTCTTGACATGAAGGATCTCCATCCTTGCACGATAAAGGAATGCTTGAACTGGTGGAGGAGAACACCTTCTTCTAGCCCATAACCTATTTCATCATGCATTTAGGCATAAGAAATCCTAAAGCCTCTATCAAAATGATGTGTCTAAAATGAAATAAAATTTGAAAAAGATTTTGCATCTATATATTAAGTCATATGCTATACCACTCATGCTCTAGTCACTTAAGGAGTGTGTTTAGGATTTTAGTCTCTTTCTAATTAAATAACAACCATACTATCTTGCAATTCATAAGACCATTCTACATGGTTTTAAAATTGTAGAGTTAGTGGAAGCCACTCCAAGCTATTATAAGTCCAGAAGTCGGACAATTTATTCTCTCTTGTGGAGGTAAACCTTTATGTCCACCTGTCTCTTAGATTTAGGTCATGCTTTAGCTTGTGCTAAAGCTCCATAGATTTAGGATCCTAGATAGCTATTTCCTTCAGGCTACGAGCATAAATTTTCACCTCTTAGGCATTCCCACAACCTTGTGTTGGTGGATTATAAGCTCTAGTAATCTAATAAAATTTCAACTCAAAACATATAAATCACCTCAACTTCAAAATTATAAAGCCCATCCATAGGATAGATTGGAATGCTTACTAGGCTTCCTAGTATCATGAGCATTTTATACTTATTTCATTTAAATTCCAAAAATAAGTCTTCTCCATGAACTTTCCCAATTGATTTTTCAAATACAACTAATCCTTTGATAGTCTAACCTTGAAATCTTTAGAGATGATAATTGTCTACTTTAATCGAGAGTATTCTTAGGAAATTTCATTTCCTAAGATGTAATTAACTATGGAGGCTTGCCTCCATAGGGAACTTAAGAACTTGGTTTAATATAAACATTATTTTATTCATCCATGTAAAGTAAGGGAAAAATTGCTAGTACATTCGAAGACCCATCATGCCTTAGTCCTTATTAGATGATTTGGTCCATTCTAAAGTGATGCCTCTATCTTTTGAGATAGTACATCATACCTCAATGTTCCCAATCACCAAAAAAATACTCCCCATGCCTTAGGGAAAAAGTAAGTGAAAATTGACATTCAAGACCCATCATGCCTTAGAGTCCTTATTAGATGATTTGGTCCATTCTAAAGTGATGCTCTATCTTTGAGATAGTACATCATCTCAATGTAGTAATCACCTTAAAAGTACTCCACCCCCCCCCCACAAAAATCCAAACACCACAAGGCCCTCTTTTATTCATTGAATCCTCTCAACATCATCCTTTCTTTTCAAGTTTGAGATGTTGATTCTCAAGTAGGCAAGGATTAATGTTGACCCACTCAACAAACTCGAACCCCACAAATCCACCAAAATGTATGCTGGTCATCACTGAGTAAGTGTTCCCAATGTAACTCTTAAGATGTCCTTTAGTATTTCAAATGAAGCTAAGTATATCTCTAGAAGTAAGGCCTTGATTAGAAATTACCTCATTTATAAGCATATATGATATATGAAACTTTGTGGGACTCAACTTTGTAATCAATTTCTCCACAAGCATATCCATGGGTGGAGCATCCATGGAGGGGCTATATGCTCACCGGAACCAATGACTTGCTTACCCTTATCCTACCCTAGAACTTTGACACATAAGTTGACTTAGTGACTTCTTGGAATGATGAGCTTGTGAAAGTTCTACCTTCTCATCAACATACCAAGCCTTCCTATGGGATTCTCGAGTCACTGACTCCAAGTCAATCTCAAGAGGTGAATCGATTGATAGGATAGTTCTCCTCAATCAAAAGAAAGGATCAGAACTACAATAGCTATGATTAGAAAGGTAAACTATGGCTCCCAACTTGTAGCTGTGCTCAAGCTAGTCCTTAAAAGTGATACAATCCTCTAAGACATGGCCTAACATGCGGTTGTAGGGGCAATAGCTAAGACATAGCTCTTGCCCACTTCCTCTGGCCCCTTAGGCTCTGGTCATTGAAAGTCAAGTTTCTTTAAGAGATTCTTAAATATTTTCCTAACTACCTCCCTCTTGAATGAATATGGCTTATTCAATCTATCAGCAAGAGTAGGTGGAAAGTAGCTACCTCATGATGGATATGAATACCGTTGTTAGGTAGGCTGCTGAGGTGGTGGAAATGGTCATTGTGGAGGCTGGTGGTCATGATGGCTAAGGTAGTGGAAGAGGAGGCAAGAGAGCTGAGCTCAGTCTCTCATACTCAACTCGGGCTACTTCCCTCTATCCACCAATAATAAACCATCCTCGGCTTCTTCTTGACATTTCTGATGTGGGTAGCCCTTTGATTAAAAGATTTAAGAAAGCACATGGATAGTGAGAAGATTCTATCATGCTTAAGTTGCACCACCCGAGAATGTAATCAATAAGGAATTCATTCAGTTTCTATTTCTATAAACCATAAAACCTAAAAAAGCTAAAAACCTAAGCCTAAACTAAATAAAACATAAAAATAAAATAAATAAATAAACCTAAACCTAAATATAAAAAAATAATAAAATAAAATAAAACCTAAACCAAAACCCAAAAAAATTAAATAAAATAAACTAAGAAAATAAATTAAAATAAAATAAACTAAAAAATAAAATAAACATTAGAATAAAACCTAAATAAAATAAAACTAAATGTAAAATAAAATAAAATAAACCTAAAATAAAATAAAATAAAATAAAACTAAATAAAACCTAAACCTTAAAATAAACCTAAAAATAAATATAAAAAAACCTAAACCCTAAATTAAAAAAAAAACAAAACCTAAAACAAAAATAAAATAAACAAAATAAAATAAACCTAAACCTAAAGTAAAAAAAACTAAATTAAAATAAATAAAACCTAAATGTGATCCTAAAATAAACTAAACCTAAACCTAAACATAAACTAAATAAAATAAAATAAACTAAAAATAAACCTAAACCTACACTAAAAAATAAACCTAAAAATAAACTTAAAATAAAAACCTAAAACCTAAACCTAAAATAAAATAAAATAAAAATAAAAAAACTAAACTAAATAAAATATAAACCCAAACCTAAACCTAAAAAATAAACTAAAATAATAAACCTAAAATAAATAAACTGAATTAAATAAAAAAATTAAACCTAAATAAAAATAAAAAATAAAATAAACTAAAATAAATAAAAAAACAAACTAAATAAACCTAAACCTACCAGTTTACTTAATTCTTTTTTAGAAAAAACCCTAAACCCTAAACTAACCCTAAACCCTAAACCCTAAATGCTAAACCATAAACTAACCCTAATCCCTAAACCCTAAACCCTAAACCCTAAACCCTAAACCAAAAACCCTAAATCTTAAAAACCCTAAAAACTAAAGCCTAAACCCTAAACCCTAAACTAACCCTAAACCCTAAGCTAACCCTAGACCCTAAACCCTAAAACCCTCAACCCTAAAACCCTAAACCCTAAACAATAAATAATAAAAACCTAAAACTCTAAACCAAAACTAAATAAAACCTATAAATAAAATAAATAAATAAACCTAAACCTAAATAAAATAAAATAATAAAATAAAGTAAAACCTAAACTAAAACCTAAACCTAAACCTAAAATTAAATAAAATAAACTAAGAAAAATAAACTAAAATAAAATAAACAAAAATTAGAATAAACCTAATAATAAAACCCAAATAAAATAAAACTAAACATAAAATAAAAATAAAATAAACCTAAAATAAAATAAAAAAAACTAAATAAAACCTAAACCTTAAAATAAAAAATTAAAAAATAAAAAATAAAACCTAAACCCTAAACTAAAAAAACCAAAACCTAAAATAAAAATAAAATAAAGAAAAGAAAATAAATAAGAAAACCTAAACCTAAATAAAAGAAAAATAAATTAAAATTAAAACATGAATTAAAACCTAAACCTAAACCTAACAATAAAGTAAAATAAACTAATAAAAATAAACTAAACTAAAATAAATAATAACCTAAACTAAACTAAAAAAATAAAATAAACAAAATAAAAATTAAACATAAAATAAAACTAAAATAAACTAAATAATAAAAAATAAAATGAAATAAAAAACATAAACCTAAAAGATAAATATAAAAAATAGAACCCAAAATGAATAAAAAATAAAACCTAAACCTAAAATAAAAAAATAAACAAAATAAAATAAACCTAAACCTAAAATAAATTAAACTAAACAAAAATAAATAAAATCTAAACCTAAACCTAAACCTAAAAATAAAATAAAATAAACTAATAAAGATAAAATAAATTAAAATCAATAAATACCCAAACTATACTAAAAATAAAATAAACCAAAGAATAAAAAACCAAAATAAAATAAAAACTAAACATAAAATAAAAATAAAATAAACCTAAATCAAAATAAAATAAATACTAAATAAAAACCTAAACCAAAAAATAAACCTAAAAATAAATAAAGATAAAACTTTAACTGTAAACTAAAAAAATACCTAAACCTAAAATAAAAATAAAATAAATAAAATAAAATAAAATAAACCTAAACTAAAATAAATAAAACCTAAACCTAAAATAAAATAAACCTAAACCCAAACCTAAACTAAATAAAATAAACTAAACTAAAAACTAAAATAAAATAAATAAAAACCTAAACAAAACTAAAAAATAAAATAAACCTAAAAATAAACCCTAAACCCTGAACCCTAAAAGAATAAACCCTAAAATCGTAAACCCTAAACCCTAACACTAAACCCTAAACCCTAAACCTCAAACCTTAAACCTAAACCTAAAGTAACTAAATAAATTAAAAAGTAAACCTAAACCCTAAAACCTTATAAAACTAAACCTAAACCTAAACCATAAGAATGGGCAGAACCTTGACTGCAGGAACATCACCATCAGCGAGGCTTAGTCTAGATCTGGTGGTGAAGGCGAAGGCGGAGGCAGAGATTATCACAGTGGTGGTGGGGGATCTAGTGGTGCTAGTGTATATGGAGGTAGAGGTTAGAGTAGTGGTGATTATGGAGGCGGGAGGAGCTATAGAGGTTATAGTCGTGGTGGTAGTGGAGGGAGAGATCGGGGATATGATGGTGGATCCCACTACTCGAGAGGCCGAAGTGGTTTTGATGGGAACTGAAGAAACTGAAGAACGACCAATCCGATCTGCTACTTATGAAACAATGTCTTTACAGTAGAGACGGTTCTAACTATCTAGGGTTTTTGATTTGATCTATGCGTGCTCATTTTTTATATATGTCATCGCTTGTATCTTTGAAAACTTACTGTGTAACTTGGTTGATGAAATCAAAAAAAAGAAATGTTGAATCTGAATTTATTCTAAATTAAAAAACTAAACTAAGATAAATAAAATCTAAACTTAAACTTAAAATAAACTAATCTTAAAACCTAAACTAAATAAAATAAACTAAAAATAAACATAAACCTAAATTAAAAAATAAAGTTTAAAAATAAACCTAAAATAAAGCCCTAAAACTTAAACTTAAACAATAAAATAAAAACCTAAATCTAAATCAAAAAATAAAAAATAAAATTGAAACCTAAAAAATAAAATAAAAATAAAATTAAACTAAAAAATAAACATAAACCTAAACCTAAACCAAAAAAATAAACCAAAATAAAAAACCTAAACTAAAATAAATAAACTAAACTAAAAAAATAAAAAAATAAAATAAATAAAAAATAAACTAAATAAACCTCAACTTACCAATTTACTAAATTTAAAAAAAAAATCCTAGACCCTAAACCCTAAACCCTAAATCCTAAACCCAAAACCCTAAACTCTAAACCCTAAACCCTAAATGTACAACCCTAAAATCAAAACCTAAACCTAAAATAAAATAAAATAAACCTAAGAATAAAAACCTAAATAAAATAAAACTAAATGTAAAATAAAAAACCTAAAATAAAATAAAATAAGAACTAAATAAAAACTTAAACCTTAAAAATAAACCTAAAAATTAAAACATAAAAATAAATAAAAAATAAAACCTAAACCCTAAGCCAAAAAAAAACCTGAAAATAAAATAAATAAAAATAAAATAAACCTAAACCTAAACTAAAATAAACTAAACTAAAATAAATAAAACCAAAACCTAAACTTAAACTAAACTAAACCTAAACCCTAAGCTAAATAAAATAAACTAAACTAACCAAAACCTAAACTAAAAAATAAACCTAAAAGTAAAAAAATAAAACCTAAACCTAAAATAAATAAAATTCACTAAACTATAAACATAAACCTAAACCAAAAAACAAAAGCTAAATAAACTAAAACTAAAATAAATAAACTAAACTAAATAAAACTAAAGAATAAAATAAACTAAAATTAATAAAAGTAAACTAAATAAAGCTAAACCTAGGGTTTGGTTAATTTTAAAAAAAAACCTAAATCCTACCCTAACCCTAAACCCTAAACCCTAAAACCCAACATCCTAAACCCTAAACCCTAAACCCCAAACCCTAAAACCTATAACCCTAAACCCTAAACCTAAACCCTAGAACCTAAAAACCTAAAAACCTAAACCTAAATTAAATAAAACCTAAAAATAAAATAAATAAAAATTATCTAAACCTAAATAAAATAAAATAAAAAAACTAAACTAAAACCTTAACCTAAACCTAAAAATTTAAAAATAAATAAAAAAAATTAAAATTAAAATAAAATAAAATAATTAAAACCTAAACTAAAATAAAAAATAAAATACACTTAAAAATAAAAAACCTAAATAAAATAAAAAACTAAATGTAAAATAAAAATAAATAAAACATAAAATAAAATAAAATAAAAACATAAACCTAGAATAAAAACTTAAAGTTAAATAAAAAATAAACCTAAATCCTAAATTAAAAAAATCAAAAAATAAAATAAACAAAATAAAATAAGCCTAAACATAAACTAAAATGAACTAAACTAAAATAAATAAAACTTAAACCTAAACCCTAAACTAATAAAATAAAATAAACTAAAAATAAACCTAAACCTAAACTAAAAAATAAAACATAAAAATAAACCTAAAATAAAAACCTTAAACCTAAATCTAAGAAAATAAAATAAAAACCTAAACCTAAGCCTAAAAAAAAAAAAAGCTAAACCTAAAAAATAAAATAAAAATACAAGTAAACTTAAAGATAAACATAAAACTTAAAAAATAAAATAAAATAAAAAACCTAAATTGAAATAAATAAACCTAAAATAAATAAACTAAAATAAATAAAATTAAAAAAAACTAAAAAAAATAAAAAAAATAAACTAAAATAAATAAAAATAAACTAAGTAAACCTAAACCTACCAGTTTACTTAATTTTAAAAAAATCATAAATAATAAACCCTAAACTGTAAACCCTAAACCCTAAACCTTTAAAAACCCTAAACCCTAAACTCTAAACCCTAACCCTAAACCTTAAACCATAAAAGCTTAAACCCTAAACCCTAAACCCTAAACCTCAAACCCTAAACCCTAAACCCTAAACTAACCCTAAACCCTAAACCTAAAACCCTTAATTTACCCTAAACCATAAACCTAGAATAAAGATGTCATTAAGAGTAGATCTAAAGAATGACCTAGTCCTAACATAGTTATGGTAGCTAAAAAGAATGTCTTCAAGAGGCTTTCCCTTGACTATTAGAGATTTGAATACCCTAAACCCTAACCCTAAATCATATTATATTACCATATATTATAGTATAATGTAGCAGTATATATTTGAGCATGTAGTGATGTGTTTTCGGATGTTATATGATGTTTTAAAATGTTTTAGTATATTATGGTATTATGCCCTATAGTCTATATTAATATAAATCATAAAAATATTGATTTGAAATGGGAATTAGGTTGTAGTACCAAAGGTGTGCTATGCCACTTGTAGTCTAAAAAGTAAGATTTCATGGTCAAAATAAATATTATATGTTGTAGCATAGTATAGCATCATATATCATAATATATTACCCTAGGCATTTTAAATTCTTTTAGTATTTTACAATCATGTAGTCAAGTCTACACTAGCATTATTTATAAAAATGTTGATTTAGACTTTAAAATGGTGGAATTTGGCCAAATTTATAATAGGTAGAGCATGGCATCATAATATATTGTTTGAATTTAAAATATGTAAGTGATATGACAAAAATATAAGATTTAGGGAACATCATTTGCTATTGTCATTTAATCAAGAATGGAATTTTGCATTCAAAATAATTGTTCCTTTTCAAAAATTTTATAAATTTTTTGCTTAAAATGATTCATTTTAAGGTGTAATGTAAGATAATATTATATGAAATCATATTAAAATATAATGTACATAACAATATAATGTCACATATATATGAATGTGGTGGTGTGTTACTAAATGTTATTGTACATTTTGGTAGATTTTACTTTTGTTATAATACAATGGGTCAAAGCTCATAAAAATGTTAATTTGAAGGTTGATATGGAAGAATTTGACCAAATTCACAGCACACACCAAGAAGCAACACTAAAACTATTTTATTTTGTACCATTTCTAATAGAAAATTAACAATTTTACATCCAAAATGAACATTACTCATATTTTGAGAAAATTTTGTTATTTGTTCCTTTTAAGTGATTCTAATAGGGTGTATTGTTAGATAATATTTTATATTATACCAAATTATAATATAACATCATATATTATAATATAATATAGTGTGTTAATTCACACTATAATATGTTTAGTATGATATTGTATAATTGGTTAGCTTACCATCAAAATCATAAAATGTTGATTACAATGTTAAGATGATGTAATTTCGAATACATTATTTTTTGGTTGAAGTATTAAAGGTGTATAAGAGAAGAAATAAGATTTGATGAGAATTCCATGTCAAGCACATGGGCGAGATCCGTTAGGGGATCACATGCATTGGAAATGACATGTGAGGGTCTATTGAGGGCATAGGAGAAGAAAATTACTGGGGATAAAGTTAGAATTTGATTTGATTATATGATTTATGGAAAGAAGATCCACTAGAATAAGAATCTATAATCCACCAGGGATTAAGATCGAATTGACTTTAATTTATTTTTTAATTGATGTGGAAGCATATCTGCTAGAGATATGGGCTCGAGTCCACTAGGGATCGGTTATATGAACCTTCCTCTAGGGAAGCAGGCTCAGGCTATCTACTGGGGATTGAGATTTGAGTTTTATTTCATAGATTTGTTTGGGGATGTATTCACTAGGAATAAGAGTTTAGGTGGATTTCTTTGATTTGGACTCTACTAGGGAGTTAGTTTAATTTGGCTCCACTGGAGAGGTTGGTTTTGAATTTGATTTGTTTCCTTGACTTGTTTATATATGATTTTTGGATCCACAAGGGAGAATGGTGTGATTTAACTCCACTGAGGAAAATTAGATTGGGTTTAATTTAATCTGAGAAAATGTATGGACCTTATCAATGTGCTATGTACCCATTGAAGGGGCTATATCATCATTGACCTACCTCAGGTTTACAAATCCAAATGGATGGTTTACCGGTTGCGGGATAGAGCTAGCCAACCTAAGGGGTTTCCTTTCAGTGTGCAACGATTGTGCTAGGAAGAAGGCATAGCAGACTAACATCTTCCAAATTGAGGAACAATTGCTGGGGTGACCTGTTGGAAGCACAACAAAATGAACTTGACCTAGGGCGACTACTGAATGAATGCGGCTGGAGACTTATGTTAACTCAAAAGTAGTCGAGATTAATTTTATCTTAATTTTATGTGATTTGATATGGTTTGTTTGGTTTAGTTTGATTTTAAATTGAGGGCATATCCGCTTAGAATATGAGTTCAGTCAAATTTGATAGATTTAATTTATGAACCATGTCGGTGTGCAATGGACCCACTGAGAAGGGGATATATCAAACTTGTCCTATCTTAGATTTAAAAATTCAAAGGGATAGTCTACTGGTTGTGGGTAGAGCTAGCAAACCTAAGGGGTTGCCTTTGGTGTGCAACTGTTATGCTAGGAAGAAGGCATTGCATACTTACATCTTCTAAAGCAGGGAACAATTATGGGGTGACCTGTTAGTAGCACAACAAATCAAACGTGACTTAGGGGTAATTACTGAGTGAATGTTGCTGATGACTTATATCAACTCAAGAGTAGTCAGGCAATACCTATAGGTAGCTTTGCTGACACTGCCCTAAAGATAGGATGACTGCTTGGGAAAAGGTACCACTAGGGGTGTCCTCCTAATCCATAAGTGATTATATATTTTGTTTATATGTTTGCATGGATCCTATTAGTGTGTGAGGGAACACACTAAGAAGGGACTATGTAGGCCTTAATCTATCTCAGATTTACTAAACCAAGGGAGAATTTGGATGTGGATTCTCCAACTACAGGGGTGGCTACTACGAAATGGTAAATGTCCAATCTGATAGTAACCTGGGTAGTGTCAATATGGGGTCGCAAAGGATGTGATCCAAATATAGTGCCCATAGGGGAGGTACTGCTAGGGGGATTATCTTAAGCCCTGGAAAAGAAAGCTTATAGGTGTACGGTGGCCAACTCAAGGAGAATGCATAGTAGACTTATATCTGCCATGAGTGGTGTATCCTAAGGTGTGAGAACCAACCAACCTAAGGTGTATCCGTTAGCATGAGCGGTGTATCCATCAACATAGTAAGAACTAACCAACCTAAGGTGCTCCTCAGTTTGCAATGATCAATCTAGAAAGAAAACATGTAGGCTTACAACTTTTCAAGTGGAATTGATCATCAGGATAGTCTGTCATTTATAAGACATATGATATCTGAGCTAGAGCGACTACTAAGTGGGGAGCCCTGAGGAATGACTAGACCCAAACTTGGAGTAGTCAAGAGGGAAAGAGCCACAAGGGGACTTATCTTAAACCTCAAATATACTTGACCCAGTCAGCGCATGAAGGCTAATCTAAGAAGAAAGCTTAGCAAACTCACAACCTCTTAAACAAAGCTAGCATGAGGTAGCTTATTGGCCATGCAGTAAGGCCTACCAAACTAACAAGGTGCTCATCGATGTGCAGTGGCCAAGTAAGAAAAAAAAAAGCATAGCAAACTTACATCCTCCAAAGCAAGATGACCACTGGGTGACACACTAGTAGGGTACCACATCAACCTGACCTAAAGCAGCTACTGAGTGAGTGCCACTGGGAGCATTATCTTAACTCGGAGTAGGCCAAGATAAAAGATATGTGTTAATTTTATATGTTTGTGTGTAGTTTGTGATTGTGTTGTGTCGATGAAGGATAAGGTGTCGCTCGAGTTCCTTACATCTACCCTAAACACATCGTGGCAGATTCGCAAACAAGAATACTTTCAACATGGAATAGATTGAGTTCAAAATAGAATTTTCATTGATGATAATTATTTTCAAACATGATTTTTAATATTTGTTTAAGTATAGCCTGTTGATTGGAAGTATTGGCCACTCTCCCTTATGATTAATAAGCTAATGGGATCCTCTTTGGTAGGCCTTCTCTACGGAAAAAAGGCTTTCCCAAGTGGGTTCAAACTTAGCTCCCATCTTACGATGGGAAATAATCAGTCTCCTTAGAACTAAAATAAGCTCCCTTACTTGAAATACTCTAAGACAGACAAACTTATTGTGATCTTGAATCATTTTAGCTTTGTACAACTCGAGGTTTTTTCATTCTCACATGCATCTCTCCTCCAAACCTTTGAGATCTTTTAACCAGAACTTGGCATTATGCTCTGCTTTGATCTTGTTACCCACAACTATCCTTTGTGATGGGAGTTTGACTTCTAATGGAAGAATAGCTTCAGACCCATACACTAAGGATAAAGGATTATACTGAGTTGGAGTTCTATATGTGGTTCAGTAGGCCCACAAGGCTTCAACTAACTGCTCATGGCACTATCACTTGTTATTGTTGAGTGTCTTCTTTAGTATTTGGATGAGAGTTTTGTTGAAGGCTTATGCTAAGCCATTTTTCCTTAGGTAGTTGATGGTAGAATATCTCTAATCTATATTGTGTCTCTGGGCAAAGTTATTGATCTCAGTTCTCTTGAATGTAATACCATTATCATATATAATTCATCAAGGCACTCTGAACCCATGTAAGATATTATTCCTAAAAAAACTAGAGCACATGTTGAGCTGTGACCTTTCTGAGCAGAATCACCTTTGTCCATTTCAAAATTAGTCAATAGCAGCTATGATAAACCAATGACCCTTAGAAGAAAGAGGTTCAATCAGACCCACTATGTCAGTACCCCAACACTCGAATGGCCATGAGGCTAATGTTGGATGTAGAATGTTGGGTAGTTAGTGTAGGACCACACCGTGTATTTTACATTGGTGGCATCGCCTAGCCATATCCAAGCAATCTTTGATCATTGACATACAGTAGTATTCTACTCTCTTGATCTTGACTTTCATCTTCAGACCGAATTGGTTGGCTCCATATAGTCCTGAGTGTACCTCAGTCATGATCTTACGGGCATTGTGCTTATCTAAAGAACATAATCACATATGATCGAAAGACCACTAGTACAAGACACCATCCACAATAGCATAGGAAAGTGCTCTCTGCTTCATCTAATGCCTTGGGACTTCTCTTGAGGTAGTTTGCCTTTATTTAGGTAATCCATGAATGGTTGCCTCCAATCTAGCTCCTCAACCTTCTTGGCAATGGCAACCTCCGCTTCAAGAGAGTACTTTTTAATGAGTTCAATATCAATAAGAGATAAGAATTGTCTATTTTGGACCTCTCATCCACCAGACATGTCAACTCCTTGGCATGCTTGGCTAAAGCATACACTACGACATTCTCTCCTCAAGGAATCTTATAAATGGTAACCTCTGGGATTTGGGCAAACAACTCCATGGTGTACTTGTTGAAGTGATGGAGCTTGAGCTTTATAACATTATAGGACCTAGTGATTTGGTTGATGACTAGCTGAGAATCCCCAAAGATGTTGATGTTCTGGATGCTTAGAGTAATGGCTAACTCTAGACTGACAATCAAAGCCTCATATTCAGCTTCATTGTTGGTGTACGAATTGGATAGATGATATAAGAATCTCATCACATTGCAGTCTAAAGTTAAAAGAACTATTCTTACCCCTGCCTTTCCTGGAATAGTAGATTGTGGTTCTTCTCCTCTTTGAGAGAAAGCTTGTTGACCTCACTTTTAGAGTGAGCTCTCAACTTCTCCATCTTAGACATAGGACTCCTCTAGACACTAAGAGTTCCTTAGTCTTAAGACACTTCTAGTGATTAGGTGAACACTTAACCTAACCATAGAGACTTAGAGGAGTTAGCTATAAGAATAGGTTATGTCTTAGGGGTATTAAGAGGACTTGCTTACCCTATAGTTTGAACCTATTCCTTGCCTCCCTCCATCAAATCAATCCAAATCAAATCTTAAATCAATTCTTACTCAATTGATATTCTCAAATCACAAATCAATTCCAAAATAATTGATTTATTCAAATCCAAATTCCAAAATGGAAACCATGAATCAATTCCAAATCAAATGATTGAAACCCATGATTGAATTCAAATCCCAAAATCTTTCCTAAGCCCTTTGATTTCATCTTATGGACTAAGCGAAAACCAAACCCAAATTACTCCAAACTCAAATGATTTTCTCATAACTCATTATAAATGAAGTATAAATTCAAATAACCAAAACTAAACCCAAAATTAAACAAAAATCTAACTTATACTCTTTTCAAGCCAAATCATTCTTAGATCAATCCAAACCCTTGGATTTTATCTTCAAACAATCACTCCTTCAATCACATGCCCAAATATAAACATAAACTACAATAACCAAACCAAAATCAAACTAACCCAAGTCAAACCCATGTTCATCCTTTTAACTTGAAAATATCAAATGAACCAAAACCCATTGACTCCAAATCTCTTGCAATTGGATTTATATTTCCATCAATAAATTTCCATCATAAGTCCATATGTGAGTTCAACCAAACTTGAACCAAGCCTTGATCAAGCCAATTAGCCCCTTTAGGCTCACTTGACCCAAAGTGACCTAAAGGACCTTTTTGAGCCAAATTCTAATCCAACCCAAATTGGATTGAACTAAGCCCATCTAAGCCGCACATTGTGAGTAACAATCATCCTAGGATGATCAACAACTCAAATTGGTTCAAACTAAGTCAAACCTAGCCTTTGACCAAGTCAACACTTAGCCCAAATAAAACCTAAACAACCCAAAATTCATTATAAGCAAAATTGATTGAAACCATTGGTCTAACCCAATCCATAATCAATCATTGAACATGATCAAGCCAACAATTGAGCTTAACCAAGCCTAATTGGCCACTTGACCTAAGTTGACCCAAATTGACCTAAAAATCCAAAATGGGTCAAATCTTGATCTAAGCCAAATTGATTGCAACCAATGGGTCAAATTCATTCCAAATCACTTGTTGAACTTGACTAAAGCTTCAATTGGCCAATTAGACCTTTGATTGACCATGAACCCAACTTGACTAAAAGGTCAAATCAACTTGAAATCAAATCAAATCAAAATTTGAAACCAAAGCTTGCAATACATTTCAAATGGTCAACCAAGCCTAAACCAACCCATGACCTAACCTAATTGGGTCAAATGGGTCAAATTGGTCAACTTGACCCATTTGACTCAAATGAACCTAAATGAACCAAAACTAAATCTAAACCAAATTGAACCAAACCAATGATACCCATAGGCTCCAAATGATCATTTGAACTTGACCTAACCCATGGTTTGACCCAATTTGACCAATTGGTCAACCTAACCCAATTTGACCCAATTCGACCTAAATGGATCAAAGTGAGCCAAATCAAATCAAATGAACTTCAAAACATTTGAAATTTGGCCAAACACATTTTTGAATCATTTTAAATCTTCCCAAGTTAAAATCATGGCGAAATGACCACTTTGCCCTTAGGTCAAAGGGTATCATATGACCAAATTCACTTGGAATTTGGTCATGTCTCTCTCAAGACCATTTGACATCCTTCCATTGTTCGACATGGGCACCAAGGGAGGTGGTGAATATGACCCAATGAGCTTGGGTCGACCATACCCAAGGCAAGGCCAAACCAACCTCCCCATTAGCAATTGAACACTTGGAACTCCAAATGCACTCATCTAGCACATGGGCATCGACTCTCCTTCCCTCCACTACCCAAAATGACCCATGTGGGTGTTTTGTAGCTCAAACCATGCTTCCAATCCTTTCCATTGATCAAAAATGGAAAAATAGCCCATCACCATCTGATCCAAGGAGGGGGAGATATACCCTCTCTCATTCCCACTCAAACCACAAGAATTCATTTCCACAAAGCTAAGAAGGTTGAGTCAAAGCTTCTCCAAGCCATTCCCAAGCTCCCCCATTTCTCACTCTTGATTTTCCTCAAAGCCAAAGTAGGGGAGGTGAATTGAAAATCCTACTCACTCAATTCTCCATCAAAATCAAATTAACCTTGCGCACCATCAGTGGACTTTGTTGAGCTCAATCAAGTTATTTCCCTAGTCTCCAAGCCACGAGAAGCATCACTTTGATCAAAGTCGATCTCCATTGAAGAGGGGCTTGGTAAAATGAGCAATCTACTCTAAACTAAGATCCAATTTTTTCAATAGGGCTTCATCTCTACTAGATGAAGCTACCTCCTCCATTGGAAGCACCGGTGATAGCTTTCGATGGGGTATTTGCTCAAAACCATAGCCATAGGAAAATTTGGTTGGTCCTTTTTGAAGGAAATTATCACCCCATCAAATCATGACCATTAGATGTGCATGCCCCCTCCTTCCAAAGGTGTGGGATCATTTTGATCCCAATCCGAGCTCGGGTGAGCTTGAATTGAGCGGAGAGAGATGAACAATGTTCGTCTCTCATCGCTCGCAAAGGAGAATGATCACATGTCATCCATTCCACATGATTGGAATAGATAGTAGTGATTATATCACACTAGATCCTCTGTGATTTAAGCCTAAATTGCGGGATTAATCTTGACCATCTGATCTTAGATTGGATGGCCCATAGAGAAAGCGCATCCACCATCAACTGACTCAGCCGATGGATGTGACAACTTAAATAACCTATCTCATCGCACTAAGTGGAAAGTGCGCCACATTAGTGCACCACATCGAAGTCGCATCGGCCTGCATTAGCTACCACATGGCACCGATGGGAGTTAAAATTAGATTTTAATACTAAAACTTCCAAAATTCATAACTTATTGTAAAAAAAATATAAATAAATACTCATTTTAAAGATAATTCAGAGAAGAATAATATAAAATTAAAATTAATTAATTTTAAATAGTGATTTTAACTCAATTTGGGTTTTATTAAAAATGTAATTAACTTAGTACTCCTAATTAATTGAATTAATCTTAGACTTTTGAGGTTAATCGGTGGGACCTCTACCTCCCATAATTTTCTTGGAATTTATTGCTTGATTAATTAGGGGAATTGCTTATTTCATCCCTAATCACTTTCTTAATTAACTAAATGATTAATTAACATGTTAAACAGTGGTAAATTTATTAATCAAGCTTGCTAAATCATCATTAATAGTGAATGGACATAGGGAATGAGATTTGGACTTCTTTTCCAATATTTTCTCCTAAGTTCATTTCACTTGGAAAATAATTAATCAATTTTCAATTAATTAATGGCTTAATCACTTCATTAATTAGTTTAATTAATCAAACTCAAAACAAAATCATTCTATAATTTAATCATTCAATTCTTGGGTAGATTTTTAGGTGTTCAATAACTTAAGAGGATTCAAAAGGAAATTATAATTAAGCTACATGTGTAGGAGGGTTATAAAAGTACTTAATTAAACCCTTTAGCTTAATTAACCAATAATTATGAGCCAATTGCATTAGGACCCCTTATTTCTTAGGTGCATTACTGATTTAACTTTACATGTGGTTGCATATCATATGTTAGCTCATAGTTACTTGGCTAATTATGTTAAAGTGGTATAGGTAAGGGGTAATTAATAGATTTAATTCATACCTTAACCTAATTAGAATATAAAATCAACCTAATTATTCTAAATTAAACCAAACCAATTCACACATGGGGGAATGGGTTAGGATTAACAAACCTTTTTCATATCTCCTAAATAAAATCAAATTCAAAGATAAAAATCTCTTTAAAGAAATTTTGATTCATTTTAAATGATCTTATTCTATATGATTGTCCTTAGGGTTAATTAGGGTGAATGAAGTTATGTACTTACATCCCTTCATTTCTTTCCAATCATGCTAAATATTGCTTGCCACCTGAAATCATGCATTCATTTCTTTTAAAAATTAATTAAATAAAATGTTTTCTTTTATGTCAAATTGCATGTGTTGGTTAAAATTAAGGATATGAGTGGCTATTATCATTATTAAACAAAAAATTAACTTTGCAAAACTTATAAATCAAAGATTATATATAAAGTGATGTTAGTTATAAATATTTATAAGCATGCATGTGATGATAGCATAAGATGTGTACTATGAAGTTCTTATGTCCTCTCTTAATATGGATTCACATAGGATTTGCAAGTGTATAGTTCATTTGAAAAGAACATAAAACTTGCTAAATCTATTCCTATGCATCTCTATATTAAGACTGGAAGCACCTTCATACTACACATGTAAATCTTACAATAAAAATCAAACATAAATCTCTTGCATGATTCTTCATCCATTTGGTTCTTTTGTACATTTACATGTATCTAAGAAAAATGGTCTATCACTGACATCGGGGAGGCTTTAAGTAGCCCCAAGTAGGTCTTGTACCTTATGCCCCGATGTAAAAAAAACAATGGTGTCACTCACTTATAACTTTTATACATGTGGATGTGCATTTAGCTAATGGATAAAAGAGTCCCTCTTTTCTACATAACAAAGACATGCATTCATGGAACATCCAAATTTTCAAACCACATTTCTTTGCATTCATCATCAAAGTGTGCTAAGATTTGCATTGCATGTATAGGTATGCTTAGGATTATTCATATGCATGGTATACATGGTGGAAAGAAATGAATGGGTGTGTGTTATGTGATAGCAATCCACCCTAACTAATCCTAAGATGTCTTTCTTATTGAATAAAGCTATTTAGAGTAAATCCAAACTTAGGATTAATTAAAAAATACATAATAAATCATTCACCAAAGAAAATTCATTATTGAATCTACCTTAGAAATGCTTTAAGGTAGAAATGAAAGAGAGTTCTCCTCTATTTTCTTCTCTTCACAACATTTAATCATTAAGTGTAGATTCATTCAAACCAAATCAAATCACCAAATTAAAATTGACAAGTTAACTAAATCACTTAAAATGAAATCACCATCTAAGTTGAATCTCTCACACTTAGAAAATTTCAACCCTAAAACCTAGCTAGGGCATGCCACACAAGCCTTAAATGGCACACACACATTAGGCTAAGTCACCATTTCTAGCTCTATGTTAGGGCGGTGCATGGTTTGAAGCATGATTTTGTTTTATAATGTAATGTTTTTGGACTAGATGTTAGGGTGTATGTGCGTAGACTGGATGGTAGGGCGATCTTAGTCTAATCATGTATTTTGTAGGGGATTGTGCTTAAGGGGCTTTATAATAAAAATGTAAATGTTATTATTATGTAGGTTGCTTATATCCCTAAGCATAATCCAAACTAGGACAGGTGGGCTTGGTTACCCATGTGTGGGGTGCTAAGTCCAAATTATTCTTATAACTACTTTGGTATGTTTAACTAACCTTTATTTTGCAGGTTTAGTTAGATTTTCTTTTCCCATTTTGATGTAAATTTTGCAATTAAGTTTTGGAGCAAGTGTTATGGGGATTAGGATGAACATTGTTCATAAGACTATGTATTATGTACCATGTGAGGCCTTGGAGCAAGCTAAGATAACCCAAAAGAAAGAAATGGAGCAAATCAAGATGAACGAATGAAGGACAAGGAGTGAAGAATGGAAGATGAAGAATGAAGACCCCCATAACACTTGTCATTTCATAATTGTAATTATTCATTTGTAATAGGTTATATAAGGGTAGAGCTTGGCTACCCATTTTTTCTTCAAGGGGACCCGACCACATCACTCTTACTCTTTTGCATAATATTATAAATTGATTGATGTTATGTTTATGATTATGCAATTAGGATGGCATGACTTTTCCTAGTTTCTTAATTGCTTGATGGTTTTTGAATGACCTAGATGCAATGAGGCATTTAGGAAAAAATAAAATTTCTATCCAATTAATCAACTCAAAATTAAACTAAATAATTCATAACCTCACATAAAGCCTAGGACATAAATCAAGATAATAAAGATTTAGCAACCCCTTAGCTAGATGTTTTACGTCTCATATCATGCATAAATCATATTGCTTCACTCTTGCTAATGGAAGGCCCCCACCTTGACCAGAGAAAATGGCTTAACCTTTAAGAGCCATGGTGGAAACACACCCCCTTCTTTCTATCTTTGGCCCATAACCAATCTTCTCATGCATTAAGCATATGAAATCCCATAGCCTATGTCAAATAAAAATGTCCAAAAATCAAAAATAAAACTTAACAAAATTTGCATTAGATTAAGTCATGAATTGATGCCCTTCATGATCTAGTCTCTTAGGGAGTCAATTTAAGGACTTAGTCTTCTTTCTAAATGAACAATAGCCTAGCTATCTTGTAAAGCATAAGACTTTCCTACATATATTTAAATCATAGGAGGAGTTGGTTGCCACCCCCAGACGGTTGTAAGCCCAACTGTCGGGTGATTTACTCTCTCTTATGGAGGTATTCCATATACCCATTTTCGCCTTAGATTTAGGTTGTGCTCTGGCCCTTGCCAAATTTCCCTAGATTTAGGATCTAAGATTATTGTTTCCCTTTGTTGGCTATAAGCATAAATCCTCACCTCTTAGGAATTTCTACAATCTTTTATTGTATAATTGTAAGCCCTAAATTTCTAATAAAAATTCAACTCAAACATATAATTTCCCTTAGTTTCAAAAATATAAAACCCAATCATAGAATAGTTTGGGATGCTCACTAGGTTTTCTAGTATCATGAGCATCCCCTACTCATCTCCCTTAACTCCCTCCTCTTGCTCAATCCCTCTTGATTTTCTAAAAATAACCAATTGATTGATAGTCTATCTTTGAAATATTTGGAGACAATGATCATTTACCTTAATCGAGAGTATTCCTAAGGAATCTCATTCTTTAGGATGTAATTAAATATGGAGGATTGCCTCCATAGGGAACTTAATGAACCTAGTTTAAAATAAACCTTCCTTTACTTTTCCATGTAAAGTGGAAAGATCTGTACATTCAAGACCCATTATCCTTGAGTCCTTATTAGGTGTTTAGGTCCATTGTAGGATGGTGACTTCTATCTCTTGAGATAGTACATCATTCTTCAATGTCATACCCTATCACCCTAATAAGTACATCTGTAGATCTACGTGGTGTCCCAACCCCACCAAACATCCAAAATAAAACACCACAGATTTTTCTAGCGACTCCACTGGAGATGGTTCCTCTCGCCATCTTTGGTAAATGATCATTATCTCCAAGTATTGATAGTGGATTTGTATTTCATATAAGTCTAAGACTATCCTTCTTTTCTGTTGGCACTTAGGTCATTTCATTTTTAAGCTAAGCTAACCAACATCCTTTAGGACCTCACCCATGTAGGTCTTAAAACCCCTGTTGGGTCCCCTAATAGGTGACAATAAAATTTAATCAAAAGAGATGACTAAAGACCTTTTTCTTACCATCTCTATGATAAGGTAAAGTTCATTCCACAAATAATAAAAATAAATTCTTTATAAACATATCACTTTTCAAAAGCACTTTCGAAAAAGTTCACATAATAAAATACTAGCACAAGAACTTTTCACAAAATATATATAACTCTACCTCATCTAACAATCTTCATGATTGTTAAATGTAGGATATTTTCAAAATCAAAATAAAAAATCATCTTTTCTAAAAGCACATATTCAAAAAATCAAAATCCTCATTCAATATACCCAAATTTATTGAATGAAGGTTTCATTTCCAAAATCATTTCATAAAATAGAAACTTCATTCAATATATCTTACATATGTTGAAGATTTCTCTCCCTTTTCAAAAGCACATATTTAAAATGAACATCTTCATTCAATATACCCAAATTTATTGAATGAAGGTTTCATTTCCAAATAAAATCATGTCATAAAATAGAAACTCCATTCAATATATCTTACATATGTTGAAGTTGGAATTTCTTTCCTTTTCAAAAGCACAAAAATTGAAGATAAGCATATTCATTCAATATATCTAAATTTGTTGAATATAGATTTCATTTTCAAATAAAATCACACCATTTGAAAGTCCACTCAAAACATTCCACATGTTTTATGTTGGAATTTCCTTCTTTTTAAAACGAAATAATCACACATAATAACTTCATCTTTAAAAATAAAGTATGATTGACTTCCATTTTTCATACCCAAATTTGTTAAATGGAGATCTCATTTACAAATAATCATAAAAATCAAAATACATTACAATTTCAGTTGACATACCCAAATTTGTCAAATGAGAGTTTTATTTTTCAAAAGAAAATTGAAAATAAATTGGATTCTATTTAACACACCATATTTGTTAAATAGAAAACCCCTTTTTAGTTTTTACTTAGCATACACAAATCTACTAAGTAAAGATCCCATTTTAAAAAAAAAAAAAACAAAATCAAACACATTTGAGCTTTACTCAGCATACACAAATTTGCTAAGTAAAGATCCCATTTTTAAAAAACTAAAACAAAAATCAAAACACATTTGGGCTTTATTTTGCATACAAATTTTCTAAGTAAAGATCCCATTTTCAAAATCAAAATAAAAGTTAGATTTAGGCCTTATTTAGCATACACAAATTTTCTAAGTAAAGATTCCAATTATAAATTCACACATGATATACATCATGGAAAAACAAGCAAAAAAAAATTTATTTTCAAACATCTTATCTAGCATACCTAAATTTGCTAAGTGAGTAATCCCAAAATCAAATCTAACAATAAAATCAAATGACCCTCTATTTAACATACTCAAATTTGTTAAATAAAAGGTCCCCAAACATAAAATTTGAATTCAAATATGAACCAATGGAAGCATCAAAAGTCTCTCTCCAAAATATTTTGAACCCATTCAACATACACAAATTTGTTGAATGTGGGTTCTAAACTTAAATAAACTCAAAATCTCTCCTCCAATTTATTCAAAATCTCTCCTAAATTCAATGAGACCCACTTAACATATTCAAATTGTTGAGTGTGTGTTCAAACTTTAAATCAAATCTAAAAAATCAGCAGAATACCAAGACAAAAAATATGATTTGAGTTTCTTTCCAATAATTGCAGAGTTCTAGTTTAGTCTCAGTTAGCATTTTCTCAGTTCAGTATAGTGCAAATGGATTCTCAAAAGTATGGTTTCACCTTTCTCCTTTGGGATGGATTTGGCCTTGGATCGAGCCAGCCTCCCCCAAACTAATTTTGCTCATCTGATACACTTTGGCCAAGGATTCGAGAGGGCCAGATCACTTGTGAGGGGCAACCCTCACCACCAAGAATGTGGTGGCTAGGTAAAAGCTAGTCATCCATATGAGATGCCCTGATTCTAATTTCTCTCACCAAGAGGAAGGCGGTAGAAGTTCTACAAGAATGCAATTGGTTCTGTAACTAGTTGTTCCACTACCCCCCAAGTGTGCTCACTCATTGGCTTCCTCTAAGGGAAGGCTACCCGGCTTTAGGGATAGTCTCTCCTACCTTTGAGGTAGGGTCTAGCTCCATTTCTCCACCAAGTTGAACTATGCAATATGAGTCTAAGATCACATCATGTGTGCATTGCCAAGGAGATGGAGACATTCTCTCACATTGTAGTAGAGGAGTCACCAAGGGTAGTTTCTCTTTTGCTTACTTAGAATAAGTTCCACCCTCTTTTCGGTTCTGAAGGGGAGAAAGATGTCAGGAGGATAATAGTGTCACCTCCACCTCCAGTTCATTATGAGCCACCCATCAGAGATAAAAGGAGATCATATGCTGGCCTTAGGGCAATTTTGCACCAAGTTGGCAGGGCTTATGGACGATCAGAGTCCAATGCCTAGTTGATCTACGCCCAGTTATCCTCGCAGTGTAGGTGAGTAGATCCAATAGGAGAGGGCCAGAGAGGCCCGAGTATCAGTGCACATTACTAACAGAGAAAGGTTAAGATATGCTAGCCAGGCAGTAGCCTCCGCCATCATAGATTTCATCGATTGGCGCACTACCCATGCTAGTCACACTGATAATATTATATTGACCGGTACAACCCATCATGGGAGGAGAGCCCCAGTAAAGAGAGAGTCAGTGTTGTCTCCATCACACCGCTCTACTCCATGTCTGCCATCACCAGTGCAAGTGTAATATTTTATAGTTCCATCCAAAGCCATGAGAGCAGCATCAAGAGAGAAGAAAGCCCCACTGGTGATCCAACTATGGCCAAGGGATCCTGCTTCATCTACAATGCCAACTTAGGCGAGGGTGAGCTCTCGTGCTCAACCTCTTACTTTAGTTATGGTGAAGAGGAAGTGGTGACCTCGTAGCATTGTAGTTGTGCCATCACCACACCACCACTCGGATCATAGATATAGCAGTAATAGAGGGAGAAATAGACAGTTATGTTGTCCCCATGGCGATAGATCCCCTCATGGGCAGTACTCCATCCATAAGGTTGTGACCATGAGCGTCCCTCCTAGGTATAGCCCTCACAGATGCTTGTCAAGTGTATCTCTATTCATGAGCATGATCCCACCAGGTCAGCCATGAGCATTTATGCCTGTATAGTTAGATCGCTCCTTGGATGATATTGTACGTATCTTACTAAAAGAAAGAAATCTAGGGTATGATTGGTGCGACCTCAAGAGAGAACAAGGTTTGAGCTTTGAATGAAGATGATTTGTTGGAAGACTCTGAGAGGTGCATATGATGGACTAGAGGTTCTCTCCTTGGGATCACCGAGTTTGAAAGGTGTTGTGGTTGAACAAGATGATCCTATTTATTGAACACCTCCTTCAACAACTCAAACAAAAGATGAGTAGATTGATAAAATGGGATAGAGACTTGAAGATTTGCTAGTGGTAGTTCTAGCTTCAGAATCAAGCTCCAGTAGTACATTTGACCATTGTGGAGATTGGTCAGCCTGAGTTGTTGCATGTCCTGGATCAACCCAAGAGTTCACCTCCAGTAGAGAAAAGCAGTACTAACTTGTATAAGAAGGTAGTGGATAGTACCTCCATATAAGAAAAAGATATCAAACTCTTGGTTGAACAATAAGTGAAAGAAGCGCTAGTGCAATCCCGAGGTGGTTCATCAGTTTCAAAGGCTACCCAGAGAATTGATGTTATTCAATATCCTAAGGGTTTTGTGCCTCCTTCTTTAAAATGCTTTGATGGTAGCAGGAACCCTCAACAATATATAGTGAACTTTAGGGCCAACTGGTGGCATTGATGCATTATTGTTCCGTCTCTTTGTCCGTTTAGCTAGCTTTTGATTGATGCTGAACTCCCAATGATTCAGTGAAGTCTTTTGCTGAGTTGGAGCAACTCTTTGTTAAGAGTTTTCTGAGCTCAAAGGGGTAATGGCGATCTCATTGTAGCATAATAACACCCCGGTGAGTCCCTCATTGATTATATTCTTAGATGGAAAAATTTAAGCATGAAATGCGAACCACAATTATCTGAACAATATACTATTGAAATTTTTTTATTAAAGAATATTCATGACCCAGTCACCTTCACTCTTAAAAGTTTCATCATTAAGACATCTGAGAAGCTAATCAACAATATGGCTAGTCTATGGAGAGGCCAAATAGTTACCTTTTTAAGATCAGTCATTAAAGCCAAAGCTGCAGAAAGCTTATGAAAAGAAGCCAGGGATAGTAGCATTGGATAAGGAAAGCAAGAGGTCGTGAGAGACCTCAGCTCAACACCTTCACTTCCACCTCCTACCACCACCTCGACCATCTTATTGACCACCATAGCCTCCAGCCTTCACCGCCTCCTCCTAGCCATACTCTCGGTATACATACCTCCCCAGGGTATCATCCACCTACTCTTTTGGATAAATTAAATAAAACTTATTCATTTAAGAGGGAGGTAGTCATAAAAATCTTTAAGAACCTCTTAAATAAACTTGATTTTCAACCACCTGAGCTTAGGAAGCCAGAGGAAGTGGGCAAGAGTAATGATCCTAACTTTTGCCCCTACCACCTCATGTTAGGCCATGTTTTGGAGGATTGCTTTATATTTAAGGACTCTCTTGAGCATAGCTACAAGGCAGGTGCCATAGTTATCCCTAAGGAATAGTGGAACAACCATCCTGTTCTATTAGGATAATCCTTGGGGATACCTGTGATCCTCTCAAAATGAAAGAAGGTTGGGATATCTCTTTATCTGAATCTCTAAAAGATTATTTTAAAATCTAGAAACTTTCCTTATAGGTGTGTGAGGCTCAACCTCCAACATCAAGGAAGGTTCACAAGTTAAAGATAACTTGGGAAAGTAGAGCTCAACAGTAGCGCTATACTTTCCCGGGATAGCCAAGTAGTGCAACCACCAACTCATTCCAGCCTCCATTCCACCGTTGTAGCAACTACTTTAACCAAAATTCCTACTTCATCTAGTTCTTCTTCTAGTAGACATCTTGTATCAACAGATGAGGGCAACAAATCTTTCATCCCACTTACTTTACTAGATTTCTACTATGTACCTCCTTTTAAATCTAAAAAATTAAGAAATAAAGCTAGTTTGAATTACATCTGTGCCACTTCTGATTCTACTCCTTTAGAAAACTCTTCAAGTCTTGATAATTATAACAAATTTGATCATCCTCTTTCTGATTCAGAAATGAACTTTCCTTTTGAATGATATAGGTTCACCTCTTGAGATAGACTTGGAATCATCGATTGAGGGTCCTATAGGAGAAGGCGTAGGTATGCAGTGGCGGTAAAACCTTCCACTAAACAACCATAAGAGGTTACCAAAGTTAACCTCCAGTGGCAGGTTCTACCTCCGGAAGCACCTCAAGATAAGGAAAATAAGTCATTAGTACCAACGAGCAAGCCTACCATAAGATGCTCCACATGGATATGCTTGTGGAGGATCAAAGGTTTTCTACAATCTCTCACTCACCTAAGAAAGTTTCCACTAAACTAAGCATATATGATGCCCTTATCATATCTAAAGAGATGAGGGAATCATTAATCAAGGCCCTTCTTGATCCAAAATATGTTTAGCTCATGGCTATTGGAGGAGGCACATTATTCAAGATAAGCCCAAGGGTCACATTCACGATGAAGACCTTCTTGGGGATATGGAGCCCAACCATCCCTTCTACATCACAGTGGATATGGACAGATTTAGACTCTCTAGGGTGTTAGTTAATCCAGGTGCATCGGTGAACATTATGAGCCTAGAAACCTTGCCTATTTGAAGATTGACATCTATGAACTCTGAGGAGATCAGATGGTGTTGAGGGGATTCAATGAATAGGGCGAGAGGGTTTTAGGTTCCATAGTGTTACCTTATGAAATAGGCGACTGGAAGACTAAAGCCAAGTTCCATATAATTAATTTGAATACATCATTCACTGCTTTTCTTGATAGGCCTTGGATATACCAGAATAAGATTATTCCATTCTCTCTTCATTAGTGCATCAAGTTTCAAAAAGATGGAATCACATACTATGTCAAAGGAGATGAAAAACCATTCTCAATTAGAGAGCTCAAAATATATGAAGATGCGACCTACTATCTTCCTCAAAATCAAAACACCTTTTCTCATGAACTTGGTCAAAGTTAAAATACAAAAGAAAAAAAGAAAAAAAGAAAAGAAAAAAAGAAAATGAAAGAAGAAGAAAGAAGAAAAGGGAGAGAAAGAAGGACACTGAAGAAGAAGTAGAACCGCAAGTTACATTCCACCCTAGTTTGTTCTACCATTCGGATATATGGGTAAGATGACTCAAACTCCACCAAGTAGAGGTAGAGGTACATATAAAGACAATTCCAGAGGTGGAAGACACCCTGGTTGGCGGCCAGCAAAATAGGGGTTATGTTCCAATTCACAGAGGTACTCCTGCTACTCACATAGACTTGGAATTCAGCTCGGAGGATGAGTCTCATGTGATTAGCATACCGATAACCCTCTGTGGGTTTCATTGGAGGTGACACTTAAAGCATGAATGTATTTGAATTAGGATTATGTAAAACCATTAGGCAGTAGTTGGGAACTTTAGCTATAACCCCGCTTTCTTTTCAAAAAGTTGAGGGTTTGGTAGTTAAGGAAGCCCCTAAATCTTCCATAGATGTCAAGATAAAGAGATTCCTATTGGGATCAGCATCCTCAAGTCTAGAAGCAGATGTAGTACTTGAGGATAATTCATATAAAGATTTAATAGAATTACCTTTTGATTAGTACTGCCATATGTTCATAATCTTGCAAAGAAAGGTTTGATTCCTTACACATGGTCCAGGCACAGGTCAGAGTATTTTGAGAAGCTATGGGATAACAAAGGTAGGGATGCATAATCAAGACTAGGATGAGGATTCAATACAGTGGGTCCAGTCGATGATGATGGTTACTGCTTAGTAATCTATTCTACACTAGCTCGTAGCCACGTTATCCATCTTGATCATGAACCTTGAGCGCAGTGTAGTTTTCTTTCAAGCTCCCATTCTATAAAGCAGGGAAGAACTAGACTCACTATATAGGAGAAGACAAGACCTAAAGGAACTCTTCCTTCACCAAATTCAATGCATTCTTTCATCGCCTGTATCAAGCTTCAAATCGAATGCTAGTGAAAATCGAATCTTCGCTTTTCTTCCTAACATAGACTTTCACTTGAAATCTTGTTTTTTGCATCAAAATAGGAATTAGTAAGACTTTCGAAATTTAATCCTTAGTTGACTTCAAGCTTCTAAAGCTAGCTTTCGTACTTTATATAGTGAAAGCGCTTTTCCTTCTCTTTCCTAGAATGAGTCTCCTAAAGAAGACCAATTGGGGTTTTTTGGTCGAAAAAGGAGACCTTGAAAGAAAGAATTTGATTCTGGGAGATCAAGAAGCATAGTCCCGACTTGACTGAAAGCTTAGTAAGGAAGTCAACTTCATTTTCTAAAAAGACTCTAGAGAAAATCTTCCAATCGCTTCACATACCTACTTCTATATAGATATGCTATACCAAGTCCGCTCCTAGGTAAGCCGGCTTTGATCCTCGAGCATGAGGAAGACTGCTTTCATCACACTGAGAATCCGTGAATGGATCCGCTAGGGGTATGTATCTCTTGCTACCGTGGCTATGGATCTGTCTACGGCACTTGGTCTTGAGATTTTTTTTGTATTTGTATGTATCAATCAATGTACTCTATTGAAGCAATTGGATCACTTACTCACATATGTGATTATGGAGTCGCCCGAGTGTCGACTATTCATTTACGAACCGCTTTTGTTTGAAACCATCTTCTTCAACACTTCTCCTGGATCGCATTGCTTTTGGTTGACCGGCCATAAAAAGAGTCTTCTTTCTTCCTACGAGAACTTATGTCATCCATTCCTGCTTGTAACCCGCTCCTTCGCCTTTTCGGGGTAGAGGGTAAGAAAATTCATCCTCATCGGTGTTTCTACGCTCTTTAGTCACATGCCACTGTAAGCTCACCATAGTGCACTTGTTGTTACCGTGCATATGTTTCAAAAGAGAAAAGAAAAATTCTCGCTTGTCAAGTTCAAGCCATTGTTCATTAGGGCTAAAACAAATAAAACTTAAACTACTTCAAGTTTCACTTTTGTTGTTGAAGAACAACGTGACGATAGTGCAAAGATGGTCCTCTCTTCTTTTCTATAGAAACTTTCATTTACGCATGTAAGAGAGAAAGAAAGTCAAGTAGTACACCGGTGAAATAGGTTCTATCATAGGCCCAATCATAGTCAAAATCAGTTTGATCCTGGCTCAGAAGGAACACTAGCTATATGCTTAACACATGCAAGTCGAATCTCTGATCAACCTAGACAAACTCAAGAAAGAGAAATGTGAGATTTCGTGACCTAGAAAAACTCAAGAAAGAGAAATGTGAGATTCCGTAAGTCACTTAGATCGGAGAAGAGAAGTTCTTAAAGGAACCTTCCTTGGCATACTTCAAGCTTTCGTTCCAAAGTCCATTTTTCTTTGCTTTGTTTTTGACTGAAGTGGTTAGATTTCTTCCCGACTCTCACCTTTTTTTTATGAAAATGGAAACTGAGGACTACTGAAAGGTAGCTGAATAAATGGAATTCCCTAATTCCATTACCTCTCTTCAAATCTCGTACATAACTATACATAATTGAGGAGTGAACCCACCTGTTGCTTCAAACTCGAGTGCTACAGATATTTTTCTTTCTAACCACACAATGACTAAGACCCCCATTGTGATTCCTAAGACAAGGGTGAAAATGGGGACAAAAATCCATATGAGTCCACTTTCTTTTAAGGATTCTAATCTAGAAAAGAATTCATAGTTTGTACTGTCAGATCAATTCTCATTTCAACGATCAACTTCTCCCATAATGATATGTATACTACCTAGTATCATCATGATATCAACCAATTTCATTCTTTGAACTAGTCGGGAAGAATTTGCAAATTGATGAAACCGGGTGGACTAATTTTCCATCTCCGTGGGAAAACACTACTATCTCCTATGAAAGAAATTCCTAATTTGGGGCCTCTACCCTTACATAAAGTTCTTGTTTGAACAAGGTGAAAGTTTTTAGTAAGAAATCTATATTCCAAATTTTCTATTCGAATTCTTTGTCCTATGAAAATGTCGGTTTTCTAAATTCTCATAAGGTCCTCAGAATTCCTTCTAGAGCCTGTTGAATGGTTTTATGGATTCTTGCATTTCACCTATTCTCGACTAATGTATCGCTTCTTTTGCCATTTGACTTCCCAATCAAATTTCTTGTCACACTCATAGCGATCAACTTTACGAAGATCCCATTGGATTCTTGGTCCTTGAGAAACCCCAATTTCTTGTCTCCTCCCCACCAAGAATGCCCTCCTTCAACTGCTCAAAAAAATGGGATTTCACATAATGAGTTTTTGATACTCAACAACTTCTGTGGAAAAAGAATCATAGAAATCAATTTCTCTATTTAACCATAAGGTCAATCCGTAGCTACTCCTCCGATGCGGAAAGAATTATGCATCATCCACATACTGTGGGCGAATAGATCATATATGAATTCAAAAATATAGAAAATGGAGTCCCAATATTAGCCATAAAGGGCCAAGCCATAACAACTATACTAGCCCAAAGATAAGAACTCGATAGAACTTGCCCTTTTAGGCACTTGAACACTTTCCAATCATTCTAGTGCATTTACTGTTATTGCTTCTGTGAACATAGTAGCTAAATAATCCCAACATGTTACATAAGGAAAATATTGTCTAATTGTTCTGTTCTCCACTCTTTTTTCCATCCCCCTGTGTAAATAGCTCAATATAGGTTCACAGTCAATAACATCTTCACCATCCAGAGTAACGATCAGCCGAAGAACACCATGCATTGATGGGTGGTGAGGCCCCATATTGACTATTCTCAAATTTTTTTTTTAGCCGGTACAGTCATCTTTTTTTTCCTTCATTCATTATTTCATGAATTTCTTCAAATGAAAAATCGAAAAAAAAAAAACTAATAATAACTGAACTAATAAAAAAAGAATGAAAAAAGAACAAGGATAATAATAAGAAACTCAAAGAAGAAATTCCAATGGAATTCACGAGTTTTGGTTCCCGAATATCTAACTGATCTATGAATTTCTTATAATGCACTTTCTTTTTCTTTGACAAAGAAGTCAATAATGATTGATGTTTTCCCAGAATTCTTCGTAGACCTCTTTGCGATAAAAAATCTCTTTTGTGCAATTATAAATGTGAAGTAAGTCTCCGTATCTTATTGGTGAAATGGAATACTTGAAATTCAAGACCCACTATTTTCTTCTTTTTCTTCTTATGTAAACTGAGATCAATGAATTTTGACCATAAATTCAAGTTTCTATTTTTCTTTTCTGAATTTTACCGATCAAGAAAAATAAGAAGATTTATTAGGCTTCTTTTATCTAGTATACATAAAAATTGGATTTTCTTCATATACTACTTTGTTTTTTATTTATATGGTTTATGTTTTGTATATTTGGATAAAATATACAAAACATATATATATTCAAATAGAACAATTTCTTTTACTTAAAAGGATTCGCTTCTTCCTATTGAAAATTGATACACTATGAAATTAGCATCATGTATTAGAATATTACGGGTATATGTATATTTGACTTTCATCTACCGAATACATTAATCCACTATCAATTTGTTTCATTTTTCATTGGAATTGAATTCATTTTGAATTGTGAATACATATGTATTCTTGACATACTAAAATGACTGCCATTATTAGTATCAAACCAATAGCGATTCATACAAGCTACATCTTCTAATCGATAATTGGGCCAAAGAAATAATTGGAATTTCATGAAATTTTTTCTGTCTGTATTAATATGTTTGTTCTCATTAAAAAATTTCCCACATTTTCTTATTTTGTTTTCATTGCAAAATCTTAGATTTCTATCCACAACATGAAAATTTGGAAAATTGAAACAAATTCAATTTGAAATTCTCTCGACGTCTGGAGATAGAAGATTTTCAGAACAAGTAAATCATAATGATTTTTGTCTCCACTCAAAAAATATGTTGTTGTGTGTCGTGCAATGGATTTTTCAACCTCCTTTTCTCAATATATCTTTTTTTTGTGTATTTTGATTTGTTTGGTGTTTCTTATTATCAACCAATGAAATATCCATAGTTTTATATAGAATAGATTTTCCGTTCCTTCGTATAGATAGACAAATTGGTTCAATAAGAAATACTCCCCTTCTTATCAAATTTTTAAGAACTAAGTCCTTTTGAATCAGCATTTCATCTAGATTTCTTTCACCTCTTTGAATCGAAGATATAGCAATATCCTTTGGATTTCTCATTCTAAGTAGGAGACAATATACCCTGAGATTTTTCATTCTTTTCTTAGTCTTTTTCTGAATCTTGATGCCAATATGTGCATTAGATCTTAATATTCTTTCTAAAACAAAGATGAAGAATTCTACAATCAAAATATTTTCTATCCAAAAGATTTGTATTTCTATCAAATGGAATTTCTTGGTTTTAACCTTAAGACATAGAAAGACTAGGAAAGAGAAGAAAATCAAATGAAAGTGTATCAGCCGACTCGGTCTATGAATCTATTCCAACTATCAATGAATTCCTAAAATTTTAGGTGGAATGGGAATTGTAATTCTTTCTACTTCTCGGTATAATGTGATCGAAGCTCGACTAGAAAAAATTGGAGGAAATTTTGTGTTATATATGGTGATTCTCCTGGGTACCCTAATTTTCTCTTGAACTTCCTATTTGTAAAAGAGAGGAGAAGTGAATTATAGAACTCTTCCTCTATTAGTTAATACTTAAAGGGGTTCCCTAGAATGAAAGAACAAAATTGATTCATGAGGGTTTCATTCGAATCACTTCCCAATGGTATGTTCCAAGTTGATTAGATAATGAAGATCTAATTCTAGGTTCTATTTGAATTTGAGCAGTTTTATATATACTACACGGAGATAGAGTCAAAATCGAAATGAGTCGTTATGATTCAACCAAGGGATGTATAATTTATAGACTTCGCAAAAAAGATTCAACAATTAGATCATTCTTTGAAACATCCTTTTCATAGGGATATAATTCAAAGTTCAAAAATACAAGAAACTCATTTTTGTTTCCAAAAAAATAGATTCAGAATGAAAATAAGGAATGAGAAATATGAAAATAAGGGCTTCTGTTCATCAAATTTGTGAAAAATGTCATTTGATTCATAGACGGGGGCAAATTATAGTCATTTGTTCCAATCTGAGACATAAACAGAGACAGGGGTAATCCTTCTCAAGTTCTAAATCAAGAACTTTTGAAAAGAAAAACCCATGTACATGTAAAAAGAAAGGATTCATTTTTCTATGAAATAGCTATCCGTATCTTTCGATTCTTCTTTCTTTTCTTTTCTTCTTATGAATATGATCTAAGAAAATATGACAAAACCTATAGCAAAAGTGGTTTACGTTAAGAATGCACGTATTGGTTCAAAAGAATGAATGTAGAATACCAAAAGGAGTTATTCATGTTCAAGCGAGTTTCAACAATACTATTACAGATGTATGAGTGGTTTCTTGGACTTGCAGTACGGATTTAGAGGCACAAGAAAAGGAACACCCTATGCTACTCAAACTGCATTGAATGCTATTCATACATTTAGTCGATGGTATACAGCGAGTTATGATAAAGGGTCCGTTTTGGAAGAGATTCGCATTATGAGCCATTTGGAGAAATGGGATGCTATTGAAGCGATGTAACACCCATGCCGCATAATGGATGTCTCCCCCCTAAAAAAAGATGTGTGTAGAAAGAATAATTTAAGAGATTCCAAGAGAAAGAAATGATTCAATGATCTGATCCAATAATCATAAATAAAAGAAAAATAATAGAAGAAGTTTTGAATCTCTGACACGGTCCACATATTTGCAAAATAGATACATAATAAGATTGATGTATCTAGGGAAGATCCAGAAGAGGATCTTCCTTAGATACCTATGTCATGGTATTTCACTTTGAAAAAGACCTAAAGTGTTGGCTTAGGCAGATCCTTCCAACTCATCTATCTTGGCCCTATTATGTAAGGGGGGCCTGATCATAGGAGTCAATAGTAGGTAGGAATGGATGAAGCGATTTTCCATCCACGAGCCACCATTGCCAATGCTTAAAGCTCTCACCGGGCTCCATTTTCTTCTACTTTCGATCTCCACCGGTGGGAGTGAGACTCGACCACTTCACGATTTGGTCAACCCTAGATCCTTAGCTAGCCTTTCTTTGGCGGTTGCCCCACGGACTACTCCTTGCTCTTTGCTTTCTTGTTGGATGGAAAGAAGAAGGTTAGACTATCTATGGGCGTGAAACCTATTGAGGTCTTTTCGCTTTGGGAGCATACAATATGAAAGAGAGTCATTTGTAATGAGAAAATAGGTGTGAAAAGTCACTTTTATAAAAAAAAAGCAACTCACTTAGAATCCGCTTTTCTTGGACCAAAGCAACCCAACCAGGCTCAAAGAACGCGTCGGTGATACCCACGTTCTTCTCATAGGTTGACTTCCCTATGCATCCCGTAAGGTATCACAAACGTGCATTTCCTTATGCATCGGGTTGAATAGGTTATCTAAGGGTGGGTTGGTTAGATACTATTACCTTCCTTCTTAACCTTTTGGTATGTCTTGCCCCATAACTAGAAACTATATCAGATCCACCACGAAACTCCATTCCACACGAGTCTGACTTATCCACCTAGGGATTCATGGAATTTCTATTTTTTATTCGTTGGGGAAATCTACCAAAGCTAGATAGATAGACTCATTTCCGCTAGCTAAGTGCTAAGGGAGAGCAAGAAACTAAAGAAAATGATTGTTTTTTCATCAACTTACTCGAGTCCTCTCACTACCAACCAGAGACATCATCATGGCGGTCTTGCAGATCAACAACAGAAAAAAACCAAATGGAGAAACACAACTCACTATGGCTCTTGGCCCGCAACATCTAGGCGGGGAGATCGAGCAACATGGAATGCCTAGATGATGGCTCAGCGGGTAAGTAAGTAGATCGAGAGGTTCCCTTATCCCGAAGATGGGTAATATGTTCTAATACAATGTTGTTCTAACTTTCTTCCTAGATGGCAAGCGATCCCAATCCATGAACAAGGCAAAGAATGAGCATACCTTTGTTCGCTTCTCCACCAAGCCAAGTTTCAGATAAGCGTGGGTGGGTGGCTACCTGAAACTCAGATTCAGTCCCGGGGAGGCATCTACCTCACCATGATGGGGTAAGGTACTTGAATTCTTTTGACGGAAAGAAATGCATAGGGACCATCCTTTTTTTGGCATGCTCCTCACTATGGATTCGCAGGGGCTATTCACTACTTAGTTTATTACAATGACAAAGGCCTTGTTTCACAAGCCTTTGTCATTTCATTTTATTTAGTAGTCTATCGATTGGTGCAGACTTTCCCCGGGAGCCAAAGTATACCTTAGTAAAGTAAGCGAACAGTGATTCTTCCTTCTATTTATGTCAGAACCATGACTCTCTGAACGTCGAACTAAGTTACTTTGTGTAGCATAGTAGAATAGAATTCCGATTATGCCTCGGCGCTCTCTTCACAATTAGCCTAAGCGTCTTCACTCACTCGCTCGCCTCACCCACTAAAAAAAAAGTCGGAGGCTAGGGTTACCACTAGGCTTTTTTTCTTTTTTTTTGAAATGGAAAAGAAAATTCTCATGTTCTTTCATTCATCAAGTAGGTGAACCGTCAGGTCTTTAGTAGAGTTTACAAAGAAGAACAGCCGGTGAACTCACATTTTTTTTTCATCATCATCATATATATACATATAGGCCAACTTGACAAGCTACCTTTCCTATTGATGAGGTGCAAAGAGAAAAGAAATCTCTTTTTATGACTTCCACTTCTCGATCCGACCGAAAAATGACCGGGGTTTATGAATGAAAGGGTTTATGAGCCCTAGTACACACTGTAGAGTAGATCATTCAACACCGTGGCACAAACCTATTTTGACCCATTGGTCCTTCTATCATAAGAGAATGGCCACCCCTAATTACTAGACCGCTAATAATTCCATAAACACCTAGAGAAGATGGCAAAGAAATAAAGTAGCCCCTATGTTCGATCGACAATACCATACCATAATCAAAAGGTACAACGGCTGACCGGACTTAACATAAATGTAGCCCGGAGCCATTCTAAAAGGGAGAAATTAGCACTACTTGGTGAAATAGGTTCTTTTAGAATCAATTTCAAACCATCTGCTATAGGTTGTAACAATCCAAACAATCCTACTACATCAGGACCCTTTCGACATTGCACAAAAGCCATTACTTTATGTTCAACTAACACTAAAAAGGCTACTCCTAGTAAAAGTGGTAGAATTATTCCAAGTATTTCTGCTGGAACAGCAATGTACATTTTCAATTTTCTATTCACTCATGATCGACTGACATTCTCAATTTCTTTCACTTTTGATCGGCCGGTCGCCCAATCATGATATTGAAGGATAGGACCTTTGCTCGAAAAACTAAGGATCTAAGTTTTGAAGATTGTGCCGTGCGAATATTGCCATCTTTGGAGCCGCCCCACCTTTCCATGGCGGCCATTTCTTCGATCCATTTCGATCCATTTCCGCGATCTCGCATGAGTGGGATGGATGGTAAATCATTTGCGTCTTTTTTGGCGGACCTGCAGGAGGTTGAAAGCGCATGCAAGCCAGTGGAATAAGCGAGCATCCTAGCCATGGTGGAGTCCCCATATCCATCTCTACTCTTTCTACTCCCTCCCCACTCCTTCTCCCTCCGATGCGGTCAATGAATTCTAAGACTAAACCCATGGATTCCTTTGGTGAAAAAGAGCTTATCGGTAGTGCTACAAAACCGGTCTTGCTTGTACATCTCATCTTCTATTGCCGTAAAAGGAAGACATGTTGGGTCGGCGTCCACGCTTGCTATACTGGCCAGCTATACATAGTTTGATCAATTGACCGACTCGACTTCACTTCACATACGCATTTTATAGATGGACAAGCTCTCCTTCTATGAAATCAATGTAGGGATTTGCATGGTTTCTTCACTACGTGCCTTAGATTGACTTCTCTATATATGTATATATTCTATATATAGAGAAGTAGTGTTCAAGATTCAGATCATAAGGATCCTCTATCTAAGAATAGAGTACTAGGGTTGTCAACCCCTTCCCCTTGGGAATCCTTTTGGTCTTTTTTCCGTTCTGCTCCTCTAGTAAGGTACTTGAATCAAATTAGGTTAGCAAGAGCTAGCCTAAGCCTAATTCATGAAAGAATGGAATGGTATTCACTAGCCTTGAAACAATCGACATATCTATTCCTATCCAAGAGCCCCTTACACCCAGCAAACCAAGCGGGGCTGCTCGCATTTTGTTCATTAGAAAATGAAGTTCATAATCCATGGAAGGCTTTGATCTTCTCATTCCTATACCATACATCTATGCTCATATAGAGCAAGACTTTGTCCACCTTATTGAACTAAAGTGAAAGGGCATACAGTTCAAGTCTAATTCCATATTCACCCCACAATTATTATGAACCCCAAAGAAAAGGAGCGTTCGCCCATCTAGCTCGACTTGTTATGGGATAAGACAAGCAAAAGTCATCTTTAGGTGGCATTGACTAAAGCCTTAGCTCAACTAGAAAAGCTCTCTACATGAAATAGCAGTGTTTAGAGCAGACATAGCTCTTTTCTTTCCTAACCACAAAAGCTCCAAAATGAAAAAGACCGCTTTAGAGCTTGCCACCACTATGGGCATTGAAGCTAACCTTAGAAATGAGAAAGATGAACAGAGAAATGTCCAAAGAAAAAACTAGCAAAGCTTCTTCACAAGCGAAGAAATTGCAACCTAACCATTTGTGAGATCGGTCGAGAGGCTCCCCAGTCCTCTCTAATAGTGGTTAGCTGAGCTAAGCATATTTCTAGATCAAGAAGATCCTTGATTAATGACTCCCTCATCTCTTTGGATAGGACAAGAGCATCATATATGCTTAGCTTAGCTGACAACTTTCTCAAGTGAGCGAGGACATTGTAGTCAACTTTAGGCTAGTCCTCCATAAGCATATTTGTAGGTGGAGCATCCTGTGGAGGGACTATATGTTCAATTGAACCAATGACTTGCTTACCCTTATCCTGAGATGTTACCCTAGAAGGTAGAACTTTATCACTGTAGAGGTTAGCTTCAGTGACTTTATGAGATGGTTTAGTTAAACATTTTACATGCTCATCAGGTCCACCTATAGCTTCTCCTACGGGATCATCGGAGTTGGATGACTCAAAATCAATCTGAATGGGCAAACCCGAGCATTTCAGAAATGTGTAATCCATTTCTAACTCAGAAAATGAATTATCAGAACTAAAGTTATTATTAATTAAATGGGGAGAGCTTTCTATAGGAATATATTCAAGCAGATCATCAGAAGTGACACAAATGTAAGTGGAATCATCTTTCTTCATTGATTTCTTAGATTTGGATGGAGGTACAAAGTATAAATCAAGTAAAGTAAGAGTAAAGGATTTGGCACCCACTTGATATAATATGGGAAGAGAGCTGGAGGAAGCTGGCTACAATTATGGAAAGAGTGCTGGAACTAGCCTGTGGTTGCACTACTACACAATCCAGCAAGTGGAGGCTATCACTGTTGCTACTGGGCTTCTACCTCACTCAAGTTATCCATAGCAACTTACAAACCTTCCTTGGAGTTGGAGGTTTTGCCTCACCACCAGGGTAGTTTCCTGATCTTATAAATGATTTTCTTGGAGGTTCGGGATAGGGAGATATTCCAACCTTCCTTGAAGTTGGAGGTTTGAGCTGCCTCAGGCACCTGCAGGGGTAGTTTCCTGATCTTATAAATGATTTTCTTGGAGGTTCAGAATAGGGAGATATTCCAACCTTTCTTTGTCTTAAGATGATCACATGAATACCCAAGGATTACTCTAACATAAATAGAAGGTTATTCTAATAGGTATTCCTTGGGGATGATGATGCCACCTGACTTGTAGCTATGCTCAAGCCAGTCATTAAAGGTAATTCAATCTTCTACGACTTGGCCTCACATGTGGTGGTAGGGGAAATAGTTTGGATCATGGCTCTTGCCCACTTCTTCTGACCTCTTAGGCTCTAGTAGCTGGAAATCAAGCTTCTTTAAGAGATTCTTAAAAATCTTCCTAACTACCTCCCTCTTGAATGAATAAGGCTTATTCAATTATCGGCAAGAATAGGTAAGTAATAGCTACCTGGTGGTGGGAATACTACTACTGAGGATGCTAATGAGGAGGCGGCGGTGGTGGCCATTGTGGCAACTGAGGTGGTCAATATGATGATTAAGGTGGTGGCAGAAAAGGTGATAGAAAAGCCTGTTAAGCTCGAGGCCTATCTGACTGAATCCTAGCTAGCTGTTTCCCCTTATTATCTATTGTGACTACCCCTGACTTCTTTTCAAATGCCTTTTGAGATTTGGGCTTAGTTGATTGGTCCTAGAAAGGTAGCTATTTGGCTTCCTCTTGTAGACTAGCCACCTTTGTTTATTAGTTTCTCAAAGGTTTTGAATGGAAAACCCTTGAGCATGAAAGCGACCAGGCCATGGATGTTCTTCAGGAGAATCTCTATGGTGTGTTGTCTAGACAATTATGGTTCACATTTCATACTCAGGTTTTGCCACCTGAGAATGTAATCAATAAGAGACTCATTGGGATTTTGCTTTGCTACAATGAGGTTGCCTATAATAACCCTTTGCTGAGCTCCAACAAACCTTCTAATGAAGCGGTGCTCCAACTAAGTAAATGTCTTTACCGAACCATTAGGTAGTTTGGCATACCAGTCAAATGCAACACCCGCTAAACTGCTAATAAACATTTTGAAAAGAAGAGTGTCACTAACTTTGGCATTGCAACAACCAGCCTTGAAATGTGCAATATGTTGGCAAGGTTTCCCACTGCCATCAAAGATTTTGAAAGAATGAGGCATGAAACCCTTAGGATATTAGACCACATCAAATTCCTCCGGGTAGTGTCTACACTTTGGAACAAATGAGCCATCGGGCTTGTGCGAATGCTTTCCTCATCTATTCCACCATGTGCTTGATATCCTTCTCATGCATGGAGGTACTTTCCACCACCTTCCTATGCAAACTACCATTATCCTGATCTACTAGAGAAGTGCTCTTGGGTAGGATGTGTGCTAACTCGTGATGATATACCTCTATCGATATGCCGCAGGAGGCCTAGTTTTGGAGTGCATGGATGACTACTAACAAGTCTTCCATCCTTCTCTCCATCCAGTTGATCTGATCATCCTTCTATCTAATTTGTTGAAGGAGGTGCTAGGTTGAATGGATGGCATCATCTTCTTCAACTATAATAACTTCCTAACTCTAGTGATCTCTATTGAGGGAGCTCCTATTATCGACCATGTGGACTTCGGTTGATTCCTCCAAAAAATCATCCTCATCAGGGATGAAACTAACCCTTCCCTCCTCATAATTAGACTGATCGCTTCCTAGGATTTTCCTCTTTTCTATAAAATACTGTGCTAGAATTTCATCCAAGGAATGATCTAACTGCATCGGTATAAACACTCATTACTGATCGATAGTAGGGCTATGTTCACTGACAAAAATGCATCTGACACTGCTTTCCACTAGAGTGCTATCTCTGGGAAGGCTATGCTCACTAAAAGATACATGCTCATGATTGACTTTTGATGGAGTGTTGTCTCTATGGTGATCTACTACCATAAGAATTATGGAACTGTCACCTTCCCCTTCTGCTACTACTACTACTGCCAACTGTGGTGGGGGTGGTGGAATGACTATGTCGCTCTTGGGTTGTCATTTCTTCTTCACCACCGTGGAAGTGGAAGGCCGAGAAGGAGAGCTCAACCTCACCTCAACTGGTGGAGTAGATGAATGGGACCCTGAGGCTGTAGCTAGATCACCAATAAGGCTTTCTTCTCCTCCAATGTTGACTTATGTGCCTTGGCCAGCATAGGAGATGCTGGAACATGTACTGGAGAATGTAGACAATGAGCAGTGCTATGTGGTGGAGACATCGGCTGTCATTCAACAGGAGCTCTCCTCCTATGACTGACTGTGCCTGTGAGTACTATACTGTCGGTATGGTCGGCTCTAGTAGCCTGCCGACCTGGGAAATCTACAAGAATGAAGGCTGTGGACTATCGGGCATACCTCCCCCTCTCTCTCCTATCTGCCTGCACTGCCACTCAAGACTCTGTGTATCTAGCTCTATGTATCTGAATCCCTGATGCTCCTGGAGGTCAAAGACCATAGGTCATACAATGCACCAAACTTTGAGCTTCCTTGGACTCTTTCTATCTACCGAATGGCTAATTTGGCATAGGGCCTCCTCTCCCTAGCACTCATAATAAGTTGGTGGTGGAGGTGATATTTCAATCTTCCTATAGTCCTCCTCTCCATTTGAGCCTGAGAGGGGATATAATCTATTGCCACTAAGTCGGGGGGAGACCTCCCAGGTGAACCCTCTTCTACAACATGGGATACCTGCCTCTCTGTGCTCACTGATGCCACTTAACCTTTTAGCTCTTATTAAGACACTGAGTGTGGGTCAGTTGAGCAGGGCAAGAGCTGGAACCTACCTCGTAGGTAGGGAAGACTATCTTGGAGACCAAGATAGTCTTCCCCTTTGAGGGGACCAATGAGGAGGTGTCATCCCTCATCAATAGGATGAACAATTGATGGACTAACGAACCACGCTTTGCTCATACTAGAACTAACTAAGTGCTCTCTCTTGTGGGGACCTCTACTGCCTTCCTCTTTATTGGAGGGAACTCAGAGTTAGAAGGCATGTCAAAGAGAATAAGTGGCATCTGTCCCAGCACCTCCTCCTTACTAACTATCATGAGGATAGTTCCCTCATAAATAACTTGGATAGCCTCAAACCTATTACCAAATTGAATCAAACATGTAGTGGTCGAGGTGAGCTTTTCCTGATCTAGGGTCATGTCAAGACCGGACGTGATGGAGAACTTAAAATTGCTAGGAGCCATGTGTAATGAACTGAGCTAAACAGAAAGTGACTGGGCTAAAACTCTGCATTTATTGAAAATATAATTGAATTCGTCCCTTGCTTTAGTATTCACCTTCAGAAATACTTTATAGACTTCATTTGGAAATTTGAACCCACACTCAACAAATTTAGTTATGTTAAGTAGGGATCATTGGGGAGATTTTGATATGTGAGGAGAATCTTTGCCATATGATTTTAATTTAGAGCCCATACTCAACAAATTTAAGTAGGTTGGGTGGGGCTCAAATATGTGGAGAGACCTTTGAAGATATTTGTGATGTGTATCTTGTTTGAAAATTTTGATTTTGATAAAACTTTACTTAGCAAATTTAGGTATGCTAGGGAAAGGTTGTGATTGTTTAAAAATTTTGAGAAGAAAAACTTTGCTTGTGGTGGTTGACTCTATGTGTGATATATGTTGATTTGATTTGAACGTGAGCCTTCTTACTTAACAAATTTGGTATGTTAAGTAGAGGCCAAATTTGTTTGACATGTGTTTTTAAATGAGACTCTCACTTAACAAATTTGGTATGTTAAGTAAGAGCCAAATGTGATATGATTTGTGTTTGAAAATGAGACACTCACTTAACAAATTTGGTATGTTAAGTGAAAGTCAAATGTGATATGATTTGTGCTTTGAAAATGAGACTCTCACTTAAACAAATTTGGTATGTTAAGTGGAAGTCAAGTGTATTTGATAAGTGTTTGAAAATGAGACTCTCACTTAACAAATTTGGTATGTTAAGTAAGAGGCAAATGTGATTATGATTTGTGTTTTCAAAATGAGACTCTCACATAACAATTTGGTATGTTAAGCGGAAGTCAAGTGTATTTATGATTTTTTTTGAAAGAGGGGAAATCTATTTAACAAAATTGGATATGTTAAATAGAGTTCAATATATTTTTTTGTAAATTTTGGAAATGGGACTCTCATTTGACAAATTTGGGTATGTGAAATGAATCTAAACGTATTTTGATTTTCAAGACTTTGGAAAAGAGGAACCTTATTTGAAAAATGTGAGTGTGTCAAATGGAATTCACCTTGTTTGACTTTCCAAAAGAGAGGGGAGTTCTCATTTGACAAATTTGTGTATGCCAAATGGATTTCAAAATATGTCTTGATTTTCTATGTGGATTTCTTGCTTTTGAAATAGGAAACATCAACTTTAGCATATGTGGAATATGTTAAGTGGAGTTTCAATTTTATGTTATGGTTTTATTTGAAAATAGAATCTTCATTCAACAAATTTGAGCATGTTGAATGGAGATAGTAATTTTTAAAGGTGTGCTTTTGAAAAAGAGGGAAATTCCAACTTTAGCATATGTGAAATATGTTAAGTGGAGTTTCAATGTTATGCTATGATTTTATTTGAAAATAGAATCTTCATTCAACAAATTTGAGCATGTTGAATGGAGATAATCATTTTCAAAAGTGTGCTTTTGAAAAAGAGGAAACTCCAACTTTAGCATATGTGAAATTTGTTAAGTTGAGTTTCAATTTTATGCTATGATTTTATTTGAAAATAGAATCTTGATTCAAGAAATTTGAGCATGTTGAATGGAGATCATCATTTTCAAAAGTGTACTTTTTTTAAAAAAATGATTTTGATTTTGATTTTGAAAAGAACTTCCATGTGACAATCATGGGGATTGCTAGATGAGGTTTGGTTATATGAGTTTTGTGCTTTTTGAAAATTTTGTGCAAGATTATTTGTTTCATGAGTTTTGAAAAGGTGATTTTGGAAAGTGGCATTTTGCAAAAGAGTTTATTTTCTTAAACATTAAGATGAACCTTACCTCACCAAGCTAGTGGTAAGGCTGTTCTAAATTTTTGTCATCTCCTTTCATGAATTAATTTTATTTATTTATTTACCTATTGGGGGAATCTAATAGGGGTTTCAAAACCTACAAAGAGTGAGTTGCTAAAACCTAGAGGTTGTTGGCTAGCTTGGCTTAAGAATGAAATAAGCGAAGTGCCAATGGAAAGAAAAATAGTCTTAGACTTATATGAAATCTAAGTCCACTATCGATGCTTGGAGATAATAATTGTCTACAAGAGATGGAGAGAGGAACCATCCACAACGGAGTCGCTAGAAAAATCTATGGTATTTATTTTTAATTCTATGTGTGTGTGTGTGTGTGTGTGTATGGGTGGGATTCCATGAACAACTTAGGGTGTACTTATTGAGGTGATCGGGTATGACATCAAGGAATAGTGCACTATCTTGAAAGATAAAAATAACTATCCTACAATGGACCCAATCATCTAATAAGGACTCCTAAGGCATGATGGTTCTTCAAATGTACTAGAGATTTTTTCCCTACTTTACATGGATGAATAAAGCAGGGTTAGGGGTAAGACCCCATAGTTAATTACATCCTAAAGAAGGTAAGTTCTTTAGGAATACTCATGATTAAAGTAATAAATTATTGTCTCCAAAGAATTCAAAGGTAGGACTATCAATAAATTGGTTATATTTGGAAAATAAAGTGGGTTAGATCAAAAGGAGAGACTTGTTATCAAAGCCAAAAGGAAATGAGTAAGGGGTGCTCATGATATTAGGAGACCTAGTGAGCAATCCAATCTATCTTATTATTAGGCTTTATATGTTTGAAATTGAAGGTAATTATTTATTTGAGTTGAAATTTATTAGAAAGCTAGGACTTATAATCCTGTAATACAAGATTGTGGAAATGCCTAAGAGGTAAGGATTTATGCTTATAGCCTTAGGGGAAATGGTAACCTCAGATCCTAAATCTAGGGATCCTTGGCGAGGGCCAAAGCATGTCTTAAATCTAAGGAGAAAAGTGGGTATATTATTTACCTCAACGTGAAAGAATAATAGGCCTGTACGGTCGGGTACCTCCATACAATTCGAAAAGAGAAATGGATAGCCAAGCTATACCCTTATACATATTGGTAATGTAGAAGAATAATTACAATTACAAATGAAAAATTTTATGGGGGGTCTTCATATCTTCATATCTTCATATCTTCATATCTCCTCTATTTTATCATTTGGATTTGCTTGGTTCAAAGGCATCATGGGGCCTCCCAGGCCAAAGCCTTATAGCCTCTGCTCATCCTAATCCCCTCATAACACTTAACCAAATTCTTAATGCACAATTACATTAAAAATACAAAAATTAAATCTAACTACACCTACAAAATAAGTGTTAGCTAAACACACCATACAACCCAAGCAGTTATATGTATAATTTAGACTTAGCATCCTGTACATGGGTAACCAAGTCCACCTATCCTAGTATAGATTATGCTTAGGGGTTAAGTAACTTGCAAAAGAGAGCATTTTATATTTATTTTAAGCACCCCGTAAGCATAATCTCCTATAGAAAATATAATTAGGCTAATCAAGGTCTAAAATCCAGTCTACGAGCATACACCTTAACATCTAGTCTACAAGAGTATATCATAAAACCAAACATACATTAAACCATGCACCACCCTAACATAAAGCTAGAAGTGGTGACTTAATCTAATGTGTGTATATTAAGGCTCGTGTGGTATGTTCTTACTAGGCTTTAGAGTTGTCATTCTCTAAGTATGGAGGACATTTAATTATAAAGGGTGGTTTCAATTTAAATGATTTAATTGATTTGTAAATTTTACTTAATGTTTTATATTTTTTCATTTGTCTTATACTAAACAACTAAGAGTTATAAAGGGAAGAAAAGAGAGGATCGCTCTCTTTCATCCCTACCTTAAGTCACATCTAAAATAAATTAATTAATCAATTCTTTTTAATGAATGGCTTATTACATATTTTAATTAGTCCTAGGTTTTTGTTCACTTTAAATAACCTCATTCAATAAGAAAGTCATATTAAGATTAATTAGAATTAATTATTATCACCTAACACATGTTTGTTCATTTCTTTCCATCATTTATAGCATGCATATGATTAAGTCCTAAACATAACTATACATGCAATTTATATCTTAGCACACTTAAATGATGAAAGTAAGCAAGTGTACTTGGAATTAATGTCTCATTTGGTTGAATTATTTGTCATATTAATTTAAAGCTCTATCTAAATTCTTATACAAAAGCATAAGAAAAGAACTCTAAATCATATGACTAATCAACTCAACCACTTGAACAAAATATAAATGCATGACTTTTTAATAGAAAGAAGAGGGGTTTTCATTCATTTGCTAAATACACATTCAAATGTATGAAAGTTTTAAGCAAGTACGCTATCATTATTCTGCACCAAGAGAGTGAGGTAGGAACCTCCTTGGGGCTACTTAAAGTTGTGCATCCTCGAAATGTTCAAACTAATATACTTGCTATTCTTAAATACATATGGATGTATAAACAACTATAAGAATAGAAAACACCATGCAAAAGTAGAGTTTAATTTATTTAGTCTATTTGTGTAAATGAATTAAGCTCTATCTAAATTCTAATGTTAAAGTGCATAAGAATGAAATCAAAATGGTACGTCGCCATTATTCTACACTAGGGGAGTGAGGTAGGAACCTTCTTGGGGCTACTTAAAGCCGTGCATCCTCGGAATGTCCAGACTAATATACCCATTAACATTCAAACTTATGCAAGTCAACATATGAATGTATGAAAGAGACTTCACTTCATACACTAAGCTTATATTCACATGCATCTCCTATGTATGTGTAACTATAATCACAAGATATATATATATATATATATATATATCATTATTAATAAGCTTTTGAAATTACATTTGAGATTTAATAGTGATAGTAGCCACATATATTTTTAATTAAGCCAACACATGCAAATTGACAGAAAGGAAATCATCTTCATTTAATTAATTTGAAAGAAGTGAATGCATGACTACAAGTGGCATACAATATTTTAACATGATTAAAAAGAAATAAAATAACACAAGCATGTGATTTCATTCAATCCAATTAATTCCTAAGGACAATCACATTAAACAAGCTTATTTAAAATAAACAAAAGTTTCTTAAAAGCATTTTTGAATTCATGTTGGATTTGATTTAAGAAATGTGAAAGAGGTTTGGTAATTTTAATCCCATTCCCCATATGTGTGAGTTAAAGTGATTAAATGAAAAGCAATTAGGTTGATTTTATGGCTTAATTAGGTTGAGGTATGAATTAAATCAATTAATTAAACCCTTACCTATATCACCTTAAGTTAAATAACTAATTAATGATGAGACAACATGATATGCAACCACATGTAAGCTAATCAGAATTACATTAAATTGTAGACTATTAAACATCTAAAAACTACCCAAGATTGATTAATCAAAGTTAGGAATGAATTGGATTTTAAATTAATTTAATTAAGCCCTTAATTAGTTAATTAAATCCTTTGATTATATTTTAATTAGGATAATGAAATTAACTAAGGGAAAGAGATCAAGAAAGAGGCCTCAATTTCAATCCCTAAGTCATTTCAAACAATTAGGCTCTAAAATAATTAAATTCTCTTTTCTTTTAATTGATTAATTAAGTGGCTAATTAATTAATTAAACTTTAATTAATTTGAAACAAATGAAGAGGATTAATAAAATGGTCATAAAGAATAAACCTAAACCATTTCCCTAAGACTTTTCAATGTTAACAGATGGAAATAAGCTTAATTAATTAATTAATCCATTATTTATTTACTTAATTATCATTAATTAAAGTGAGAGAGTAATTAAGGCTTAATCAATCAATTTTCCTAATTAACTATCCAATAAATTATAATAAAAATAGGGGAGCTAGAGGTCATCCCCATAAACATCTCTAAAAGGTTTGAAATTAAATGGATAATTAATTAGAGAGTAATTAGGCTAATTAAATTTTTAATTAAACCTTAATTAAGCATGAATTATTGTTCAGAATTAATTTATAATAATTTTCATGGATTCCCCTTTAAAATACCTTTAAATGAGCCCTCATTTATATTTTTTGGATTTTTCTAAGATTAGTTATGAATTTTAGAAGTTTTAACCTCAAAATTGATTTAATTAAACTTAATTAACTTCCTAACTTCATTGGTGCCACATAGCTACAGACACAGTGCTCTGACATGGCATGCTTTCCATGTGGTGTGATGGGATAGGCCATTTAAGTTGTCAAATTGGGACGTTGACTCGAATTATGGTGGTCGTGCTTTCCTGTGGACCATCTGATCTAAGTCAGATGACCATGATTAAATCCTGCACTTAATGAGGATTAAATTAAGGGTTTTGACATAATTTGATCACGGTTATCTATTCCAATCACATGAAATGGATGGCCCATTATCCATCTTCATACGAGCGATGAACGATAGAGCTCGCCATGGATCACTCGATCTGAGCTCACCCAAGCTCAGATCAACTCCAAACTCAACCCACACCTTCATGTGAAGGATCCACAAGGATCCAACGGCTATGATGGGCTTAAATGTAAGTTCACTTCAAAAAGAACCAACATATTTTCATTTAAGGATCAATTTTGAGAAATTACCTCATCACAGCTTATGATCAGCAATTCCAACAATTGAGGTAGTTTGATTTGGTAGAAATGAAGCCCTGTTGAGCCACACGAGCTTTAATTTAAGGTGGTTTGCTCTATGGACCAAGGCCCTCCCTTTGTGCATTCGATCTTGATCAAAGTATGGCTTTTGGTGGCTTTGGAACTCAAGGGATGATTTACTTGGCTTTGATTAGGTGTGGTGAAGGTGTGTGCAAGTTTAATTGATGTTTGGTTAAGGGATGGATGGGTTTGAATCAAGAGAGGTCTCCCTTATTTCAGTTTCACACACAGAGAATAATGGCCGATTGAGGGAGATTTAAAAATGCTCTTAGGGATTCTGTTTCTCACTTGGCAGCTTAGAGAGTGTAAATGGTGATGAATCCCGCTCGAATTGAGGGAGTATACCCCTCAATTGTGTGTGATGGACAGATGGGGTCCGTCCTTGAATTTCTATCGATTCATCATCATCGAGGCATCGAAGGGTCACCGCCACCCACGGCATGCTAGGGTTGGAAGAAGTTATCGTAGGGAGCTTAAGGTAAGATTTAGCACGATTGGGTTTGCTTGGTCCTTTGGGTGCTCAATTTGGCTTGAGACAGGAGGAGGTGAACTCCCCTTGGTCCATGGCTGATCCTAGCTATTGTAGGGTGGGATAGAAAGCTTAGGCACACCCCATTTGGCACTGGGATGGCTTCCCAAGTGATGGGAGAGTGGAATTTACTTCTTATGGAAAGAATCCAATGTGGAGAGGTTTGCCCAATGGCTAATTCCCTTGTGTGGGGTCCAATTGAATTTGGGCTAGTTTGGGAGTGATCTAGGACTTGGGTTTGGCCCCTATGGTCCCATGGGTTGGTTTGGGGTGGTTTGGCTTCATTTGGTCAAATGGGCTCATATGGGTTCATGTTAGATTAGTTGACCAATTGGTCAAATTGGGTCAAACCAAGGCTTGGGTTAGGTTTAAATGATGATATGAAGAGTTTTTGTTCATGTGGTTTAGATTAATTTAGCTTAGCATCGATTTTGGCTCATTTGGATTCAAATAGATCAAATGGGCAAAGTTGACCAATTCAACAAATTTGACCAAATTGGGTTAGTGTTGGTTCATGTTCAATTGGTTGATTGAAAATGATTGTAGGCTTTGGTTGGTTTGATTTGGGTTTAATTTAGATTTTGTCCAATTTGACCTTTTAGATCAATTTGGACTAGGTTGGGTCAAGTTGACCAATTGGTCAAATTAGGCTCAATCATAGCTTTGGTCGATTCAATAAATGTTTTGGAATGAACTTGAGCCATTGGTTGCAATCAATTTGGATCAAATCATGATTTGACCCATTTTAGCTTTTTAGGCCAATTTGGGTCAACTTAGGTAAAATTGTCAATTGGACTTGGTTTGTCTCAATTGAGGGTTTGATCGTATTCAATCATTGATTATGAATTGGTTTGAATCACTGATTTCAATTAATTTGGTATATGGTGGGTTTTGGCTAGTTTAGGTTTCATTTAGGCTAAAGGATGACTTAGTTTGACCCAATTAAGGTAGTTAATCACCCTAAGATGATTGTTGATCATGATATGAGGTTTGGATGGGCTTGGTTTAATATAATTTGGGTTGGATTAGAACTGGGCTCAAAGGATCTTTTAGGTCATTTTGGGTCAAGTGGACCTAAATGGGTAAATTGGTTTGGTTTTGGCTTGATTCAAGTTTAGTTGAACTTACATATGAGCCTAGGATGAAAATATAAATCCAATTGCAATTGGTTTGGAGTCAATGGATTTTGGTTCATTTGATAATTTCAAGTCAAAAGGGGTCAACATGGGCTTGACTTGAGTTGACTTGGATTTGGTTTGATAATTATAGTTTATGTCTATATTTGGGTAACTGATTGAAGGAATGATTTATTCATGAAGAAATCCATGGTTTTGGGTTGATTTGGATATCATTTAGCCAAGTTCAAGAAATTGGCTAAAAAGGCTAAAATTGGAAATTTGATTTGATTTGGGTTTGGTTTTGGCCATTTGGATTTATATTTCATTTATATTTGTGAATATAAATGATGATATAAATGGGTTATGAGAAAATCACTTGAATTTGTAGTGATTTGGAAGCAAATTTGACCAAGTTTAAGGTTGTAAGTCAAAAGGGCTTAAGTGGGGAATTGATTTTGTTTGATTTATTTTTGGTCATTAAAGGGTAGGTTTCATTTATACTTGTAAATATAAATAAAGGAATAATTAATTTGTAAAGAAATTAATTGAATTTGGGTTCAGATTTGATTAAGCTTATGGAGGTAAGTCTATTTGGCTTAAGAAAGGTCTTGATTTAGTTTGATTTGGTTTGGCTCATTTGAATTTGGATTTCATTTATATTTGTAAATATAAATGAAAGAATGATTGATTAATAAGGAAATCAATCAAGTTTGATTTAGTTTAAAGGGGATTTTAGTTAAGCATATGAGGGTGGTTCATGGAAGGAATTTTGGAATTTGAATTTGGTTTTGGGTTCTAGTCATTTGATTTGGAATTGATTTAAAATTTGATTTGAGATTGAATAGATATTTGAGAAAATCAATTGAATTGGGGTTGATTTGAATTTTGTTAAGGCTAACTCCATAAGATAAAATCAAAGGGTTAGAAAGGTTTTTTTTAGTTTGAATTTTATTATGGATTTCAATCATTTGATTTGGAATTGATTTATGATTTGGATTTGAATTGGTAGTTTGGTTTGAGGAAGGAAGCATGGATTAGGTCTAAGGATATAGGGTAGGCAAGTTTTCCTAAATCCCTAAGGCATGATCTATTCTCATGGCTAATCTTTCTAAGTCTTTAGGCTTAGGTTAAGTGTTCACCTAATCACTAGAAGTGTCTTAAGATTAAGGAACTCTTGGTGTCTATAAGAGTCCTAGATCTATGATGAGGAAGTTGAGAACTCACTCCAAAAGTGAGGTCAATAGGATTTTGGTTTAGTTCAGATTGAGGTTTATTTAGGCTTGTGGTTTAGATTACTGGATTTAGTCTTTTTCTTAAAATTAAGTAAACAGTTTAGGTTTATTTAGTTTATTTAGATTATTTTTATTTATTTTAGTTTATTTAATTTTTTTTTTTATTTAGGTCTATTTTTTATTTTTATTTAGTTTGTTTATTTATTTAGGTTTAGGTTTTTTATTTTATTTTTTTAGGTTTAGGTTTAGGTTTATGTTTATTTTTTAGTTTAGTTTTATTTTTATTTTATTTTTTAGGATTAGGATTTATTTTTTATTTTTAGGTTTATGTTTAGGTTTTTATTTTATTTTTTTAAGTTTAGGTTTTATGTTTTTATTTTAGATTTATTTTTAGGTTTTTATTTTTAGTTTAGGTTTAGGTTTATTTTTAGTTTATTTTATTTTATTTAGTTTAGGGTTTAGGTTTAGGTTTAGGTTTTATTTATTTTAGTTTAGGTTTATGTTTATTTTATTTTGTTTATTTTAGGTTTAGGTTTTTTTTTAGTTTAGGGTGGTTTTATTTTTATTTATTTTTAGGTTTAGGTTTTATTTAGTTTTATTTTATTTTATTTTGGTTTTATTTTACATTTAGTTTTATTTTATTTAGTTTATATTTTAGGTTTATTTTATTTTTTAGTTTAGTTTAGGTTTATTTTATTTTATTTTAGTTTTTATTTTATTTTATTTTTTAGTTTAGGTTTAGGTTTTAGGTTTAGGTTTTTTAGGTTTTATTTTATTTTAGTTTTTTATTTTATTTAGGTTTAGATATTTATTTTATTTTATTTATGTTTTATTTAGTTTAGGTTGGTTTTAGGTTTTGAGTTTAGGATTTAGGGTTTAGGGTTTAGGGTTTAAGGCTTAGGGTTTAGGGTTTAGGGTTTAGATTTTCAGTTTAGGGTTCACGTTTTAGTTTAGGGTTTGGTTTTGGATTTCTTTTTTAACATGGAACAAATTCAGATTCTACATCTCTTCTTTTCGATTTCATCAACCAAGTAACAAACCAGGGAAGTGAGGTAATCAAATGACCTCCTTGGAGCTAACTAAAGCATCGTGTTCCTAGGATGTCCTGACTATATACCCATTACCATTTAATCTTATATAAATCAACACATGAATAAAGGAAAGAGAACTCAACCTTCATACACTAAAGCTATAAGCATAAGAATTTCTTATGTATTTATAACTAGCATCATAACACATATTATTATTCATTTGTAAGCTTTTGAAAAATACATTTGGAATAATGATAATAGGATCGCATATGTTAAATTAAATCAACACATGCAGCTTACATAAAGGAAATCCATTTTATTTTACTTATTTTTTTGAAAAGATGGATGCATGAATTCAAATGACATACCAAATTTAACATGATTGGAAAGAGGACAATCAAATATAAGCATGTGATTCATTCAACCAAACTAGTTCTTAAAGATAATTAAATCAAATAAGATTTTTTAAAGCAAACCAAAGCTTCTTTTTTAATTAAGTTTTGGATTTGATTTGATTTAAAGAGGAGAAGAGAAATTTTTTTAAACCCATTCCAACATAAGTGATTTGATTTAATTTAAAAAAATGTAATTAAGTTGATTTTATGGGTTAATTAAGTTGAACCCCTAATTAGATGAATTAAATACCCTTACCTATGTCACCTTAAAGTAATTAACTAAATAATTATGAGCCAACATGATATGCATGAAAAATAAACTTGCAATGATCCTTGGAAATAAAAGGGGTGTAATGCAATTGGCTCATGAATAATAGTTAATAAGATTAAGGGACTTAATTAATTATTCTTATGGTTTTCCCACACATGTGGACTAACCACAATTTTATTAAACTCCTTTAGGTTATTAAACACCAAAAGATCTACCCCATGATTTAATTAATTAAGGTTCAATGTGATTATGATTTCAATTTCATTAAGTGATTTAATTAATTAGCTAAATCTTAATTAATTTCATTTTTAAAAAGGGTGAAATGAACTTAGGGAAAGGGGTCCCAACCCTTTTCCTTAGTTCACTTACTGTTGAACAATGATTAATAAACTTCATTAACTAATTTATTATTATTCATGGGATTAATTAATCATTAATTAACTTAAAAGAGTAGTTAAAGTTTAATTAGTCAATTTTCCTAATTAAGTGAGGAATAAATCCTAAGAAAATCATGGGAGGCAGAGGTCATCCCATTAAATTAACCCACAAAATTTGGGATTAATTGCTCAAGTAATTAAAAAGTAATTATTCTAATTAATTTTGTAATTAAACCTTAATTACTATTCAAAATTAGTTAAGATCATTTTTAATTAATTCTCTTATGAAATACCTTTAAAATGAGTATTTATTTGCATTTTTTTATTTCTCTATGATGTTTTATGATTTTTAGAAGTTTCATTAAAATGATTAATTAAGCCTAAAGCTAATCTGTACCACGGACTAATGCGCACTTTCGACGTGGCACCGAGGGATTGGCTACTTAAAAGTTATCTGACTCAACACCTACGTGGCGGTGGCGGACACAATTTCTTATTTGTCATCCAATCTAAGATCGGATGACTATGATTAATCCCATAGCTTAATAGGATTAAATCATATCAATCTAGCAGATCTAATCATGACTGTCCATTTCGATCACGTGGAATGGTCGGTACATGATATAACTTCACTCGAGTGAGGGAAAATGTAGTCCATCCATCATTGCTCATTTGATCCAAGCTTACCCGAGCTCAGATCAACTCCAAAAGGATTCCACACCTTCATGAAATCGATCGGAGGGGATCCAACGGTCAACATCACATGAGATGTAAGTTTTCTTCAAAAATATACAACCCATTTTTTGCCTAAGGATTGGTTTTGGAAGTATACCTCTCAAGATTGGTGGCTTGAATAATTAAGGAAGCTTCATCTAGTGAGATGAAGCCCTGTTGAGCAGGTAATTAGATCAATTACTCAACATTCTCTCAGAAGGCCATGAACCAATGATTTGGAGCTCAACTTTGATCGAAGTCCCACCTCCGGTGCTTGGGAAGATTGGGAGATGATTTGTTCATGCTCGATGAGGCCTAGGGAAGGTGCAAAAGTTAATTTGAGTTTGATAGAGAAATGGGGAAGTTAAGTCAGAAATGGGAGCGTCCTATTTCAAGAGACGGAATGGCATTTTCTGATCGAGGAATGAGCTTAAGAGCTTAGGGAATGGCTCTAGTGGCTCATCTTAAGTAGCTAGGGCTCTGAGGAATGATTTTTGTGTGTGTTTGAGTGAAAATGAGGGGGTGTATACCCCCCTTCATCTTGATCAGATAGTGGGATCAGTTTTGGCTTCTAATGGCCGTCCAACCATATCAGGGAGTCATGGGTGGTATGGAGGAGGTGAGTTGTCTCAGCTTGGTTGGTTGAAGGTGTGGAGGTGGCTACCAAGGAGGAATCATGGGTGTCCTATGGGTTTCAAATGCTCCAATGGTGAGGGTGAGGTGATTTCACCTCCCATGGGTCATCCAACCACCCCGGGCGGTGTTCTAGGTTATTAGGTGGACCATTGGGAGAGTACCAAGTGGCCAAGGAATGGAAATGACCACTTACATGAGTGATTTGTCTTATGTGATGCATTTGACTCAAGGATAGAATGATCATTTTGCATTGTATTTGATTTGGGTAGATTTGAAATGAGCCAAAAGTGGGTTAGCCCAAATTTCAAGTCAATTGGAGTTTATTTGGTTATGTTTGGCTCAATTTGACTCATTTAGTTCAAATTAGGTTAGGTTGGGTCAAGTTGACCAATTGGCCAAATTGGGTCAAACCAAGTGTTGGGTCAAGTTCATATGATCATTTGGAATTTTGGTTCAATTGGTTTGGTTTAGTTTGACTTAGATTTGATTTTAGCACATTTGAATTCATTTGGGTCAAATGGGTTAAATTTACCAATTTGACCAAGTTGGCCAAATTGGCTTGCGTTGGGTGTTGGTTGACCAAATGAAGATGATTATAGGCTTTGGTTTCAATTAATTTGGATTTGGTTTTGATTTAGGCCAACTTGAACCTTTAGGTCAATCTGGGCTAAGTATGTCAATTGGGTTCAATTGGGTCCAATCTTAGCTTTGGTCAAGTTTAACAATCAATTTGGAATGAACTTGAGCCATTGGTTGCAATCAATTTGGTTTATATTTTGATTTGATGCAATTTGGTCTTTTAGGTCAATTTTAGTCTACTTGGGTCAAGAGGGCCAATTGGGTTTGGTTTGACTCAATTGAAGGTCAAGTTATATTCAAATATTGATTTTGATTTGGTATGAATCATTAGTTTCAAGGGATTTAGCATAGGTTGCAATTTGGCTAGTTTGTGTTCATATGGGTTAAGTGGTTGACTTGGTGAAATGACCAAGTTAACTTGGTTTTACCCAATTTATGATAATTGATCAACTTAGGGTGAACAACAATCATGATGGGAGGTTTTGATGGGCTTGGTTCAATCCAATTTGGGTAGGATTAAAACTTAGCTAAAATAGGTCAAATTGGCCACTTTGGGTCAAGTGGACCAATTGGGTTTAGTTGGCTTGATTTTGGGTTGAGTTTGATTTTGAATTTATATAAGGATTTGAGATTGATATAAATTCAATTACACTTTGGTTCAAATGGGTTTTGGTTTATTTGAACATTTCAAGTCAAAAGGGTTAAGTTGGTTTTGGCTTGATGATTGTAGATTTCATTTATATTTGTGAATATGATTGAAGGTATGATTGATTCATGAAAAATCAATTGAATTTGGGTTTTGGAATGAAGGAATTTGGCTAAGTCCATGGAGTTGAGTCATATGGCTTAAGTTTGGATTTAGATTTGGTTTGATTTATTTTTGATGATTTAAATGTATATTTCATTTAAATTTGTGAAGATGATTTAAAATATGAATGATTTGTGAGAAAATCAATTGAGTTTGACTTGATTTGGATTAAGATTTGGCTAAGTTCATGGGATAGGTCATATGGCTTTGGAAGGTTTTGATTTAATTTGATTTAGTTTGATTTAGTTTTGATCATTTAAATGTAGATTTGATTTTATTTAGGAAGATGATTGAAGATATAAATTGATTGAGAAAATCAATTAATTTTTGATTGAGTTGGATTAAAATTTGGCTATGTCCATGGGATAGGTCATATGGTTTAGGAAATGTTTCAAGTTTGGATTTGATAATGGGCTTCAATCATTTGATTTTTGAATTTGGGTTTGGATTTGGGTTTTAATTTGATGTTTGAATTGAACTTGAGGTTTGGTTTGAGAAGGTAAACATGGATTGGATTTGGGTTGTAGGGTAGGTGGATTACCCTAATAGGCATAACCTAATCCTATGGTTAACCCTTTAAGTCTTTAGGCTTAGGTTAAGTGTTTACCAAATTATTAGAAGTGTCTTGACTAGAAGTCTTAGTGTCTAGAAAACTCCTAAGTCTAAGATGGGAAGACTAAATCGCACTCTAGAAGTGAGGTCAATAGCTAGGTAGTGTTGCCCTTGGCGATAGATGATTGGAAGACCGAAGCCATGTTTCACATTATAGACTCGAATACATCTTTCAATGCTTTACTTGGGAGACCATGGATACATGAGAACAACATAGTTCCATCCTCTCTACATCAGTGTATAAAGTTTGTGAGAGGTGGGATCATCTATTGTGTCAAAGGAGATCTCCAGCTATTTACATTTCACAATGCGACATGTATGAGGATGCGGTTTACTACCTCCCTCAAAATCAATAAGTCTATTCTTATGAACTTGGCCAAAGTTTAAAAATAAAATAAAAAGAAAAAGAAAAATAAAAAGGAAAAGATAGAGAAAAAGAAAAAGAAAAGAAAAGAGAAAATGAAAAAGAAAATAAAAGGGAGCAGAAAGAGACTTGAAGGAGGAAGTGGAGCTTGACATTAGATTCCAACCATAGTTCATTACTCCATTCAAACATATGGGTAGGACGACCTGGGGAGGAAGAGGGTTGGGTAGTCCAGGCTAGAAAACCTCCTTATTGGCCGCAATAGATATGTCCTAGCTACCAAGAGTACACCTGCTATCCATATAGACCTAGAATCTAGTTCATAGGATGAGTCTTATATGGTTAGCACACCAGCCAGCTCTTCTCAAAAGTAGATTCCCCTGGAAGTGACACTTGAGCCATATAGTGATGAAGACCGGGAACCAAAGCAAAGCATAAGTGTATCCAAGTCTATATGTGAAATAATTAGGCATCAATTGGGAACCTTAGCTCTAACCTCACTTTCCTCTCAAAAGGCTGAGGGTTTGGTAGTTAAGGAAGCCCCTAAATCATCCATAGGTGTGAAGACACAAAGGTTCTTTCTGAGAGCATCATCCTCAAGTCAAGAAGTTAATGTATAACTTGAGAATGATTAATATAAAGATTTAATAGAATTACTTTTTGGTTGGTACTTGCCTTGTGTTCATAATTTAGCAAAGAAAGGGTTAATTCCACATACATGGTCAAAGCACAGGTTAGACTACTTCAAAAAAATATGGAAGAACAAATGCAAAAGCTCTCAATCAAGACTAGGACTAGGAATCCATATAGTGGGTCCAGTCGATGATGACAATTGCTGCTAAGTCATCACCAATCATTAGAATCGATAGGTTCTTTTCAAATCATATTAACTCATATAAGGAGCTGTGCTTAGAAACTTCAGATGATCCAAATGATTTTGAAGTCAAAGATGCACCTCTAGAGTTTGAAGAAGAGATCAAGTCAATAATCGATGAGGTCAAGGAAATCAACTTAAGAACTGAAGAAGATCCACGCTCACATGTATCAATTCTTTGTTGAATGAAATTAAAACTAATGACTTAGTTAGGCTATTAACTGAGTTTAAGGATTGCTTTCCATGGAGTTATGAAAAGATGCTTGGATTGGCTTTTGATATAGTGGTCCATTAACTAGCAATAGAGCATACTGCTAACTATATCTAGCAAGCTCATAGATGCATGTGATTAGACATAAAACAACAGGTCATTTCTAAAGTTAAGAAATTGATCGATACTGACATCATCCGGGAAGAAAAATACCCTACCTGGTTAGCAAGCGTCATCCTAGTTAAGAAAAAGAATGGTCAAATTCACATATAACCAAATAAAGATTTAAATAAGACATGTCTAAAAGATGAATTCCACTACCAATCTTGAAGCTGATGGTGGACATTGCCTCATGGATGGCTCATAACCAAATAAAGATGGCCCCTGAAAATGAAAAAATACTACTTTTAAAACCCTGATCAGAATCTATTTATATAAGGTCATGCCTTTCAGCCTTAAAAATGCTTGTGCTACATACTAGCAGGCTATGACTTGAATCTTCAACAAACTAATTCATCAGCAAGTCGAGTGCTATGTCGATGATGTCATGGTCAAAAGTAGAGAAAAGGAAGACCATCTCTTTAACTTGAGAGTAGTTTTTGAACATTTAAGATAATTTAACCTCAAAATGAACCCTGAAGTGTGCATTCGGAGTAGCTTCATGGAAATTCCTTGGTTTTATTGTCTGACACTAGGGAATCGAAATCGATTCGGAGAAGATCAAGGCAATATTAAAAATGCCACCCCTAAAAGTTTAACTCAACTTAGATCATTCGAAGGGTGGTTGGCATATCTAAGATGCTTTATATCCAACCTATCGGAAAGATGTCAGCCATTCTCAACACTTGTCAAAATGGATGCCAAGTTCAAGTGGGATGATAAGTGTGAGTATGCCTTCAAAGACATCAAGTATTACTTGATGGCGCCGCCAATTCTAGTAGCCCTTATCCTAGGCAAGCCACTCATACTTTACACTGCTGCATTAGATGACTCCCTTGGTACTTTGTTGGCCCAAGCTAATGATGAAGGAAAGGAAAACACACTCTACTACCTTAGCCATCATCTAATCCCTGTTGAGGCTAATTATCCACCTATTGAGAAGCATTGCTTAGATTTAATCTTTGCATCCCAAAAGTTACAGCACTACATGCTTACTCATAAGGTGAACTTAATCTCTAGGATCAATCACTACAATATCTCATGCTGACGCTATCCGGACAAGCAATGATGGTCCATGATCCTCTCATAGTTTGACAAGCGCTAATGGATTTCTAGCGACACCCCACTTCCTGACTCTCGCTAGTGATGATCTCCCCAATGAATAAATCATGAACTTAGGGGATACTAGCATTCACCATTGGAAGATGTACTTTGATGGTGCGGCTTCCTCTCAAAGAGGAGAAGAACCATAATCTACTATTCCAAGAAAGGCAGGGATAAGAATAATTCTCGTAACTCTAGACTACGATGTGATGAGATTCTCATATCATCTGTCTAATCCTTGCACCAATAATCAAGCTGAATATGATACTCTGATTGTTAGTCTAGAGTTAGCCATTACTTTAAGCATCCATAACATCAACATCTTTGGGGATTCTCAGCTAATTATCAACAAAATTATTGGGTCCTATAAGGTTATAAAGCCCAAGCTCCATCACTACCATAAGTACACTATGGAGTTGTTGGCCGAAATCCCAAAGGTTACCATTAATAAGATTCCTCGAGGAGAGAATGTCATAGTGTATGCTTTAGCCAAGCTTTCCAAAGAGTTGGCATGTCCGGAGGATGAGTCCATCAATAAAGGTCCAAAATACAAGTCTTATTACTTATTTATATAAACTCATCAAGAGAAGTACTCAAATGGGAGGTTGCCAGCCAAGCATGGTCTTGTAAGATCATGAAGATCGGCACACTCGTGATTACGTGGAGCCAACCATTCCAGTTTGAAGACAAAAGCCATGATAAAGAGGCTAGGATACTACTGGTCGTCAATGATCAAAGATTATATTGATACAGATAAACGATGCCACCAATGTCAAATACACAGTGTGGTCCTACACCAACCACACAACATTCTACATCCTACATTAGTCCAAGGCCATTCGAGGGTTGGGGAACCGACATAGTGGGTTTGATTGATCCTTCTTCCAAGGGTCATCAATTCATCTTAGCTGCTACAGACTAATTTTTCCAAATGTGCGAAGGTGATTCCTCTTAGAGGTCACCACAAGAATCGCTATGTACCCAATAGGAACCATATCAGATATATGGAGTGCCTTGACAAATTATATCTCATAATTATAAGGCATTTAGGAGAACCAAGATCAATAACTTTTCCTACAACATACCATCAACTACCCAAAGATAAATAGCTTAGTAGAAGCCTTTTAACAAAACTCTCATCCAAATCAAGAAGACACTGACAATACAAGCAAAGTAGTAGAAGCTAGTTGAAGCCTTGTAGGGTCTACCACACCACATATAGAACTCTAACTCGCCTACTCCTTTTTCTTTAGTGTATAGATCTAAGCCATTCTACCATTAGAAGTCCAACTCCTATCACTAATGATAGCTACGGGTACCAAGATCACAACATAGCAAAATGCCATGTTATGGTTAGAAGAGCTAAAAAGTTTGGAGGGGAGACGCCTGAGGGCATGACAAAACCTCTAGTTGTACAAAAGCTAAAATGATTCAAGCTCACAACAAGTTGGTACATCCTAGATATTTTTAAGTAGGAGAGCCTATTTTTGTTCTAAGGAGACCGATTGATGCCCGTCATAAGATGGGAGGAAAGTTTGAATCCACTTGGGAAGGCCCTTTGGCCATAGAGAAGACCTACCAAGGAGGATCTTATCAGCTTATTAATCATAAGGGAGAGTGCCCAATGCTTCTAATCAACGGGCTCTACTAAAAGAAATATTATAAATCATATTTAAAAATAATTATCATCAATGAAAATTCCATTTTGAATTCAATTTCTTCCATGTTGAAAGTATTCTTGTTTGCGAATCCGCCACGATGTGTTTAGGGTAGGTGTAAGAAAGTCGAGTGGCATCCTATCTCTCATCGACATAATACAAAACACAAAGTACACACAAACATATAAAATAAACACATATCTTTTATTTCAGGCTACTTTGAGTTGAGATAATGCCCCATCAAAGACTCACTCAATAGCTTCTAGGTCGCGACGTCTACCCTACTAGTGTGTCACCCCAGTGGTTTTCTTATTTTGGAGGATGTAAGTCTGCTATGCTTTCCTTCCTTACTTGGCCATTACACACCAATGAGCACCTTGTTAGTTTGGTAGGCCTTATTGCATGGCTAGTAAACTACCTCATGTTTGCTTCATTTAAGAGGATGTGAGTCTACTACACTTTCTTCTTGGATTAGCCTTTGTGCATTGACTGAGTCAAGTATATTTGAGGTTTAGGATAAGAACCCTAGTGGGTCCTTCCCTCCTGACTGTTTCAAGTCTGGGTTAAGTCCTTCCTCAGGGCTCCCTGCTTAGTAGTCACTCTAGAAAGCATCTATCTCCCAATGACTATCCCGATGATTCTCGCTTAAAAGTTGTAAGCCTACACTCTTTCTTTCCAGATCATCATGGCACCTTAGATTAGTTGGTTCTCACTATGTTGATGGATACACCACTCATACTGATGGATACACCTTAGGTTGATTGGTTCTCGCACCTTAGGATACACCACTCATGGCATGTAAGTCGCTATGCTTTCTCTTGAGTTGGCCACCATACACCTATAAGGCTTTCTTTCAGTGGATCAAGAAAAGCCTCTAGACCTCCCCTATGGGCACTATATTTGGATCACATCCTTTGAGACCCTATTTAGACACTACCGTTACTATCGACAGATAGCTTCCCTTTTCTAGTAACCACCCATGGTTGGAGAATCCATTTTGTGGATGTGTAGATTCTCCCTTGGTCCAATAAATCAGATAGGTCAAGGACAATATATCCCCTTTTAGTGTGGTCCCTCACACACTAACAAGATCCACATAAATATATAAATAAAATATATATTCACTTAAGGATTAGGAGGACACCCCTAGCGGTACCTTTTTCGAGCATGCATCCTATCTTTAGGGCACTATCAGCAAAACTCCCTATAGGAATCACTTGACTACTCTTGAGTTGATATAAGTCCTCAGACATTCACTTAGTAGTTGCCCCTAAGTTGGGTTTGATTTATTGTGCTACCAACAAGTCACCCCAGCAGTTGTTCCCTACTTTAGAAGATGTAAGTTTGTTATGCTTTCTTCTTAGCAACCACCACATCGAAAGGCAACTCCTTAGGTTAGCTAGCTCTACCCCCATGACCTGTAGACTATCTCATTAGATTTATAAATCTGAGGTATGACAAGTCTGATATAACCCCTTCTCAGAAGGTCCATCACACACTGACATGGACCAAAAATTAAATCTATCAAATTTGATCGAGCTCACATCCCTAGTAGATATGCCCTCAATTCAAAATCAAACTAAACCAAACAAACCATATCAAATCTCATGAAATCTAGATAAAATTAATCCTGACTACTTTTGTGTTGACATAAGTCCCCAGTGATATTCACTCAGTAGTCACCCTAGGTCAGGTTTGATTTATTGTGCATCCAATAGGTCACCCCAACAATTGTTCCTCACTTTGGAAGATGTAAGTCTGCTATGCCTTCTTCCTTGCATAGCTGTTGCACACTAAAAGACAACCCCTTAGGTTGGCTAGCTCTACCCTACAGCCAGTAGACTATCCCTTTGGATTTGTAAACTTGAGGTAGGTCAAGGCTGATATAGCCACTTCTCAGTGGGTCCATCACACACCAACAGGTCCATACATTAACTCAGATTAAATTAAACCCAATCTAATTTTCCCCAGTGGAGCCCCAAATCATATTTAAATAAGTCAAGAAAATAAATCAAATTCAAAACTAACCTCTATAGTGGAGCCAAATTAAACCAACTCCCTAGTAGAGTCTAAATTAAAGAAATCCAACCAAACTCTTATCCTAGTGGATACATCCCAATCAAATTCAAATCCCAATCCTCATAGATAACCGAACTCCGCTAGTTGAAGGTTCATATACCGATCCCTAGACTCGAGCCCATATCTCTAAAGATATGCCTCCACATCATAAAATAAAATAAATTAAAATTAAAGTTGATTTGATCTTAATCCCCAGATCTTCTTTCCAAAAATTATATAATCAAATCAAATTCAAACCTTATCCCCTTGATTTTCTTCTATGCCTTACATAGACCCTCATATGTCATGTCCAATACATGTGTGATCCCCTTAGATCTCCCTCCATGCCTTTGACATGGAATTCTCATCAAATCTCATTTCTTCTCTTATGCAATCCTTTAATACCTCAACCAATAGACTAACAATGTATTTGTTCAAATTACATCATCTTGACATTGTAGTCACATTTTATGATTTGTGATGGTTCAAAAAACTAACTATACAATATCATGCTAAACATATTATAGTGTGAATTAACACACTATATTATATTATAATATATGATGTTATATTATAATTTGCTATAATATAATATATTGTCTAACATTACACCTCATTAGAATCACTTAAAAGGAACAAATAATAAATTTTCCCAAAATATGAATAATGCTCATTTTGGATGTAAAATTATTATTTTCTACTAGAAATGGTACAAAATAGCATAATTTTGGTGTTGCTTTTTGTGTGCCATGAATTTGGCCAAATTCTTCCATCTCAACCTTCAAATTAACATTTTTGTGAGTTTTGACCCAATGTATTATAACAAAAGTAAAACATACTAAAATGTACAATAACATTTAGTAACACACCACCACATTTATATATATGTGAAGTTATATTGTTATGTACATTATATTTTAATATGCTTTCATATAATATATTATCTTACATTACACCTTAAAATGAATCACTTTAAGCAAAAAAATTTATAAAATTTGGTTGAAAAATGAACATTTATTTTGGATACAAAATTCCATTCTTTTGATTAAGTGACACACCATAGCACACCCCCAATGATGTTCCCTAAAGCTTACCTTAAATTTGGCCAAATCCCATCATCTGAGCCTACAAATCAGTATTTTTATGAGTTATACCACTACAAACTCTACTACATCATACTATAACAAACTAAAATATGCTAAAAACCAAGTAGTAATACACAATAGTATGCTATAATGCATGATGCTACACTATGTTATGGCATCCTATATTATAATACACTATAACATATTATATTATATTATATTGCATATCACATCACAAGGGATTGCTTAAGATTAAAATTCATAAAATTATACTAAACAATAAAAAACTATATATTTTAATCATATCACTTACATATTTTAAATTGAAATAATATGTTATGATTCCATGCTCTACCTATTATGAATTTGGAAAAAAATCCACCATTTTAAAGTATAAATCAATAGTTCTATAAATAATGCTAGTGTAGGCTCGATTGCATGATTTTAAAATACTGAAAGAATTTAAAATGCACGTAACAATATATTATGATATACGATGCTATACTATACTACAATATATATTTATTTTGAACATAAAATCTTATTTTTTAGACTACAATTGGCATAGCACCTTTGGTACTACAACCTAATTCCCACTTCAAATTTAATAAATTTCATCATTTGATTTATTAAATCAATATTTTTATGATTTATATTAATATAGACTATAAGGCACAATACCATAATATACTAAAACATTTTAAAATATCTTATAACATCTAAAAACACATCACTACATGCCAAATATATGATGCTACATTATACTATAATATATGGTATTATAATATGATTTAGGGTTAGGGTTTAGGGTATTCAAATCTCTAATGGTCAAGGGAAAGTCTCTTAAAGATATTTTTTAGCTACCATAACTATATGAGGTCATTCTTTATATCTAATGACATCTTTATTCAAGGTTTATGGTTTAGGGTTTATGGTTTTTAAGGTTTAGGGTTTAGGATTAGTTTTACTGTTTAGGGTTTAGGGTTTAGGGTTTTAGGATTTAGGGTTTAGGGTTTTGGGGTTTAGGTTCTGGGTTTAAGGTTTATGGTTTAGGTTTAGGGTTTAGGGTTTAAGGTTTAGGGTTTAGTGTTTAGGGTTTAGGGTTTAGGGTCTACAGTTTAGGTTTTAGGTTTAGGGTATAAGTTTTAATTTAGGGTTTAGGGTTTAGGGCTTAAGATTTTTTTTAACAGAGAACAAATTTAGATTTAACATTTCTTCTTTTCAAGTTCATCAACCAAGTAGCACCGCAAGTATTCTAAGACATAAGTGATGCCATAGACAAAAAATGAGCTACCATAGAGCAAACGAAAAACCCAAGATAAGTAGAACCTTCTATACTATAAAGACACAATTCCATAAGCAGTAGATCGGATCAGCTATTCTTCAATTTCTCTAATTCCCATCAGAACCACCCCCGCCTCTCGGGTAGTGGGATCCACCATCATATCCCCAATCTCTCCCTCCACAACCACCACAGATATAACCTCCATTGCTCCTCCTACCTCCATAACCACCACTGCTATGACAACCACCTCCATATCCACCAGCACCTCAAGATCCCCAACACCACTACGATAATCATCGCCTCCACCTTCACCTCCATCACTAGATTTAGATTGTGCCTAGTTGGCAGTGATATTCCTACCGTCAAGGTCCTGCCCATTCATAGGGTTTAGGGTTTATTGTTAGTTTAGGGTTTAGGGTCTCAATTTTAGTGTTTAAGGTTGTAAGTTTTAGGGTTTAGGGTTTAAGGTTTAGGGTTTAAGGTTTTAGGGTTTAGGGTTTAGGGTTTAGGGTTTAGGGTTTTAAGGTTTTAGGGTTTATGATTTAAGGTTTAGGGTTTAGGGTTAGGTTTTAGGGTTTAGAATTTAAGGTTTTATGGTTTACGGTTTAGGGTTTAGGGTTGTAGGTTTACAGTTTAGGGTTTAGGATTTAGGTTTTAGGGTTTTCTTAAAATTAAGTAAACCAGTAGGTTTAGATTTATTTAGTTTATTTTTTATTTATTTGAGTTTATTTTATTTTTTATTTTTATTTAGGTTTATTTTTTATTTTTATATAGTTTAGTTTATTTATTTTAGGCTTATTTATTTTAATTTAGGTTTTTTTTAGGTTTAGTTTTATTTAGTTGGGTTTATTTTATTTTACTTTTGGGTTTAGGTTTTATTTTTATTTTAGATTTAGGTTTAGGTTTTAGTTTATTTTATATAGGTTATAGGTTTTATTTAGGTTTATTTTTTAGGTTTTATTTTTAGTTTAGTTTAAGTTTATTTTAAGTTTATTTTATTTTATCTTGAAGTTTAGGGCTTAATTTATTTTAGGTTTAATTTATTTTAGTTTAGGTTTAGGTTTATTTTATATTATTTATATTAGTTTTATTTTAGGTTTAGGTTTTCTTTAGTTTAGGGTTTAGGTTGTATTTTTTATTTTTAGGTTTAGGTTTTTATTTAGTTTTTATTTTATTTTATTTTAGATTTTTTTTTCTTTTTTGTTTTTATTTTATTTAGGTTTTATTTATTTTATTTTAATTTTATTTTATTTTATGATTTTTGGTAATTTTAGATTTTAGTTTAAGTTTAGGGTTTAGGGTTTAGGGTTTAAGGTTTAGGTTTAGGTTGGGGTTTATGGGGTTTAGTTTAGGTTTATTTTTTAGGGTTTGTTTAGGGTTTGGTTTTAGGGTTTAAGATTTAGGGTAATGGTTTGGGTTAGGTTTTTTTTTTAATTTTTAGGGAAGCCCTGTGTGGGTATTTTATTGCCACAAAAAGAGGGTTATAAGGTCCTTAAAAGGGGATAAACTCCAGAACTACTGCTCAAAGAGCTACAATCAGCCTAAGGAGTAAATCCCCTATCTAAGTACATCCAAGAGTAAAAGAAAGCATAAAAACAATCAAAAGATACAAGATGATTAACATAATAAGCTAAAGTAAGAATAAAGCCAATGCTCTGGAGGATGTGGGAATGCATGATAATCTAGAGTGACCAAAAAGGAGAGAGAATCACGCAATGTTATAATAAGAGGAAGATTAGAACAGTTAAGGTATATACATAAAAAAGTTTGAAGAAAATAATATACTATGAGTATGAAAGTAAGGAATTATGATAGAGAAGGCTCAGGCTCAATCACATCCTGTTGGGGCAGATGCAAGTATGAGCATCCAAACTTCAGCAGAAGGGTTACATCACATGAGCTACTACCAAACCAATAGGGAGTGAGATCATCACAGCCATCATAGCCAACAAACCTGTTAGAAGGTAGCATCCAGTTGTTGATATTCTTGTGAGCTTTATTACCACAAACCTAAGCAAAATCATATCTAAAATATATAGGTAATTGCTAAGAGTCAAGGATAAGGAGTCTCATTCAAGAAAATTATCATCAATATAATCATCTTGACATGAGAATACATTAACATAAGAGAATGAGCCATCTTAGCTAGAATCTCATGAATAGCCATATCCAACAAAGAAATTAGTTCAGAGGAGACAACTTGCTGAAATCCTGTTAGATAAGTCAATGAGCCTATAATTAAAAGCATCCCAATCACATGATATGTAAATGAAACTTTCAGTGCAGAAAACAACCCAGGAAACAATCCCCTAGTTGATGTCCTATAGAAAGACAATAGTAAGGGAAGACAGCATAGATCAACACAAGGAATGGACTGCAACCAACCAATATTGGTACCTAAAAGATAGTTAGAGCAAACAGCCCAATAGCAAAGATTCAAGGCCACCATTCGATAATCCAAATCAATAATCACGTGGGAACAAGACAAAAGGCAAAACAAACAGGAAGGGACTAAACTGGCCATAATACCACTTTTTCTGAAAAAACATCTCATAAGACTGCACCATCAAATCAGAACCGAGGTAGCAGGTGAAGCAGATCAGAGAAAGGAGATAAACAGCATGAGCATTCAGAAAGCCAAAGAAATAAAGAAGCATCCATAAAATAAAATAAGATAAAAAACTGGGTGTCCAAATATGATTCATATGAGAATCCAGGAAAACAAGGCAGCAAATAGCCAAGAGTAAAAGACAACCCGGGCAGCAGCAGCCTTGACAGCCAAAGCCACAGCCACGGCCAAAACAGCAAGGGAGAACATAATACCATAATTCAGATAGGCCACTGCCCAGACACCAATGGCCAAAACAAACATAGACAAAGATAACTGACGGCATGCTTTAAAACCCATAATCATATGAAGCATCTGGAACCAAGCCAAACAAAGTAAATTCATGTAATCGATTAATAGCAATACGTAACTGAACGAAGCATAGAAACTACCATAGAAATTATAGCGAGATTAAAGTACGTGACATATTAAGAGATATAGGATAATGTCAGCTCCCCAACAGAGACAAATTCGATCAGTGAAAATCAAAAAAGCTACCACATAAGGAACATTCATAACAGCAGCAACAATATCCCAATTCAGCCCACAATTCTTGCAGAAATACCCCACAAGCTTGCCATAATAATAATCATTGAGAGTATACAAACCATAGGTTAAGATCAAGTAGAACAGTTGATTAGGCATAGTGATCTACACAATACTAGCGACAAGGGATACTACAGAGGTTAAGATAGTAGTCCGAGACAACTAATCGAGATCAAATCCACAAACATCCAAAACCTTAAAATAGCAACAGGTAACATCAGACTATAGTACCTCTCATATAGAAATGACACTCCAATCCAAGAAGGTAACAGCACAAACCCAATAGAGGTAGGATTACAATATAAATAATGACTGTAAATATGATTCACAGCCTCCCTGAAAATTAAACCCAATCCATTCCAGTACAAGGCTTTCAGAGCAATCAGATTATAAATAGGGTGCTTAGCAGCATACACCATAATCCAAGTTTGCCAGGAAATGGCAACGATAAACCCGGTGTAAGTAGCAAAAGCAAAAAAAAAAATGAGCAAATAGATGACACCCCACCACAAACTAATCCAATCAGACAATCGAAAGTTAATGTAACAATGGTACCAGTGGGAGACTTCATTAGCAATCAATAATTTGAAGTCGGTAAAGTCCAAGAAGAACTTGCCAAGGCGGCAATGAAAAGGCAAGAAGAAAAAACTGAAATGGAATCAGCGAGAAAGGTCCACCTAAACCCATAGAAAATAATTAACCAAATCAATAAATAACCATGGCAGCAAACCTTCAAAAACCAAAATTTAATTAATTCTAAACCATTCAGAACATAGACAGGGTGCTTCGACACAAAAATCCCAATCTGAGGAAAGGGATCTTATCCGGTATATCGGACAAACCATGAACAGATAATCAAAAGAGAAGGCATATGAGCAAGTCTAGTAGCGAACCATAATAATGCCCAAACACCAATCATGTAAGTAGGCGTGAGGAAGTCCAAAGAAAGCGGCCATAAAATAGCAAATAAAACTAAAGCAAAGTTCATCAAGCGGTCAACATCATTAGTAGTTGATAGTTTATCCCAAAGAGCCCAAAATCGAATCGCATGCAAAGTAGTAATCCACTAGTTAGAGAACTAAGATGTAATTACTGATCATAATTCCATCCATTCAAAGAAAATAAAACAGTGTTAAGGATCAAAAAGAATGGGTATTAGGTTGAGAATAGCAAAAGGAAGAATTCAAAGGGTCTACAGAACCAGCCATCCCCACCACAATAAGAACATGCTGAAAAACCCAAAAAGAAATCCAAAGCGGCCAGGAAAGGACAAAACCCATCAGCAAAAATGAACCCAAAGTATCTTGCATAACCAGATGAGCAAACCTAATAGGAGGTTGATCAGAAAACCCATCAATTAGAATGCATCCACCAGAATTAGCAAAGAGATCAATGAGACAAGAGAAACCAGCATTTAGGTTCACAAATTTAGCAGAGCTAAGTTAAATAACAACAGAAGTGTACTCAATAGCCCAAGACAGAATAGCAGGGACATTGGGAAGGCTACCAAACCGAAAAGCTAACCAACACAAGACAAATGATATCTATTAGAGTATCCATAAAGAACACAAGGAAATAGAAAACCGAAAAAAAAAGGCAAGAGGAGAATTAGATTAGGTAAGGAAGCCCGAGTTGTCCAAGTTAACTGCACGCAAGTATTTGGGTAATGTAAATTGATCAAAGAAGATGATACTTGTCTAATCTACGATTTGCAAGGTAATTAGCGTAGGCGTTACCTTCACACCAAACATGAGTGATGGTAAAATTTAGGTGAGAGAGAAGAGCCCTAGTTTGCTTGAGGAGGTAGTACAAACAAGCGTTGCTCATATTGGTAGAAGTCAAAGGTCAATCAGTGAAGAGCACTCTATCCAAATATTGAGCGGTCATTTTGAAGACAAATTTCTAGAGCTTTGTGGACCATAATCTCGGTATAAGGAATAGTGGAAATAAGGGGATAAGCAAATGCACATAGAACAATACCCTTAGAATCCCGAAAATGCCTCCACCCAAGCCATTATGAGAGAGCCATCGGTGTTTTAATAATATGATCAAGAGGTTTTCCAAAACCATTCTATCATTTCGATAGTAAGAAGTCCGGAAGGTTGAGGCCAGTTTATTAGCGACAGATTTACAGCCTTTAAAATGCTTGTGATGGATTAAATTGGCTTTAAATAAGTCACAAATTTTATTTTTAGTTCTAGCAATAATCCTCATGTGATTCATATGAATCCCATGATGTTTAGCTTCATTTCGGTCCATCCATATGAACCAAATAAGAGTAATGGCGATTATGATTTTAATATGACCTTTAATTGCATTGTCAAAGTAAACTTCAAGAAGTTGATATAAAGTAAAAGAATAATTAAAATTGATAGTGTTGAATAGATTGTCATACCAAATCCAAATTTTAGAGGCAATAGTCCCATTAACAAAAAACATGGTTAACATTCTCAATATGGGAACAACATTGACATTTAGAGGGTAAATAAAACCCTTTACCCCACAACAAAGAGTCAACAGAATAAAGTTTTTTAGGATACAAGTAAGAAGAGTAAGAAGAGGGATATTGTTATTCCAAATTTTGGAGAACACAATAGAAGAATCGATTGTCTTTAATCCACACATTTTAAGGTTGAAATCCCATTATGAGATAACTTAAAGATAATCGATCATGATTGTTAGAGTGATAGGAATACTAGTAATCATATTTAAGAAAGTTGAAGGAATAGAATCAAGAATCTTACTAGTGTTCCACTGTGGTTTTGCCGAATGAATTAACTCTAATAGCGAGTGGAGTGAGTGTAGAGTAAGTCATCAATGGATCCAACCACCCAGCTTGTCTTGCCAAAAAAAGAATTGCCGAGTTTATGCCCCAAAAATTAAGGATTCTGATCCCATTTGACGTAACAAAGTCTTCTCCACAGGATAATCACCCAATTTAAAGGACAAATGAGAGGATGTTTACCCGGCAATATTTAGAAGTCATGAAATTACCCAAAGACTATTTTTTGCTCCTAAAGTTCCACCAAAGTTTGTAGGAGAAGGCATGGATAACTTCTTTGATGGATTTACATCCTGACCTCCCTCTTCAAGAGTACCACAACTATTAGACCAGGATGACCAGTGCATTCTTTTAGAGGATGTATTGGTTCCCCAGAAGAATTTGTTTAAGAGACACTCAATTCTATTTATGGTAGAGTTGGTAGGCACAATGGTTTGAAGAAGGTATATGGGCATGGAATTTAGAGTGCTCTTGATCAAGGTAAGCCTACCACTGAAAGAGAGTAAATGAAATTCCCAAACCAAAATTTTGTTAGAAATTTTTGAATTAGATCATCAAAAGGTGTGATCTTTATGGCCTTTGAAAAGTGGAGCTCAAGGTAATTAAGAGGGAGTTGATTTTGCTTAAAATTAGTAATTCGGATATTTGGTTAAGTCTATTAGGAGGAATCTTAGTTGAAGGAATAAAACATCATTTTCCTTCATTAAGAAAAGACCACTAACTTTACCAAAATCATTTAGAAGGTTCTTGATGGTTTTAACATGTTGAATGGAACCACACAAGATAATGAAATCATCAAAAGATAAGATGAGAAATGGGAAACCTCCATGAATTTTTAAAAGACATATTAGCTTATTAATAAAAAGATCATTCGGCTCCTTGATAGGTATTCAATAGCGATGATAAAAGAGAAGGTGATAGTGGGTCACCTTGCCTCAAACCATGGCTAAAGGAAAGAAACCTATGGACTCACCATTCATGATAATCAAAACCGCATTCGTGATACATCTTTTATAATCCATAAAACTATAAAAAACCAAACAAATTCGGATTTGAAAGAGAAAGTCCCATGAGAGATTATCAAAGGCTTTAGCGATGTCCAGTTTGAATAAGATGTTGCCTCCTCTAGAAGTGATATCAATGTCATGAACCATTTCTTGAGAGAGAAGAATATTATCCGATATTGTTCTATGTTTAACAAAACCAGTTTGATTAGGGGAGATGATTTTAGAAAGCAAAGGGCTAAGTTTATTATTGATTAATTTAGCAATGAGTTTTGAAAAAAGGTGCAAAGACTAATAGGTCTAAAATCCCCAAGATTCGTGGTTGTTAGTTTTGGAAATAAGGGAAGTGCTTGAAAAGTATTTGGGAATGGGATTGCCATCAAAGAAATCAATAACAACATTAACTAAATCGTTTTTAATAAATGGCCAACAATCAAAGAAGTGGGATAGCCATCAAAATAAATATGTTCATGTTCTTAAGAGTATTACTAATCTCCTCTTGAAGGACACATAGTGAGTAAATGATTATCCTCACTATTAATCATAGAAGGATAAGATGGGTGTTTGATAAAGTATCTAAATGGATTAGAATTTAATAAAGTTTGGAAATGATGTATGACATAATCCTTAATATCATTATTATCGGTTATCCATTCACCATTAGAGTTCTTAATTTTCTTAATCGAGTTTATTTTCGCTTATTACAAATGGCATGAAAGTACACGGTGTTTCACACCATCAAATATGTTTGCTTGCGCTTTTTTTGACCAATAGGTTTCTTCCATGTTTTGATAATTAAGCAAGTTATTCTTGGCAATGTTCAACTCCTCAAGTTTACTAGGATCGCTTGAGACATCATCTTCAAGAGAACAAACCTCTTGTTCCATAGCTTTAAGATTTGTGAAAAGATTTTTAAAAATGTGTTTGCTCCACCAATTAAGATTTTGTTTAAGTCTTTTGCTTAGCTAAGCCCATTTACCTTTAAGAATTATCCTGAAAATAAATCCAATTAGTGATAGCGACATTGGTGAAGTCACTATGTTCCACATGTTTTGAACTGAAGGAAATCAAGAGATCAAAATAAATGCTCAAATGCTCAACAGAAGACCATTGATTGATCCAAAGAGAATTAAAGAGGGTCCTATCAAGACCGCCAAAGTCTAGAGTTGTGCCACGTGAAGTTAGACCCAATGAAACCAATGTCGATTGCAATCAAGGGTCATATTTGAGAAGTTCCTCCATGGAATGAAGGTTAGGAGAACATCCTCCCCTTCTTTCAACTAGCTATGATAGTATTGAAATCACCTCCAACCAAGGAAGGTTAGAGGAGTAAGGTGTAAGTGATTCCAAAGGATGTTCCTACCACTCTATTACAAGAGCATAGATAAAAGAGCCAAAAGTCGATAAGTCACCTAAGGAGATTTTGACATTAACCAATTGGTCAAGATTATCAATGATGGAAATGGTGATGAGTTGTGCCAAAAGCACCAAATTTTATTATTAAGATTGAAGAAGAAATTATGAAAGCCAAGGGATCTAGCGACAAAAGCAATCTTAGAAGAATTAATGAGGTTCAATAAGAACAAGTAACTTGATATTATGAACATGACAAAGACTCCTAACACATGGACAGAAGAGACCCACAACCCTGATATTCCAAATAAGAAAATTAATCATAAGGAAAAAGGAAAAAAAGAGAAAGGAAAAGAGAGAGAGAAATGATGCACATTACTTGTGTGGAAAAGTGATTCTAGAGGTTATTATTAGAAAATTTTGCTTTGAAGGGTTTTTATTTTAACAATTTGAAAGGGTCTCTCAATCCAAATTATCTCCATGTAAAGAGATTGATTTATGGGTAATAGTAGAAGAATCTATCAATGATTTAGAAGAGGGATTTTACCTTCTTCAGATGAGAGTATGAGAAATTGGGATCAATTGATATCACTCAAGGGAAATAGATGGGGAAAGTTGTGGCACCATTCGTAATACAAATATCTTTCTCAATATATTCTCAAACCATAGGGTCATCATTGATTTTGGTCCATTATATGATTCCCATTCAAATTGTTTAATTGGGTGTCCAATATAAGGCTACCATTCAAATTTAGGATTTAAATGAAGCAAAGAGCTATCATGGGAAACCGATTATTACAAGCGGGTGAAGTTAGGTAAATTTCCATTGGTAACATCACACCCCACATTGGTTGTTTAGTACCAAGGTCGATTGTTTGCCACTAGATAGATCAAGAGGTGTAGGTAGGAGAGGTTCTTTTGAGTATCTTTACACATATGCTAGAGTATTGGTTTTCCAGTTCCATTAATGGTAGTCATATTCTGTGGTAAATTTTTTCCGAGATTAGGATGAAGCACAAAGCACTGAGTGGTCGTGTCCGTGAATCTTACAAGGAGTGTAGACAGAAAATTTTGAATTGACTTTTGACTATATCCAAATTTTTTGAGCCAATCCAAACCTCTTTGGGATATTTTTTTGTGATGTCTATCTCAACCAGAATACGAGAATGATGGCCTAGATCTATTTGCTGTTTTGGAGAGGTCTACCAAAAGGCCAACAAAGAAACAAAACTTGATGAGTGACATAATGTATTCAAATGTTAGGAAAAGCAAGCCAAAGAGGGACAATGGGAGATTCTTCTTTGACATCAAAGAGGCGACCATTTCAAGAGTGATTTGACAATTATGCACAAAATAAGAATGACGAAAAACCCGCGAGTAATCTAAATCATTAGAAAGTTGAATAAGAATGTGACGGGATCGATCACCATAGAGAAAGAACCTTAATTTTAAACTATGAAAGAAAGTGAGAATGTTATCAAGAGTTGGGCATCCAAGGGAGAATTTACCCACCAAAGAACTCAAGGGCTTAGTAAGTTTCTCAACATCCCGATCGAACACACACAAGAATCCATAAGAAGTCAAAATGAGATTAACCAAGCATTCGAATTGGGATCTTACCGATAAAGCATCTTTGAATGATTTAACAGAAGCATTTAACAAAAATCAATCCGTAAAACTTGTAGAGTCGAGAGCAAAGCTGCAGGCTCCGAGAGGCACGTCAGAATCACAGAGACCAGAGCCTCCGCCATTGCTCTAATCCAAGGACATCACATACGGAGGAGCCCGAATGTGCACTCAGGCCGAGAGAAGTGCACAGAGAAGCGCCAATACCCGAGAATGGCCAATCCACCGAGGGGAACTGCCAAAATCGCCAGAGAGGGAGCTTTAAACCAACCTTCTGGGCTAGGGTTAGTTTTGGGTTTAGGGATGTTAGTTTAGTAGGTTAGGTTGGTATGGAAGTGGTTGGGTTTAGGGTTTAGGGTGGGGTTTAAGTAAGTTTTAAGGTTTAGGAAAGATTTAGGGTTTAGGGTGGTTTAGGTTTTTTTAAAAAGCAAAATAAGTTTAAATTTATTTATTTTATTTATTTATTTATTTATTTATTTTATTTAGGTTTATTTTTACTTTGTTTAGTTTTATTTTAGGTTTAATTTATTTTAGTTTATTTTATTTTAGTTTAGGTTTAGGTGGGTTTATTTTATTTTAGTTTAGTTTTATTTTATTTTATTTTATGTTTAGGTTTTATTTGTTATTTTGGTTTAGGTTTAATTTTTTAAGTTTAGGTTTTAAGTTTTATTTTAGTTTAGGTTTTATTTTTAGTTTGGTTTAAGTTTTTTTAGTTTATTTATTTTATTTAGTTTATGGTTTAGGTTATAGGTTTATTTATTTAGTTTAGGTTTAGTTTATCATATTTATTTTAGGTTTTTTTAGTTTAGGGTTTAGGTTTTTTAGGTTTAATTAGGTTTAGATTTTATTTTATTTTAATTTCTTTTAGTTAATTTAAGTTTTTTAGGTTTATATTTTTTTAATTTAGTTTAGGTTTAATTTATTTAATTTAGCTTAGTTTTATTTTTTATTTTATTTTATTTAGGTTTAGTTTAGGTTTAGGTTTAGTTTAGGTTTAGTTTAGGTTTTTATTTTATTTAGGTTTAGGTTTTCATTTATTTTATTTTTAAGTATTTATTTAGGGTAGGGTTTATGGTTGTAGGTGGGGTTTAGGATTTAGGGTTTATGATTTAGGGTTTAGGGTTTGGGGTAAGTGGTTAGGATTAGGTAGGGTTTAGGGTTAGTAAGTTTAGGTTTAGTGTAGGGCTCAGGGTTTATAGTGGTAGGTCAGGTGTGGTTAGTTAGGGTTTAGGATTTGTGGGTTTTAGGATTTTTCTTTATTATTTTATTATTTTTTTAATAAGTAAATTGATTGGTTTAGGTTTATTTAGTTTATTTAGTATATTTTTCATTTATTTTCCTTTATTTTATTATTTTTATTTAGGTTTATTTTTATTTTTTATTTAGTTTAGTTTATTTATTTTAGGTTTATTTATTTAATTTTAGGTTTTTTCTTTAATTTATTTTTTAGGCTTTAAGTTTATTTTTTAGTTTATTTATATTTATTTTATTTATTAGGTTTAGGTTTTATTTTATTTATTTTAGGTTTAGGATTTTATTTTAGGTTTATTTTTTTGTTTTAGTTTAGGTTTATGTTTATTCCAAGTTTATTTTATTTTATTTTAGGGTTTAGGTTTTTATTTTAAGTTTAGGTTAGGTTTATTTATTTTAGTTGATATTTATTTATTTTGTTTAGGTTTTAGTTTAGGTTTTAGTTTAGGGTTTAGGTTTATCATTTAATTTTGGTTTTATTTTTAGGTTTATTTTTTAGGTTTAGGGTTTATATAGTTTTAATTTTCTTTTAGTTTTTATTTTATTTAGGTTTAGTTTTATTTTATTTAGGTATTTATTTTTTTAGTTTAGTTTAGGTTTAATATCTTTTATTTTTTAGTTTTAATACATATTTTAGTCCAGGTTTAGGTTTAGGTTTAGGTTTAGATTAGATTTTATTTATTTATTATATTATTTTTAGGTTTATTTTATTTATTTTATTTTTATAGTTTATTTTTTTATTTTGGTTTAGGGTTTAGGTTTAGGGAAGGAGGTTATGTGGTTAGGTTATAGGGTTTAGGGTTTAGGATTTATTGTTTGTGGTATTTTGTTTATATTTTAGGGTAATTGGGTTTTGGGTTTGGGTTTGGGTGGGTAGAGGGTTAGGGTTTAGGTTGTAGTAGGTTTAGGGTTTTATTTTTATTAAATTAAAGGCTGGTTTATTTAGTTTATTTATTTATTAGTTTATTATTTTTTATTTTATTTAGGCTTATTTTATTTTATTTAAGTTAGTTTATTTATTTTAGGTTTATTTATTTTAGTTTATTTTAGGTTTAGGTTTAATTTTTTAGTTTAGATTTATTTTATTTTATATTTTAGGTTTAGGTCTATTTTTTTAATTTAGTTTAGTTATTTTATTTTTAGGTTTAGTTTCAAGTTTATTTTAGGTTTTATTTTAGGTATTATTTTTAGTTTATTTATTTTAGTTTATTTTATTTTATTTAGGGTTTATTTAGGTTTAGTTTAGATTAAGAGTTTAGGTTTATTTATTTATTTAGGATTAGGTTTATTTTATTTATTTAAGAATGAGATTAGTACAGAGGCCCAGGATTCTAGGAGTTGGGAGAGGGCCCAGGTTTAGATTTCAGATTTGGGAGTGGCCTGGGTGAGGAGGCCAGGGTTAGTGGTAGAGTCAGGGTTAGGAGTTAGTAGGGAGGGTTAGGGTTTTGTAGGTTAATAGGGTAGGTGGGTTTAGTTTAGGTTAGAGGTTTAGTAGAGGGTTTAGGTTTAGGTATACTTTTAAACCAGTAAACCAGATAGGTTGTTTTAGTTTATTTTTTTATTTATTTTTATTTGATTTAACTTTTATTTTATTTATTATTTATTTTATTTAGTTTAGTTTATTTATTTTAGTTTAGGTTTTTATTTTAGTTTATTTTTTTTTTAGGTTTATATTTTAGTTTATTTTATTTTATTTTGTTTTTAGGTTTAAGTTTAATTTGTTATTTTAGGTTTAGATTAGGTTTTACATTATTTTTTAGGTTTAAGTTTAGGTTTAGGTTTTATTTTTTAAGTTTAGGGTTAGTTTATTTTTAGTTTATTTTATTTTATTTAGTTTAGAGTTTAGGTTTAGTTTTAATTTAGGTTTAGGTTTAGGTTTATTTATTTTAGTTTAGGTTTAGGTTCATTTTATATTATTATTTTAGGTTTTTTTTTGAATTTATTATTTAGGTTTTATTTATTATTTATTTAGGTTTATTTTAGGTTTAAGTTTTATTTCATTTTATTTTATTTTAGTTAATTTAAGATTTTAATTTTTTAGATTTATTTAATTTTAGTTTAGTTTAGGTTTTAACTTATTTTATTTTATAGTTTTACTTTTATATTATTTATTTTACATTTAGGTAAGTTTAGGTTTTAGTTTTAAATTTTATTTTATTTTATTTTATTTAGGTTTAGGTTTGATTTATTTTATTTTAGGATTTAGTTTAGAGTTTAGGGTTTAGGGTTTAGGTTTGGTAGAGGAGTGGTTGGAGGGTAGGGAGGGTGGTTTAGGGTTTATGGTACAGGGTTTAGGGTTGGTGGTTTGGGTTTAGTAGTTTAGGGTTCTGGTTTTTTTTATTTTATTATTTTTTTGTTTTAAATTAAGCAAATTAGGTTTAGGTTTATTTAGTTTATTTTCATTTATTTTAGTTTATTTTATTTTTATTTTTATTCAAGTTTATTTTTATTTTTAATTATTTTAGTATATTTATTTTAGATTTAATTATTTTAGTTTAGGTTTTTTAATTTAATTTATTTTTTAGGTTTAGGTTTAGCTTTAAGTTTATATTTTAGTTTTGTTTTATTTTTACTTTATTTTATATGTTTAGATTTTATGTTTTTTTTAGTTTAGGTTTAGGTTTTGATTTTAGGTTTATTTTTAGGTTTAAATTTATTTTTAGTTTATTTTATTTTATTTAGTGTTTAGGTTTCGGTTTAGGTTTAATTTATTTTAAGCTTAGGTTTAGGTTTTACTTATTTTAGTTTAGGTTTAGGGTTTTTTTTTTTAGTCTAGGGTTTAGGTTTTATTTTTTATTTAATTTTAGGTTTTATTTTTAGGTTTATTTTTTGGTTTAGGGTTTTATTTACCTTTTATTTTATTTTATTTTAGGTTTATTTTATTTTTATTTTAGGTTTAGATTATATTTTATTTAGGTATTTTATTTTTTAGTTTAGTTTAGGATTTTATATATTTTATTTTGTTTAGTTTTTATTTTATGTTATTTATTTTATTTTATTTATGTTTAAGTTTATTAATTTATTTTATTTATGTTTAGCTTTAGTTTAGGTTAAGGTTTTTTTTTTACTTGTATTTAGGTCTTTTATTTTTTTTTGTTTTATTTTAAGTTTATTTTGGTCATATCATTTATTTTTATTTTATTTTATTTTATTATTTTATTTTATTTTTAGGTTTAGCTTTATTTTATTTTAGGCATTTTATTTTAGTTTATTTTAGATTTTTTATCTTTATCTTTGTCTAGTTTTATTTCATGGTTATGTTAATTTATATTTAGTTTTTTTATTTATTTTATTTATATTAGGTTTATTTATTTATTTTATGTTTATTTATTTAGTTTAGATTTAGGCTTTTTAGGTTTTTTAGGGTTAGAGGGCTTAATGTGGGGTTTAGGATTTAGGGTTGGGTGTGGTAGGGTTAATAGTTTAGGGTTTAGGGTTTAGTGGTTTATGGTGTTTTAGGTTTAAAGTAGGGTTTTGGGTTTGGGTTAGGGTTTAGGGTCAGGTTTAGTGTTTAGGTTTTTTTTTATTTTGTTAATCTTTTTAAATTAAGTGAACTAGTAGGTTTTGGTTTATTTAGTTTATTTTTTATTTGTTTTAGTTTTATTTATTTTTTATTTTTATTTAGGCTTATTTTTAATTTTATTTAGTTTAGTTTATTTATTTTAGTTTATTTTTTAGGTTATCATTTAGGTTTAAGTTTATTTTTTAGATTAGTTTTATTTTTATTTTATATTTTAGATTTTATTTTTTAATTTTAGGTTTATGTTTAGGTTTTTATTTTATTTTTTAACATTAGGTTTAGGTTTTTATTTTAGTTTATTTTTTAGGTATTATTTTTTAGTTTATTAAGGTTTATTTTAGTATTTTATTTTATTTAGGATTTAGGTTTAGGTTTATGTTTAGTTTATTTATTTTTAGTTTTATATTTTTATTTATTTTAGTTTAGGATTAGGTTTTATTTAGATTTTATTTTATTTTATTTTAGGTTTATTTTATTTTTATTTTAAGTTTAGTTTATATTTTATTTAGGTTTTTTAATTTTAGGTTTATTTTATTTTTTTAGTTCAGTTTAGGTTTTTATTTGTTTTATTTTAGTTTAGGTTTTTATTTTATTTTATTTTATTTATTTTATTTAGGTTTAAGTTTTTTTTATTTTATTTATTTTTAGACTTTATTTAGTTTTATTTTTTTTTTTTTAGCGAGGTTTTAGGTCAGGTTTAGGTTGCCACTTGGGGTTGAGTTTAGTTTATTTAGTTTAGTTTTGGGTGAGAGTTTATTAGTAGGGAAGGTAGGTTTGGAGGTTTAAAGTTTAGGGTTTGAGGTAGTGTAGGTTTAGTTTAGTTTGGTGGCTAGTAAGTTTTAGTAGGGTTTAGTTGCAGGTTTTATGGTTTGGGTTTTTAGGTGGGTTTAGGATTTAGAGTATTTATAAGATAATTAAGTAAATTAGTATATTTAGCATTATATAAATTTATTTTTTTTTTTTATTTAATTTTTTTTTTATTTTATTTTGGTTTTTTTTTTTATTTTATATCATTTAGTTTATTTAATATTTTTTTATATTTATTTATTATTTTTTTTTTTTTATTTTAAAATTATTATTTAAATTTTTAGGCTTTATTTTTAGTTTAAGATTTATTTTTATTTTTATTTTATTTAGTTTAGTTTAGGTTTTATTTATTTTAGTTTAGTTTAGTTTTTTTTATTTTTAGTTTAGTTTTATTTTTTATTAGTTTTTATTTTTATTATTTTTATTTAGGTTTTATTTAGTTTTATTTTATTTTATTTATTTTTTTTATTTTATTTTATTTTTCTTTATTCTTAAGTTTATTTTATTTTAGTTAAGTTTAGGTTTTATTTATTTATTTTAATATAGTTTTTATTTTATTTTATAATATTTGTTTGGGTTTAGTTTATTTTAGGTTTATATTAGTTTAGTATTTTATTATTTTATTTATTATTTTAGGTTTTTATTTATTTATTTTAAGTTTTATTTATTTTTTTTGGTTTTTATATTTTAAGGTAGGGTTTATGGCTAGTTTAGGGTTTTAGTTTAGGGTTTATTTCAGGTTTTTAGGGTAGGGTTGGTTGGTTTTAGATTTGTGAGGATTTATTTTAGGGTTTGGGTGGGTAAGATTTAGGGTAGTTTAGGGCCTAGGGTTTGGGTTTTAGGATGGTTTAGTGAGGTGGGTCAATCAGGGTGGTCACAGTTGAATTTAGTTTAGGGTTTTTAAAGTAATCCAGTTTATGTAGCTTATTTTTATTTTATAGTTTATGTTATTTTATTTTATTTAGTTTAGTTTATTTATTTTATTTTAGTTTATATTATAGGTTTAGGTTTATCTAGTTGAGTTTTATTTTAATTTAATTTAATTTTAGTAGGATTTTATTTTATTTTAGGTTTAGTTTATGTTTATTTTAGGTTTTGTGGTTTTATTTATTAGTTGGTTTAGGTTTATTTTTAGCTAATTTATTTTATTTGGATTAAGTTTTAAGTTTAGTTTATTTTAGGTTTAGTTTAGGTTTTATTTATTTTAGTTTAGTTTATTTTAGTTTATAGGTTTATTTATTTTTGTTTATTTTTTTAGTTTTTAGTTTAGGGTTTTTATTTTATTTTTAGGTTTATTTTAGGTTTAGGTTTTATTTAGTTTTAGTTAATTTATTTTAGGTTTATTTATTTTATTTACGTTATTTTATTTATTTTATTTTTTTTTTTATTTTGAGGTTTATTTTATTTTTTAGTTTGGTATTTATTTTATTTATTTTATTTTAGTTTTATTTTATATTATATTTTATTTAGGTTTAGGATTAGGTTTTAGTTTAAGTTTTATTTTATTTTATTTTATTATTTAGGTTTAGGTTTTTTAATTTATTTTATTTTGGTTTATTTAGTTTAGCAGGTTTTGGTTTTAATTTAGGTTTAGGTATAGTTTTATTTATTTAGTTTAGTTTATTTTAATTTAGGTTTATGCTTAGTTTTTTATTTGGTTTAGGGTTTAGGATTTATTTTTTTATTTAATTTTATGTTTTATTTTTAGATTTCTTTTTTAGGTGTAGGTTTTTATTTAGTTTTTATTTTATTTTATTTTAGGTTTATTTTTTTTATTTTAGGTTTTTATTCTTAGGTTTATTTTATTTTTTAGTTTAGTTTAGGTTTTTATTTTATTTTATTTTAATTTGTTTTTATTTTCATTTTTTTTATTTTTATGTTTAGGGTTATTTTTTGGTTTGGGTTTTTATTTTATTTTATTTAGGTTTAGGTTTTTTTTTTAAATTTATATTTAGTTTATGTTTAAGTTCTTAGGTTTTGTGTTTTTAGTTAGGGCTTTAGTTTTTAGGGTTTAGGTTTATTTTGGGTTTTGGGTTTGGCCTAGTTTATGGTTGTGGTTTAGGGTTTTTAGGGTTTGGTTAGGGTTTGGGGTTTGTGAGTTTGGGTTAGATCTGTGGTTCAGTTTTTTTTTAAACTAGTAGGTTTAAGTACATTTAATTTATTTTTTATTTATTAGTTTATTTTTTTTATTTAGGTTTTTTTTCATTTTTATTTAGTTTGGTTTATTTATTCTAAGTTTATTTATTTTAGTTTAAGTTTTTTATTTTATTTTATTTTTTAGGTTTAGGTTTTGGTTTTGGATTATTTTTTAGTTTAGTTTTATTTTTTTTATTTTTAGGTTTAGGTTTTATTTTTTCTTTTAGGTTTTTATTTTATTTTATTTTTTTAGTTTAGGTTTTAGGTTTTATTTTCAATTTATTTTAGGTTTTGTTTTTAGTTTAGGTTTAGGTTTATTTTTTTATTTTATTATATTTAGTTTAGGTTGTAAGTTTAGTTTATTTTAGGTTTAGGTTTAGGTTTTATTTATTTTAGTTTAGTTTATTTTGTTTAGTATGTTTATTTTGTTTTTTTTATTTTAGGTTTAGGTTTTTTTTTAGTTTATTTTATTTTATATTATTTATTTTTTAGGTTTTTTTTTTAGGTTTAGGTTTTATTTTGATTTTATTTTATTTTATTTTAGGTTTATTTTATTTTTATTTTAGGTTTAGTTTTTTTTATTTAGTTTTTTTATTTTGAGGTTTATTTTATTTTATTTAGTTTAGTTTCAATTTTTTTTTATTTTATTTTAATTTTATTTTTTTTTATTTCATTTTAGTTTAGGATTAGGTTTTACTTTATGTTTTTATTTTATTTTATTATTTTATTATATTTAGGTTTAGGTTTTTTATTTATTTCATTTTTTTGGTTTTATTTAGTTTAGGTTTAGGTTTTTAGGTTTTTAGGGTTTAGGGCTTAGGGTTTTTTAGAGAAATGCCATGTAGGGGGTATTTTATTGTCACAAAAAGAGGGTTACAAGTTCCTTAAAGGGGATAAACTCAAGAACTACTACTCAAAGAGCTACAATCAGCCTAAGGAGTAGATCCCCTATCTAAGTACAGCCAAAAGCAAAAGAAGACATTAAAGCAATCAAAAGATACAAATAGATTAACATAAAAAGCCAAAGGAAGATTAGCCAATGCTCAGACGGAGAATGCATGACACTATGGAGCAAACCCGCAAGAGGACAAGAGAGAAACACCGCAGAATGTAAACGGAAAGAAATTAGCGCTTAAGGTAATACATATAATGATAACCGAAAATAGCATAATCGAGAATAGATAAAGAATTGTAATAGAGGAGGCTCGTGCTACCACACCAAGCGATGCAAATATGTGCATCCAAACTGGGTTACATCACAAGAACTACTACCAAACCAAAAGGGAGTGAAATCATCAACCATCATAGCCAACAAACCTGTGAAGATAGCAAAATGATGTTGAAAGTCTTATGGGCTTTATTACCGCAAACCTAAACAAAACTATATATAATAGAGAGGAAATTGTAACCAGAAAGATAAGGGGTCCCATGCAGAAAAGTATCATCAATATAGTCACCCGACATGAGGATACTTATACATATGAAATAGGCCAACATAAAACCATCCACAAGAAAATATAAGAGACAAATCTGCTAAGTAAGTCGATGAGCCTATAAGTAACACCATCCCAAACATATGATATATATATATGAATTTTCGCCGAGTACATTAAGTAAAGTCTAGAAAATGAGCCCAATCATAATAATGAATGCAGATGTGAATAAACCCCTTATTAATATCCATATCAGTAGTTGCCAAAAAGAAATTGTAGAGGAAGGCAAACCAAAAATAAAGACCAAATAAAGATAGTAACTACCCAAGAAGATCAAAAAAATTGGATAATCCAGTTCAACAAACAAACAAGACAACAAGACAACAAATGGAACTAGCTGTCCATAGTACCATCCATTCAGAATAGACATTGTATTCCAAGGAGATAGCAGCACAAGCCTAACTGAACCCAGATGGGAATAGAAACAACAACAAGCTTAATGTAGATCACGTATCGGAAATGAAAGAACCGCACAAACAAGAAGCAATCGAAAGCCAACCCCAACAACAAAATAGTTAGTGCAACATTGGAACCCATCGAGGACAATCAAATGCGGATTCAAATTAGGGTCCTCATTAGAATTAAAAAAATAAGACAATATAGATAAAAAAAAAAAATATCCAAGACAAGACTAAGACAACAACATAAGACAGGGATAGCAAGATGGCCATGAAACCTCTCATTCAGAGTAGACATTGCAATAGTTAGTAACCAAGTAGATAGAGCATAAAATCATGGATCGGAAGAGCAGCAGCCCAGACACCAATGACCAAAAATAATCAGAACAACAAAGTCAAAAATAGCTTGCTAAACATAGGACCCTAAAGTTCTACAACCAACAAAGATAGAGCCAACATTGGAATCCAGAGAAACAAGGATAGAAAATATCCAAGACAATAAAAAGCCAAGACAACAAAAAACTAGCCAGAGAACCACCAATTTAGAATAAACAAAGGTAAGCAATAGATACAAGTTTAACGAAAGAACATGGAGAAGAGAGCAGATAGTACATGAATTCGATGATAAGCATATAATAAACCAATAAGGAGATTCAAATCAAAAGCCACCAAATCAACAACTTCATTAGAGGCTTGAACAAAATAAACCAAAACCCCAAAACAACATGTAGAGTATTAATCCAGTCAACAACAACCAAGACAAGACCAAGAGGTCGGCCAAAAGTCCACCCATTCAGAGTAAATAGAGCATATGTAAAGATCCAAATAATTGGATGGAAAATCATAGGGTTCTGCACAATTTGAGCAGAACCAAGGGGGATAAATCAGCAGCAGGAGAAATTAGCAGTTGCCCAGTTGTTAACAACAAAAATAGTCAGAGAAATAAAAGGCAAGAAATAGGTAATAACCACAAAGACAATGCTGGACAAAGGACCCTAAAATCCAAAAGCCAACAGTGGTAGCAATAAAACAAAAAATTACACTCACCATATAAAATTCCAATAAAAAATAGAGATGTAAAGTAGCAACAGAAAGGGTTCAAAAGATAATCAAAAAACCTTCCATAAAGATGATTAAGCTAGCAACCCACAACCACATTAAAGGCAACCGAGAGAAGCCATAAAGGAAGTCCAAACCGCAAGGAATTAATAAAATTGAACAGAAATTGCAAAATCTCTCTTGGCAAATATGAGGTCAAAAAAACAATCAAGAAGACAACACCAACAACACCCCAATGAACTGATAAACAACCCCGAATAGTTGGATAAAAGACTCAATGATCCGCACCATCCAACAACCAAGAAAGAAATAAAGAAAAGTTGGCCATAAAACCAACCATTCAAATTATATAATGCATAAGTTAAATCCCATATAGTTAAGGAAGAGGTCTGGCCAAGACTAGCTGAACAAGGATGTAAAAAGTAGCTGGTGAAAACAGCATCATCCCAAGTTTTAACAGCACAAACATTCAGAAAAATGAGAGATAAGAAATAGTCAAGCAGAAAAATAAAAGCCATCTTGCAATCTACAACCTCAATAAAGGCCAACTGAACAAAACAAAATAAAATGCCAGAAGCAACATGAGGAGCAATAATCCAGACGCCAACATCCGTGACAAGTAATTAAACAAGTCGGATCTGCATAATTTTATCAGAGCCAAAAGGTAAAAAATAATAGATTAATTGATCAGTAGCAGCCTGGATGAGAACAGCAAAGACAGTTAGAAGAACACCAGGCAATAAATAACTAATAAACACAAGGTTATCCAGCAGGATAGTGAATCTAGAAATCCAACAACCATGGGTTAAAACAACACTACAATTATTGCAACCATAAGATAAGCCAATAAAAAGCAGTGGGGCAATAGAGCTACCATAAGGGTTCAAAAGGGTATTATCAATGAAATCCTTTAGAGAAATTAGGCTAGCAGCAGAACTACCCTCCTTAGAGAAATCAGACTGAAAGGAATTCATTAAACAATACCAAACCTACAAAGAACCATTAATAATAACAAAGGTATTGCATTTTCTTTCCTTACATGTATGTAAGTTGGGGTTAGCATATACATTCAGCAAATACATTAAACCAACACCAAGACCAACCTTCTGGACAAATGGCCCAACAACCAACAATTAAACCTTTAACATAGATGTTGCATCCAGAAATAGCAAGACCCCAAACAAGGTTGGGATAATTAAACCAACAACAGATTCCACTTAGCTCATCAAAGGACCAAGGAGTAATATGATGATGCATCAGAAATTCCAAAGAAGCAAAGAACATTAACAAGAAAAAATAGTAGAGGCAGTAAGCACCCAATTAAAGCTAAGATAATTAAACCAACAGCACATGCCACAGAGATCAACAAGTAAACAACAAGGGATATCAAGTTGATGCTTCAGCAAAGACCAAAGAAATAACAACAATAAATAGAAAATGATCATACAATAAAAGAGGTATTGAAGCAGGTGAATCCAATAGGTTAGATTAATTTCTAATATAAGGAAACCCAGTATTGTCCAGATTAACCAAGCCATGCAAATGTTTAGGAAGGGTTAGTTGATCAAAGAATTTTATTCCATCCAATCTAGCACCCAGATTGATAATCAGCACATGCATTACCCTCATGCCATACATGAGTGATTTTAAAGTAGAGTTGGGCAAGGAGAGTTCTAGTTTGCTTAAGAAGGTAGTACAATTTAGTATTGCCTATTTTGGTGGAAGTCAAGAGATCAATTAGCAGAAGGGCATCCACCTCAATCCAAATATTGAGCCAACCTTTTGAAGGCAAATCTCAAGAGCTTTGTACACTACCATGAGCTCAGCAAAGGGAACAGAGCAGGTATTAAGGGGGTAAGCCAAGGCATATAGGACTTTTCCATTAAGATTTCTGAAAATACCAGCACAGCCTGAACCTTTATGAGAGACAGAGCCATCAGTGTTAACTTTAATAGTGTTAGCATGAGGTTTTACCCAATAAATAATCTTGTCATCTTTACAGATGTGGTGATCCAGCAAGTTAAGACCCAATTTATTGGGCACAAATTTGCAACCTTTGAATTGTTTATATTTAATTAAATTGGCATTAAACAAGTCACGGATTTTATTTTTAGTTCTAGCAATTATCCTCATGTGATTCATAGGGATCTCACAATGTTTTGCATCATTTTGGTCCATCCATATGAACCAAATAAGAGTGATAGCAATTATGACTTTAATGTGTCCTTTAATAGTGTTGTCAAAATAAACTTCAAGAAGTTGCTATAAATTTAAGGAGCCATTGAAAATGACAATGTTAAAGAGGTCATCATACCAAATCCAAAGTTTAGAAGCAATGGCCCCGTTAACAAAAACATGATTCACATTCTCAATGTGAAAATAGCATTGGCATTTTGAAGGTAATTGAAAACCTTTACCCCACAACAAGGAGTCCACAGGGATGAAGTTTTTCAAAATACGCCAAGTAAGAATAGAGTAAGAAGTAGGGATATTGTTGTTCCAAAGTTTAGAAAACACATAGGAAAAATCATGAGTTTCTTTAATGTGAATCCAAACATTTTTAAAGTTGAAATCACCATTATGTGAAAGCTTAAAAAGGATCTGATCTTGATTATTAGGAATGATAGGAATAGTAGTAAGCTTATTTAAAAGAGAGGGAGGAATATGATCAGTAAGTTTACTATTATTTCACATATTATTCTGCCAGAAAGAGTTCACTTTAATAGCAATAGTGGAATGGGTAGAAAGTAAGTCGTCAATGGACCCATCTCCAGTCCAGTTGTCTTGCCGAAAGAAAGAGGAGCCAGAGTTAATCCCCGAGGAAATTAAAGATTTGGCATCCCATTTGATGGAATATAGTCTTTTCCAAACAGGAGAGTCTCCCACTTTATAGGGGCAAATGAGAGGGTGCTTACCGCAGATTCATGAAATTAACCCATAGACTATTATTTTTCCTTAAATTCCACCAAAGTTTATAAGAAAAGCGGATAGTTTCCTTGATTGGTTTACATCTAAGACCACCTTCAAAAGTGCCACTTTTTTATACCAAGAGGTCCAAAGGCATTTTTTAGAGGAATTGTTAGATCCCCAGAAAAATTTGTTAATGAGCCGCTCAATTCTGTTAATGATAGAGTTGGTCGGCACAATGGTTTGAATGAGATACAAAGGGAGTTAAGGGTGCTCTTAATCAAAGTGAGCCTACCACCAAAAGAAAGTAAGTGAAATTCCCAAACAAAATTTTATTAGAGATTTTGATTAGCTCATCAAAAGGTGAGATCTTTTTTGACCTTTAGAAAGAGGAGCACCAAGATATTTAATAGGAAGTTGTTGATGTTGAAAATTAGTAATTCTCAAGATTTGGTTGGTCCTATTGCTAGGGATTTTAGAAGAAGGAATGAAATAACTTTTGCCTTCATTGAGAAAAAGACTGCTTTCGTTGCCAAATTTATTTAACAGATTCTTAATAGTTTTAATGTGAGGAATTGAGGCATTGGAAAAGATTATAAAGTCATTAGAAAAACTAAGATGTGATAGGAAGACCACCTTGAGTTCTATAAAATATTCTAGGATTATTGTAAAAAAGATCATTCAGACTCCTTGATAGATATTCAACAACAATAGTAAAAAGAGAGGGGGATAGGGGATCCCCTTGTCTCAAACCATGCTTTGGGAAAAAACCTAGGGATTCACCATTCATGATAACAGAGAACTAAACATTTGTAATGCAATTTTGATGAGGATAAAATAACCAGAAAACCCAAGCAAATGAAGAATTTGAAAGAGGAAATCCCAAGAGAGGTTGTCAAAAGCTTTAATGATGACCAGTTTAAAAAGGATGTTACCACCTCTGATAGGAACATCATTGTCATGAATCAGCTCTTGTGCTAGAAGTATGTTATCAGATATTGCTCTACCTTTAACGAAGCCAATTTGGTTGGGGGAAATAATTTTAGGCAGTAGTGGACTAATTCTATTAGCAATTAATTTAGCAATTAGTTTATGAAAGAAGGTGCAAAGGCTGATAGGTCTGAAATCGCCCCAAGATTCAGGATTATTAATTTTGGGAATGAGAATAATGGAAGTGCTAGAAAAATATCTAGGTAAAGGGTTACCCTCAAAAAAATCAATAACTACATCAACAAGGTCAGTCTTAATAATAGGCTAATAATGTTGAAAAAATTGAGTCGTGTAGCCTTCAGGGCCAGCAACAAAATCAGTGTTCATGCTATTGAGAATACTACCAATCTCAGCTTCCATAGGACGTAAACTGAGTAAGTGGTTTTCATCATTAGAGATCATAGAGGAGATCAAATGTGTGTTGGAGATGGCTTCTAAGGAGGGGTTGTTGTTTAATAAATTTTGAAAATGATGTATGACAGAAACTTTAATATCATTATTGTCAGTAATTCAGGTTCCATTATCATTTTTGATTTTTTAATAGAGTTTAAGGCTTTCTTTTTTTAAAAAAGAGCATGGAAATACTTTGTGTTTCTGTCACCATCAGCAATATGTTTGCTAGTAGCCTTTTGGTGCCAGTAGATTTCCTCCATATTCTGATAATTAATAAAGTTATATTTAGCTGCATTCAAATCATCAAGCTTATTAGAGTCAAAACAAAGATCTTCAAGAGAGCAAACAAGTTGTTCCATATTTTTAGATTTGCAAAAAAGATTTTTAAATGGTGCTTGTTCCACCAATTTAGATTTTTTTTAAGCCTTTTTAGCTTAAGCCAAAGGCGAATCATGCCTTTAACGAAATTATCAGGATGAATAGGGGCACTCCAATTAATGGAAACAAAATTAATGAAATCACTATGTTGGATTCACATATTTTGGAATCTAAAGGAGTAAGGAGGATAGTCTAGTGGAGGGATTTTAGATAGAAATCAAAAGCGAGCATGGTTAGATAAAGTTCTGCTTAAATGTTCAACCAAACTAAGAGGCCATTGATTGATCCAAAGGGAATTAAAGAGGGTCCTATCAAGCCAAAGTCTAGAATTACGCCACGTAGTAACCCAAAACCAATATCAATCAGATTATAATCAAGAATCATATTAGAAAAGTCTTCCATGGAATGAATGTTAGGAGAGCAACCTCCCTTTCTTTCCGAGGAAGTGAGAATAGTGTTAAAATCACCACCAACCAACCAAGGTTTGTTGATAGAGGAGGCAAAGGTTCTTAAGTTATTCCAAAGGATGTTCCTACCAGTTCTATTACAAGAAGCATAAATAAAGGAACCAAGAACAAAAAATTCACCAATGAGATTTGAACATTAACCAATTGATGAAGGTCATCAAGGATAGAGATGTTGACTAGATTATTCCAAAAACACCAAATTTTATTGCTAATATTATAAAAGGAGTTTTGAAAGCCAAGCATTCTAGCAACCTAAGTGATCTTAGAGAGTGTATGAATGGTTCAATAACAACAAGTAAGGCTATGTTATGAGTGCTTCTAACATAGAGAATATAACATTCCAAATAAGTAAATTAATCATAATAAATAAGTAAATAAGAAAGAATGAAGATAATGATGGAAATTAAAGAAGATCTAGTTTCTAGAGGAGTGAACATTCTAGCTTTAAAGGATTTTTCTTAGTAGCAAAAGGTCTATCTATGTCCAAAGTATCTCCATCAGAGAGATTGATTTGTGAAATTTAGTAGGGCTAGTATCCAAAACATTCCTAATTGTAATTTCCCCTTCTTCAGTGTCAGAATTAAGATGAGGAATTGGGTTAGTCTGAGTATCACTCTGAAGGGTAGGAGAAGGAGAGGTTGTGAAGCCATTAATAGCACAATTTTCATGTTCAGTTTCAGAAATACATTTTAGATTTTGTTCCACTACCAAAGAGTCAACATTTTTCAAATTTTGAACTATCATCAAATGGGCACTTTCAGAATTAGTTTTCAGATTTTGATTTGACCTAAAGTTCCCATTCAAGTCAGCACAAGAGTTCATATGAGTCTCGTCAGGTTCACTAGCCAAAAGAGATAAGGTAGAATGAATCAAGGTATTATCTAGAGGAACCAAAATATTACAATTAGAAGCAATAATAGTTAAGTTATCATTGGCCTCCTCATGAACCACATGAGCCATATTATTAAACTGCTCCGAATGCTCTCCAATAGACAAATTAGTAGATAATAATCCCTTTTGAGGAACTTTAGGCACATAAGCCAATTTGTTGGTTTTTTCATTTGCTAGAGAGTGATTAAGATCTGGCAGTTTAATCTTTTTAAGATGAGGATGCAACACAAAGCATTGAGAATGATCATGACCATGAATCTTACAGTGCATGCAAAAATAGGAAAATTTTCAAATTTCACTTTTTGATTATAGCCAAATTTCTCAGAGTCGATCCATACTTCTTTTGGATACTTTTTGGTAATATCAATCTCAACTAAAATATGAGCAACTGATGGCCGTGATCTCGCAGCAGTGGCCTAATCAATTTGGAGAGGCCGACCAAAGAGAGCCCCAACCGCAAAGAGGACTTGATGTGTAATGTAATGTATTCTCATATTAGGAAGGGCAAGCCATAGAGGAACAATAAGGGATTCCTCTTTTACATCAAAAAGAGGAGACCATTTCAAAAGTCTCATTTGACAATTATGCACAAAGTAGGAGCGACGAATAAAAACTCTTGAGTAATCTAAGTCATTGATAGCTGAATAAGGACATGCCAAGGATCAATCAATCTGATAGTGAAAATGCCAGAGAGCTTTAGGCTATGAAAAAAGGATCAGATATTATCAAGTGTCGGGCGACGTTAGGAAAATTTACCATCTAAAGAAAATTCAAATGGCTTTGCCAACTTTTCCATGTTAAGATCCGAGCACATTACAGCAGGCATTCCACTAAAAGATGTTGAGATCAAGTTAACCGAAGCAATAGGGGAAGTGTTCTTACTAGATAATGCTTCCTTGAAGGACTTAATAGCAGGTAGAGTAATGGGTGGAGTCGAATCCATAATACCTTAAAATTTGGAAGCCCTAGTTGACGCTTCCAAGTTTGAAGAGCTCAGTTGTGCGGAAAGCGGTGCCTCCGCCATTGATAGAACAAGGGATACTCACATTAGCGGCCAAATAGAGAGCAAAACACCAGAAATTATGATCAAGAAGGATCAAAAATTGGCCAAGCCGCAAGAAAGTCAAAAGGGAACACGGAATCGCCAGAGAGTGCCGTGGCCGAGAGGAAGTGGGTTTGAGGGTTTAGAGCTTAGGGTTTGGGGTTTAGGGTTTAAGGTTTAGGGTTATAGGTTTTAGGGTTTAGGGTTTAGGGTTTAGGGTTTAGGGTTTAGGGTTTGAGGTTTAGGATTTTAGGGTTTAGGGTTTTTTTAATTTTATTAATTAATTAAAATTTTTTTAAATTAAGTGAACTAGTAGGTTTAGGTTTATTTAGTTTATTTTTAATTTTATTTAGGTTTAATTTTATTTTTATTTAGTTTAGTTTAGTTTATTTTAGGTTTAGTTTAGGTTTTTATTTTTTAGTTTAGTTTTATTTTCATTTTATTTTTTATTTATATTTTATTTATTTGTTTATTTATTTGGTTTAGTTTATTTATTTAAGGTTTATTTTATTTTATTTAGTTTTTTTTTAGTTTAGTTTATTTATTTTTTTTAGGTTTAGGTTTTTTATTTAGTGTTTGTTATTTTTATTTATTTTTTATTTATTTTAGGTTTAGGTTTTTTATTTATTTATTTTTATTTTGGTTTATTTTATTTTTATCTTAGGTTTAGTTTTTATTTTATTTAGATTTTTTATTTATTTTAGTTTAGGGTTTAGGTTTTAGGTTTTTATTTTAGGTTTATTTTTAGGTTTTACTTTTTAGTTTATTTTATTTTATTTTATTTAGTTTAGGGTTTAGGTTTAGGTTTAGGTTTAGGTTTAATTTATTTTAGTTTAGTTTAGTTTAGGTTTAGGTTTATTTTATTTTGTTTATTTTATTTTTATTTTAGTTTTAGGTTTTATTTTTAATTTAGGGTTTGGGTTTTATTTATTATTTATTTTTAGGTTTTATTTTTAAGTTTATTTTTTAGGTTTAGGTTTTTATTTAGTTTTTATTTTACATTTAATTTTTATTTTATTTATGAATTTTATTCTTAGGTTTAATTTATAATTTTAATTTAGTTTAGGTTTATATTTATTTTATTTTATTTTATTTTTATTATTTTATTTTATTTTTTTGTAGGTTTAGTTTTAGCATTTTTATTTATTTTTAGGTTTTGGTTTTGGTTTAGATAAAAAATGAGCATGCATAAATCAAAAACCCTAGATAAGTAGAACCGTCTCATAAGCAACAGATCGGATCGAATGATCTTCAGTTTCTCCATTTCTCATCAAAATGACCCCCACCTCACGAGTAGCGGTATCCGGCATCATATCCCCAATCTCTTCCTCTGCCACCACCACGGCTGTAACCTCCATCGCTCTTCCCGCCTCTATAACCACCATTGCTTCTACCACCAACTCCATATCCAGCTCTATCCCCACCACCACTATGATAATGTCAGCCTCCACCACATCTAAACCTAATGGGGTGATGTTCTGCAGCTCCCCATTCTTAAGGTTTAGGGTCAATTTAGGGTTTAGGGTTAGTTTAGGGTTTAGGGTTTAGGGTTTGGGGTTTAAGGTTTAGGGTTCTACATTTTAGAGTTTAGGGTTTAGGGTTTAAAGTTGTAGGTTTTGGGTTGTTGATTTAGGGTTGTAGGTTTAGGGTTTAGGGTTTTTTTATTTTAGGGTTTAGGGTTTAAAGTTTAGGGTTTTTTATTTTAAATTAAGTAAATTGGTAGGTTTAAGTTTATTTAGTTTTTTTATTTATGTGCGTTTATTTCAATTTATTTTATTTTTTAATTTTATTTAGGTTTATGTTTATTTTATCATTTAGTTTATTTATTTTAGGTTTATTTATTTTAGTTTAGGTTTTATTTTAGTTTATTTTTAAGTTTATTTTTTAATTTTTATTTTTATTTTATTTTTTTAGGTTTAGGTTTTATTTTTATTTTTTATGTTTAGGTTTAAATTTTATTTTTTTTTTTAGGTTTTTAGGTTTTATTTTAGTTATTTTAGTTTTTTTTGTGTAGGTTTAGGTTTATTTTTAGTTTATTTCATTTTATTTAGTTTATGTTTTAGGTTTAGTTTATTTTATGTTTAGGTTTAGGTTTTATTTATTTTAGTTTAGTTTATTTTAATTTTGGTTTAGGTTAATTTTATTTTGTTTATTTTAGGTTTAGGTTTTCTTTTGTATTCATTTTTAGGTTTATTTTCTAGGTTTAAGTTATAATTTGGTTTTAATTTTATTTTATTTTAGGTTTATATTATTCTTATTTTACATTTGGGTTTTATTTTATTTAGGTTTTTTATTTTTAGGTTTATTTTATTTTTTTGGTGTAGTTTAGGTTTTTATTAATTTAATTTTAGTTTAGTATTTATTTTTTATTCTATTTTATTTTTAGATTTAGATTTAGGATTATATTTAGGTTTAGGTTTTAATTTAAGTTTTTATTTTATTTTATTTTATTTTATTTTGGTTTAAGTTTTTTTATTTAATTTATTTTTAGGCTTTATTTTGTTTATGTTTAGGATTTTAGGTTTTTAGGTTTTTAGGTTTTTAGGGCTTAGGGTTTAGGGTTTAGGGTTTAGGATTTACGATTTATGATTTAGGGTTTAGGGTTTAGGGTTGTAGGCTTTAGGGTTTAGAGTTTAGAGTTTAGAGTTTAGGGTTTAGGGTAAGATTTTTTTTGTATTTTTTTATTTAGGTTTTTGGGTTTAGGGTTTTTTAGGGTTTAGGATTTACAATTTAGGGTTAACGGTTGTAAGATTAGGGTTTAGGGTTTAGGGTTTAGGGCTAAGGATTTAAGGTTTAGGGCTTAAGGTTTAGTGTTCAAGGTTTTTTTTAAATTAAGTAAACCAGCAGGTTTAGATTTATTTAGTTTATTTCGTTTATATTTTATTTGTATATTTAGGTTTTGTTTTTATTTTTATTTAGTTCAATTTATTCATTTTCTGTTTGTTTATTTATTTTGGTTTAGGTTTTTTATTTTACTTTTTTATTTTTTTTTAGGTTTAGGTTTATGTTTATTTTTTAATTTATTTTATTTTTTTAGGTTTACATTTTAATTTTTATTTTTAGGTTTAGGTTGAGATTTTTATTTTATTTTTTTTAAGTTTATGTTTTAGGTTTTTATTTTAGGTTTATTTTTATGTTTTTTTTAGTTTAGGTTTAGGTTTAGTTTTAGTTCATTTTATTTTATTTAGTTTATGGCTTAGGTTTAGGTTTAGGTTTTATTTATTTTAGTTTAGTTTATTTTAGTTTAGGTTTAGGTTTATTTTATATTATTTCTTTTAGGTTTAGGTATTTCTTTTAGTGTAGGGTTTAGTTTTATTTTTTATTTCTTTTTAAGTTCTATTTTAGGTTTATTTTTTTGGTTTAGGTTTTTATTTAGTTGTTATTTTATATTATATTAGGTTTATTTTATTTTATTTTACAATTAGTTTTTATTTTATTTAGTTTTTTTTTTTAGGTTTATTTTATTTTTTAGTGTAGTTTAGGTTTTTATTTATTTTATTTTATTTTAGTTTTTATTTTTATTTTTAATTTTTAGGTTTAGGTTTAGGTTTAGGTTAAGGTTTTACTTTAAGTTTTTATTTTATTTTATTTTTTTATATAATTTAGGTTTAGGTTTTTTAATTTGTTTTATTTTTCAATTTTATTTAGTTTAAGTTTAGGTTTTTGGTTTTTAGGTTTTTAGGGTTTAGGGTTTAGGGTTTAGGGTTTAGGGTTTGGGGGTTAGGATTTAGGGTTTAGGGATGTAGCTTTTTGGGTTTTGCATTTAGGGTTTTAGGGTTTAGGGTTTAGCTTTAGGGATTAGGGTTTAGGGTTTAGGATTTTAGGGTTTAGGGTTTAGGGTTTAGGATTTAGGGTTGTAGGTTTAGGGTTTATGGTTTAGGGTTTAGGGTTAGTTTTAGGGTTTAGAGTTTAGAGTTAGCATTGTTTTATAATTTTTATTTATTTAATTTTTAAATTTTTTTTAAATTAAGTAAACTCGTAGGTTTAGGTTTACATAGTTTATTTTTTTTATTTTACTTTATTTTATTTTATTTTTTTAGGTTTATTTTTATTTTATTATTTAGGATTAGGTTTTATTTTTTATTATAGGTTTAGGTTTAGGTTTTTATTTTATTTTTTTAGGTTTAGGTTTTAGGTTTTTATTTTAGGTTTTATTTTTTTAGTTATGTTTTAGGTTTATTTTTAGTTTAGTTTATTTTATTTTATCTAGATTGAGGTTTAGGTTTAGTTTATTTTAGGTTTAAGTTTAGGTTTTATTTATTTTAATTTAGTTTACTTTTAGGTTTTTTTATTTTAGGTTTAGTTTTTTCTTTTTGTTTAGGGTTTAGGTTTTATTTTTTACTTATTTTTAGGTTTATTTATTAAGTTTTGGTTTCAATTTAGTTTTTATTTTATTTTATGTTATGTTTATTTTATTTTTATTTTAGGTTTAGTTTTTATTTTTATTAAGTCTTTTATATTTTATTTTAGTTTAAATTTTTATTTATTTTATTTTAATTTAGTTTTTATTATTTATTTTATTTTCTTTTTAGGTTTAGCCTTAGGTTTAGGTTTAGGTTTTAGTTTATGTTTTATTTTATTTTATTTTTTTAATTTATTTTAGTTTAGGATTTTTTCTTAATTTTATTTTTAAGTTTTATTTAGTTTAGGTTTAGGCTTTTAATGTTTTGGGTTTAGGGTTTAGTGTTTAGGGATTAAGGTTTAGGGTTTCGTGTTTAGGTTTTAAGTTTTAGGGTTTATGATTTTTGGGTTTAGGGTTTATGGTTTAGGGTTTTGGGTTTTTAGGGTTTAGGGTTTAAGGTTTATGTTTTAGGTTTAGGGTTTAAGTTTTGGTTTAGGGTTTAGGGTTTTTGGTTCTTTTTTATTATTTTAATTTTATTTTTTAAGAGAGAATAAATTTAGATTCAACATTTATTCTTTTAAATTTCATCAACCAAGTAACACACCAAGTTTTCTAAGACATAAGTGACGACATAGATAAAAAATGAGCATGCATATCCACTAGTACCTCAGATCCCCCACCACTACTCCTCCCGCCTCCATAACCACCATTGCTTCGTGCACCATCTCCATATCCACCAGCACTTCCAGATCCCCCACCACCACTATGATAACTACCACCTCCGCCTTCGCCTCCACTGCCAGATCTAGAATGAGCCTAATTGAAGGTGATGTTCCTACCATCAAGGTTTTGCCCATTGTTAGGGTTTAAGTTTAGGTTTACTTTTATTAGGTTTTAGGGTTTAGGTTTATTTTTTAATTTATTTAGTTACTTTAGGTTTAGGGTTTAGGGTTTAGGGTTTAGGGTTAGGGTTTAGGGTTTAGGGTTTAGGGTTGAAGGTTTAGGGTTGTAGGTTTAGGGTTTATGATTTAGGATTTAAGGCTTTTTTTAAAAAAATTAAGTAAACCAGTAGGTTTAGTTTTATTTAGTATATTTAGCTTAATTTTTATTTATTTTAGTTTACTTTATTTTCTATTTTTATTTAGGTTAATTTTTTTTAAATTTAGTTTAGTTTATTTATTTTAGTTTAAGCATTTTATTTTACTTTATTTTTTATGTTTAGGTTTATTTTTAAGTTGACTTTAATTTTTATTTTATTTTTATGTTTAGGTTTTATTTTTTTTTTTTTTTGGTTTAGGTTTTTATTTTATTTTTTATGTTTAGGTTTTAGGTTTTTATTTTAGGTTTATTTTTAGGTTTTATTTTTTAGTTTAGGTTTATGTTTATTTTTTGTTTATTTTATTTAATTTAGTTTAGGTTTAGGTTTAGGTTTAGGTGATTTTATGTTTATTTTATTTATTTTTGTTTAGCTTATTTTAGTTTAGGTTTAGGTTTATTTTATTTTGTTTATTTCATTTTTATTTTAGGTTTAGGTTTCTTTTTTATTTTAGGTTTAGGTTTTATTTTTTCTTTATTTTTATGTTTTTTTAGGTTTATTTTTAAGGTTTATGTATTTATTTAGTTTTAAATTTATTTTCTTTTAGGTTAATTTATTTTTCTTTTAAATTAAGTAAACCAGTAGGTTTAGGTTTATTTAGTATATTTAGTTTATTTTTTATTTATTTTAGTTTACTTTATTTTTTATTTTTATTTAAGTTTATTTTTATTTTTATTTAGTTTATTTATTTTATGTTTATTTATTTTAGTTTAGGTTTTTAATTTTAGTTTATTTTATTTTATTTAGTTTAGGGTTTATGCTTATTTTTTAGTTGAGTTTTATTTTCATTTTATTTTTTTAGGTTTAGGTTTTATTTATTATTTTTAGTTTTTATTTTTAGTTAAGATTTAGGTTTATTTTTAGTTTATTTTATTTTATTTAGTTTAGGTTTAGTTTATTTTAGGGTTAGATTTAGGTTTTATTTATTTTAGTTTAGTATATTTTATTTCATTTTATTATTTAATTTTTAATTTAGGCTTAAGTTTATTTTTAGTTTTGGGTTTAGGTTTTATTATTTATTTCTTTTTGGGTTTATTTTTTAGGTTTAGCTTTTATTTAGTTTTATTTTATTTTATTATAGGTTTATTTATTTTATTTTATGTTTAGTTTTATTTTATTTAGGTTTTATTCTTAGGTTTAATTTAATTTTTAATTTAGTTTAGGTTTTTATTTATTCTATTTTAGTTTTTTTTTATTATTTTATTTTATTATATTTAAGTTAGGTTTATTTATATAATTTAATTTTAGGTTTTTTTTAATTTAGGTTTAGGTTTTTAGATTTTTAAGGTTTAGCTTTTTTATAAGGTTTATACATTAGGGTTTGATTTATGGTTTTAGGGTTTAGGGTTTAGGGTTGGTTTAAGTTTAGGGTTTAGGGTTTATCTTTATATTTTTAGGATTTAGGGTTAGTTTAGGTTTTATGCTTTAGGGTTTAGGATTTAGGGTTTAGGGTTAGTTTAAAGTTGAGGGTTTAGGGTTTAGGGATTATTTTAAGGTTTAGGGTTTTTTTTACAAATTAAGTAAACCAGTAGGTTTAGGTTTATTTTATTTATTTAGTTTATTTTTTATTTATTTTAGTTCATTTTATTTTTATTTCGGTTTATTTTTTATTTTTTATTTTTTATTTAGTTTAAATTATTTATTTTAATTTAAGTTTTTTATTTTGGTTTCTTTTGAGGTTTAGGTTTAGGTTTATGTTTATTTCTTAGTTTAGTTTTTTTTTTTAGGTTTAGGTTTTATTTTTAATTTTTAAGTTTAGGTTTAGGTTTTTAATTTATTTTTTTAAGTTTAAGTTTTAGGTTATTATTTTAGGTTTATTTTAGGTTTTATTTTTTAGTTTAGGTTTTGGTTTATTTTTAGTTCATTTTATTTTGTTTAGGGTTTAGATTTAAGTTTAGTTTATTTTAGGTTTAGGTTTAGGTTTTATTTATTTTAGTTTAGTGTATTTTAGTTTTGGTTTATGTTTATTTTATTTTGTTTATTTTAGGTTAAGGTTTTTTTTCTTTAATTTAGGGTTTAGGTTCTATTTTTTATTTATTTTTAAGTTTTATTTTTAGGTTTATTTTTTAGGTTTAGGTTTTTATTTAGTTTTTATTTTATTATATTTTAGGTTACTTTTTATTTTACGTTTCAGTTTTATTTTATTTAGGTTTTTTATTTTTAGGTTTAGGTTTCGATTTATTTTATTTTATTTATTTTATTTTTAGGTTAGGTTTAAGTTTAAGTTTAGGTTTTTATTTTATTTGTAATTTATTTTATATAGGTTTGGGTTTTTTTAAGGTTTTATTTAGTTTAGGTTCAATTTTTTTTTTTTAGGGTTAAGGGTTTAGGGTTTAGGGAATAGGGATTGGGGTTTAGTGTTTAGGGTTTAGGATTGTAGGTTTTAGGGTTTAGGGTTTAGGGTTTAGGGTTTAGGATTTAGAGTTTATGGTTTAGGGTTTAGAGTTTAGCATTTAGGGTTTAGGGTTTAAGGTTTAGGGTTTAGGGTTTAGGGTTTATGGTTTAGGGTTAGGATTTCTTTATTTATTATTTATTTATTTTTATTTAAGGTTTACGGTTTATAGTTTAAGATTTTTTAGGGTATATGGTTTAAGGTTAAGGTTTAAGGGTTGTAAGTTTAGGGTTTAGGGTTAGTTTTAGGGTTTAAGTTATAGGGTCTAGGGTTTAGGATTTAGTTTTCAAGCTAGAAGGTTTAGGTTTACTTAGTTAATTTAGTTTATTTTTTATTTATTTTAGTTTATTTATTTTTTATTTTTATTTAGTTTAGTATATTAATTTTAGGTTTATTTATTTTAGTTTAGGTTTTTTATTTTAGTTTTTTTATGTTTAGGTTTAAGTTTATTTTTTAGTTTATTTTTATTTTATTTTTATTTTTATGTTTAAGTTTTATCTTTTATTTTTAGGTTTAGGTTTAGATTTTTATTTTATTTTCTTAGGTTTTTATTTTAGGTTTATTTTTAGGTTTTAATTTTTTGTTTAGGTTTAGGTTTATTTTTCATTTATTTTATTTTATTTAGTTTATGGTTTATGTTAAGTTTATTTTGGGTTTAGGTTTAGGTTTTATTTATTTTAGTTTAGTTTATTTTAGTTTAGCTTTAGGTTTATTTTATTTTGTTTATTTTTTTTTAGTTTAGGGTTTAGGTTCTATTTTTTATTTATTTTTAGGTTTATTTTTTAGGTTTAGGTTTTTATTTAGTTTTTATTTTAATTTATTTTAGGTTTATTTTATTTTTATTTTATTTTTATTTTATGTTTAGTTTTTATTTTACCTTTATTTTTAGGTTTATTTTATTTTTAGTTTAGTTTAGGTTTTTATTTATTAAATTTTAATTTAGTTTATTTTATTTTATTTATTATTTATCTTTAAATAGGTTTAGGTTTAGGTTTTAGATTAAGATTTATTTTATTTTATTTTTTATTTAAATTAGGTTTAGGTTTAGGTTTATTTATTTATTTTATTTGTATGTTTTATTTAGTTTGGGTTTATGTTTCTAAGTATTTAGGGTTTAGTGTTTATGGTTTTGGGTTTAGGTAGGGTTTAGGGTTTAGGATTGTACATTTTACGGTTTTTAGTGTTTAGGGTTTAGAAGTTAGGGTTTTGGTTTAGGGTTAGATTAAGGTTTAGGATTTAGGGTTTAGGCTTTAGGATTTAAGGTTTTTAAGGTTTAGAGTTTAGGGTTTAGGGTTTATTATTTAAGGTTTAGGGTTTTAGGGTTTAGGGTTTAGGGTTTAGGGTTTAGGGTTAGGGTTAGGATTTAGTGTTTAGGTTTTAGGGTTTAGGTTTAGGGTTTTTTTTTTAGGGAAACCCCATGATGCGGGGGTATTTTATTGCCACAAAAAAAGGGTTACAAGATCCTTAAAGGGGATAAACTCAAACTACTCAAACTGTCGATAAGGAGTAAATCCCCATCTAAGTACATCCAAGAAAAAACAAAACATTAAAGCAATCAAAAGATACAAGATGATTAACATAATAGGCTAAAGGAAGGTTAAGGCCAATGCTCGATGGTTGTAGAGTGCTTGGTAATATGGAGCAAACCCAAAAGAAGGAGAAAATCACGCAAAGTTATAATAAGAGGAAGATTAGACACTAAGGTAATACAGACAAAAGTTTGAGGAAAATAACATAATATGAGTATGTTAATAAGGAATTGTGATAGAAGGCTCGGGCTCAATCACATCCTGTTGAGCGGCAAGTATGAGCATTCAAACTTAAGAAGGGTTACATCACATGAGCTACTACCAGAACCAATAGAGTGAGATCATCACGACCATCATAGCCAACAAACGTGAGAAGGAAGCACCAGGTTGTTCTTGTGAGCTTTATTAAAACCAAGCAAAATCATATCTAAAATATATAGGTCTAGAGGAAGGATAAGTCTCATTCAAGAAAAATATCATCAATAAAGTCATCTTGACATGAGAATACATAAACATAAGTGAGTGAGCCATCTTAGCCAGAATCTCATGAATAGTCATATTCAAGAAAAAATTAGTTCGATATAATCCCTCCATAAGAAAATTACAGAGGAGACAACTTCACGAAAACACATTTAAATAAGTCAATGAGCTTATACTTAACACCATCCTAATCACATGATATGTAAATGAATCTTTTAGTGCAGAAAACAACCCAGGAAACAATCCCCTTATTAATGTCTGGAGCAATAAAAAGGAAGATAGCATAGCTCAACACAGGAATGAGCACCAACCAAAATAAGCACCAAAATAGTTAGAGCGGCGGCTCAATAGCGACATTCAGAGATAATCGGATCAACAATCAATCCGAGAACAAGCAAAGGCAACAACATCCAAGATAGAAAGGGACTAAAAGACATAATACCATTCTTTGAATAAACTACTCATAAAGCCAACCGTCAAAGGAGGTAACAATTGATGCGGTCGGAGAAAAGAGATAAATTGCAGACAATCGAGCGCCCCCAAACAACTAATACAACATTGGAACCCACCATAATAAAATCAACAAGTGAATTGAAATGAGTCTCAACATTAAAATCAGAAAAGCATAGTTAAGGCGACATCAAGATAGGAAGATAGATAAATTGGCCATAAAACTCCTCAATCAATAGACATGGCAATAATAGATAAACAAATAAATAAAACATAAAAATAGTTATCTGAAGGCAAATCGGACAAAATCACCAAAAACCCTCACCATTAGGACAACAATTTCAGGAACAGCTTTTAGGGCATAAGACCATGAAATTCTACAACCAACAAAGAAAAGAAACGAGGTGACAAGGTAAAACAAAAGGTAAATCTCAAGATAAGAGCAACCAAAATAGTAAAACCGGTTAGCTTGCCATGATGCCACTCATCCGGTATAATCAAAACAATAGATACAAGTTTGTGAGAAAAGGATGAAAAGCAAGAGTAGAAAAGGTAGATCAATGAATTCCAATGATAGGCATACAATAAACCGGTAAGGTGGTTCAAAGCAAAATCTACCAAGCAATAACTTCAATAGAGACTTGCGGACAAAATAATCCAAAGCCCGAGCGAGGAAGGTGGGTATTGATCCGGATCGACCAACCAACAAGGCGTTAAAACCAACAAGGCGTCCAGATTCCACCCATAAATATATATCGGTAAAGGAAAGGATAGATAATGAATGGCTCCCCACCATAAGCGATCCGATAAGTGACCTTGAGAAATTAGATCGGTGTCGATGCTTATTAACCATAACCCAATTACGCCAAGGGTAATGACAATAATAACGGTGGGTTTGTCAATAAGCAATTATGCATATAAGAGAAATCATTGATTAATTCCAAGCATAACAAATAAATGTGCTTCAAGTTGTACATGTTCCAATCATAGCATAGGATGGGAGAACAACAACAAGGAAAAGCAATAACATCCCAGGTGTTAGCAATCAGCAATCCAGAAAATAGCAGCATGGACAATTTTACAGAGTAAGCAGTGCCCACAATCTCAGCAGATGCACAATGATAATCCCTTGAAAAACTCCAAACCTGAGCGAAAGACCAAACAACAAGACTAGTATTGAGAAAAATAACACACTTCCATTTACGCAAAATAAGGTGGGATATCCCAAAGCGGAAAATATCAATAAAGAAAATTGCAACCAATAGGTGCTCAATAGCAGTTCAAGAGCAAACAGTTGAAGCGAGGTTGCTTTGTCACATTAAGCAGATTGCCAAGGATATTGACAGTCATAATTAGTAGGCATATAGGATAGACCATTGGTTACATATAAGCAGAAGAGTAGAATGGTCTTCAGGATTTTCATGATCTCCTCAAAACAATTGTAATAAAGTCCAACATCAACCCAAATGTTAACAACAAAAGTAGAAAATGAAAACAAGAAAGGAGTAAACCATTAAGAACCAAAAGGAGCAGCCAACAAGGAAATCCATTCTTGCAGGGGATTACCAAGCAAGAATTTTAAGACAATAAAGGTCCAAAACCAGAACTTGCTAAGGCAATGCGTAAGATGGCAAAAAATAGAGAAAATTGGGAGAAGCGGTGAGAAAAATCTGCGGCAGAACAAAAGAGATTAAAACCAAATCAACAAACAAATCAACAAACAACCATGGTAGCAAACCTCAAAACCCAAAAAAGTAAGCCCAATCCATTCGATACAAGGATTTGGACCAAAATAACTATTAAGTGACAAGGGTATTACAATTTCTTCCCTTGCGAAAGCATGAGGTTAGGCAATATATGAGCAAGGATAGGCATCAGAAAGTCCACGAAGCCCATGACAACCAAAATCCTTTTCGCATAAGTGTTGAAACCTTTATGAATTAGGCCTTTAAGGGGAAAGAGTCCCAAGGAATGTAAGGAATGTAAGCATCGACCAAAGAAATACTATAATCATCAAAATAAAAGCGCAAGACATAATGCACACTAATCCGTTGCCAGAACAACATAGGTAGCATGCTCCAAGCCATATTGTTAGAGAGAAAAAACTGGGTAAAGAAATTAGTACTAAAATCTAAGCCCATCAAAACAGATAACTTCCTCCAGCAATGGTTAATTCTCTCAGGTTTAGAAATGAATGTATCAATGAAATTAAAGTCCCAAGTGGGATTGCGGTTATAAAACCAAACATAACCTGAGGCTAAAGCGGGTTCCAATTCGGATATTGATGTGCATAAAGTTCAACATCGCCCCATAATATTGTAAATGCCAAAAATAGAATTCTTCCAACTAGGAGAAGGTAAAGGCAGCAAGTCATGGCAAAGAGCACAAGATAGTAATGATATCTATGTGGAGTATCCATAAAGAACACAAGGAAATAGAAAACCAGAAAAAAGAGAGGTGAAGAGGAGAATTAGATTCTGAGGTAAGGAAGCCCAGAATTATCCAAGTTAACCAAACCACGCAAGTATTAGGGTAATGTAAATTGATCAAAGAAGATGATCTTTTATGCGATCTACTTTTGTTTGCAAGGTAATGGAGGCATTACCTTCCGCTAAACATGAGTGATGGTAAAATTCAATTGAGAGAGAAGAGCCCTAGTTTGCTTGAGAAGGTAGTACAAACAAGCATTGCTCATATTGGTAGAAGTCAAAAGGTCAATCAGTAGAAGAGCGTCCACCTCTATCCAAATATTGTCCCAGCCGTTTTGATGACAAATTTCTAGAGCTTTGTGGACTACCATAAGCTCGATAAGGACGATGGTGGAAATAAGGGGATAAGCAAATGCACATAGGGACTATACCCTTAGAATCCCACGAAAATGCCTCCACAAACCATTATGAGAGAGAGCCATCAATATTAATTTTAATAATATGATCAAGAGGTTTTTCCAAAAACCATTCTATCATTTTGATAGTAAGGCAGTGCGGAAGGTTGAGACCAGTTTATTAATACAAATTTACCTTTAAAATGTTTGTGATGAATTAAATTTGCTTTAAATAAGTCACAAATTTTGTTTTTTAGTTCTAGCAATAATCCTCATGTGATTCATACGAATCCACGATGTTTAGCTTCATTTGGTCCATCCATATGAACCAAATAAGAGTAATGGCGATTATGATTTTAATATGACCTTTAATTGCATTGTCAAAGTAAACTTCAAGAAGTTGATATAAAGTAAAGAACAATTAAAATTGATGTTGAATAGATGTCATACCAAATCCAAATTTTAGAGGCAATAGCCCCATTAACAAAACATGGTTAACATTCTCAATATGAGAACAACATTGACATTTAGAGGGTAAATAAAACCCTTTACCCCACAACAAAGAGTCCAAGAATAAAGTTTTTAGGATACGCCAAGTTAGAATAGAGTAAGAAGAGGGATATTGTTATTCCAAATTTTGGAGAACACAATAGAAGAATCACAGTGTCTTTAGTGTGAAGCCACACATTTTTAAGGGTGAAATCCCCATTATGAGATAGCTTAAAGATAATCGATCATGATTGTTGAGTGATAGGAATATTAGTAATCATATTTAGGAAAGTGGAAGGAATAGAATCGTAATCTTACTAGTGTTCCACTTGTGGTTTTGAGAATGAATTAACTCTAATAGCGGAAGTGGGTGAGTGTAGAGTAAGTCATCAATGGATCCACAACCACTCAGTTGTCTTGCCAAAGAAGGAATTGCTAGAGTTTATGCCCCAAAAAATTAAGGATTCCATCCCATTTGTGAGAACAAAGTCTTCTCCACGAGAATCACCCGATTTATAGGGACAAATGAGAGGATGTTTACCACGGCAATATTTAGAAGTCATGAAATTCGCAAAGACTATTTTTGCTCTAAAATTCCACCAAAGTTTGTAGAGAAGGCATTGATAACTTCTTTGATGGATTTACATCCGGACCTCCCTCTTCAAGAGTACCACAACTTTTAGACCAAGATGACCGGTGCATTCTTTTAGAGGAGGTATTGGTTCCCGAAAAATTTGTTTAAGAGGCGCTCAATTCTATTGATGGTAGAGTTGGTAGGCACAATGGTTTGAAGAAGGTATATAGGCATGGAATTTAGAGTGCTCTTGATCAAGGTAAACTACCAGAAGAGAGTAAATGAAATTCCCAAGCCGAGATTTTGTTAGAAATTTTCTGAATTAGATCATCAAAAAGGTGTGATCTTTTTTGGCCTTTAAAAAGTGGAGCCCCAAGGTAATTAAGAGGTAGTTGATTTTTCTTAAAGTTAGTAATTCTGGATATTTGGTTAAGTCTATTAGGAGGAATCTTAGATGAAGGAATAAAACTGCATTTTCCTTCATTAAGAAAAAGACCACTAACTTTACCAAAATCATTTAGAAGGTTCTTAATGGTTTTAACATGTTGAAAGGAGCCTTTGCTGAAGATAATGAAATCATCTGCAAAGCTAAGATGAGAAATAGGGAAACCACCATGAGTTTTGAAAGACATATTAGGATTATTAGCGAAAAGATCGTTAAGGCTCCTTGCCGGTATTCAATAGCGATGATAAAAGAGAAGGTGATAGTGGGTCACCCTCAAACCATGGCTAGAAGAAACCTATAGACTCACCATTCATGATAACCGAAAACCGGACATTCATGATACACCTTTTATAATCGGATAAAACTATCAAAAAACCAAACAAATTTAGGATTTGAAGAGAAAATCCATGAGAGATTGTCAAAGGCTTTAGCGATGTCCAGTTTGAATAGGATGTTGCCTCCTCTAGAAGGGACATCAATGTCATGAACCGACTCTTGAGCAAGAAGAATATTATCCGATATTGCTTATGTGTTTAACAAAACCGGTTTGGTTTGGGGAGATGATTTTAGGAAGCAAAGTAAGCCTATTATTTATTAATTTAGTAATGAGTTTTTGAAAAAAGGTGCAAAGACTAATCGGTCTAAAATTTCCCCAAGATTCAAGATTATTAGTTTTGGAAATAAGGATAATAGAAGTGCTTAAAAGGTATTTTGGAATAGGATTGTCATCAAAAAAATCAATAACAGCATCAACTAGGTCGGATTTAATAAATGGCCAATCTTTGAAAGAAGTGGGTATAGCCGTGGGGCTACGAGTCGGTGTTCATGTTCTTAAGAGTATTACTAATCTCTTCTTGGAAGGACACATAGTGAGTAAATGATTATCCTCACATTGTTAATCAGAAGAAGGATAAGATGGGTGTTTGATAAAGTTCCCAGCAACGGATTAGAATTTAATAAAGTTTGGAAATGATGGATGACAAAATCCTTAATATCATTGTTATCAGTTATCCATTCACCATTAGAGTTCTTAATTTTCTTAATCGAGTTTAAGGCTTTCTTTATTACAAATGGCATGAAAATACACGGTGTTTTACGTCACCATCGACAATATGTTTGCTTGCTTTTTTTGGCGTAATAGGTTTCTTCCATGTTTGATAATTAACCAAGTTGTTCTTGGCAATGTTCAACTCCTCAGTTTGGGATTAGTTGAGGCGACCTCTTCAAGAGAAACAAACCTCTTGTTCCATAGCTTTAAGATTTGTGAAAAGGTTTTAAAAATGTGTTTGTTCCATCAATTGAGATTTTGTTTAAGTCTTTTGAGCTTAAGCCAAAGCGAGTCATACCTAATTATCCGGAAAAGCAGGCCATCAATTAGTGAGGCGACATTGATGAAGTCACTATGTTGGGTCCACATATTTTGAAATCAGAAAGGAGAGGAGTAGGCGGGTTTTGGGGATTTTGAAGGAAATCAAAAGAGGAGCATGGTGACAAAGTTACGCTCAAATGCTCATAATGGTAGTAGGCCACATTGATCCAAAGAGAATTAAAGGGTCCTATCAAGGCGTTGCCAAAGTCTAGAGTTGTGCCATGAAGTTAGACCCGGTGAAACCAATGTCAATCGTTGCAATCAAGGATCATATTTGAGAAGTCCTCCATGGAATGAAGGTTAGGAGAACATCCTCCCCTTCTTTCCGAACTAGCTATGATAGTATTAAAATCACCTCCAACCAAAGGAAGGTTAGAAGCGAAGGTGTTTAAGTGATTCCAAAGGATGTTCCTACCGCTCTATTACAAGAAGCATAGATAAAAGAGCCAAAAGCCGATAAGTCACCTAAGGAGATTTTGACATTACCAATTGGTCAAGATCATCAATGATGAAAATGGTGATGGAGTTGTGCCAAAAGCACCAAATTTTATTATTAAGATTGAAGAAGAAATTATGAAAACTAAGGGATCTAGCGACAAAAAATCTTAGAAGAATTAATGAAAGGTTCAATAAGAACAAGTAACTTGATATTATGAACACGACGGACTCAACACGATTGCGGACAAGAAGAGACCCACAACCCGGATATTCCAAATAAGAAAATTAATCATAAGGGGACAACCAAAGGGAAAAGGAAAAAGAAAGGAAAGCGGAGAGAAATGATGACACATTACTTGTGTGGGGTGGAAGAAGAGCAGTGGTTCTAGTGAGGTTATTATTAGAAAATTTTGCTTTGTAGGGTTTTTTGTGTTTAACAATTTGAAAGGGTCTCGAATCCAAATTATCTCCATCAAAAGTGATTGATTTTGGGTTCCGAATAGTAGAAGAATCTATCAATGTTTTAGAAGAGGGATTTCACCTTCTTTTGGATAGAGTGTGAAATGGGGTTCAATTGATTATCACCAAGGAAATAGATGGGGAAGTTGCACCATTAGTAATACAAATATCTTTCAATATGTTACGAGGCCATAGGGTCATCAATATTTTGGTCCAATATATGATTCCCATTCAAATTGTTTAATTGGGTGTCCAATATAAGGCTACCATTCAAATTTTAGTAGGATTTAAAGGAAGCAAAAGAACTATCATGGGGAGTTATTTTAGCGGGGGTGAGGTTAGGTAAATTGGCATTGGTATGTTACACCCCTCAATTTATTTTAGTACCAAGGTCAGAGTGTTTTTCACTAGACAAATCAGTTGGAGGTGTAGGGAGGAGAGGTTCTTTTTGAGTATTTTTAGGCACATATGCTAGAGTAGTGGTTTTCCTAGTTCCATTAATGGTATTCATATTCTGTGGTAAATTTTTTTTAGATTAGGATGAAGCACAAAGCATTAGTGATCGTGCCCGTGAATCTTGCGGTGAGTGCAAAAGGCAGAAAATTTTGAATTGACTTTTTATTTATATCCAAATTTTTGAGCCAATCCAAACCTCTTTGGGATATTTTTTTGTGATGTCTATCTCAACGAGAATCTGAGTATGATGGCCTAGATCTAGTGGCCGTTGGTATATTTGGAGAGGCCTACCAAAAGGCATAGGTGAACAAAACTTGATGAGTGACATGTATTATGTTAGGAAAAGCAAGCCAAAGGACAATGATTCCTCTTTGACATCAAAGAGGCGACCATTTCAATAACCGCATTTGACAATTATGCACAAAGTAGAGCGACAAAGTGAGTAATCTAAATCATTTGAGAGTTGAATAAGAATGTGAGGATCGATCGGCCGATAGAGAAAGTGCAGATAATTTTAAACTATGAAAGAAAGAGCGAATATTATCAAATTCAGCGTCTAAGGAGAATTTACCCACCAAAGCTTCGAAGGGCTTAGCAAGTTTCTCAACATCCGATCAGAATACATTACTGATCCATGATAAGATGTCAAAATGAGATTAATCAAGCATTCAAGCTAGAGATCTTACCGGATAAAGCATCTTTGAATGATTTAACAAGGTGCAAGTGCAATCAAATATAGAAAACATAGAGTCGAGAGCAAAGTCGGTCGCACGTCGAGGTGCGCGGGATTCGAGACGAGCCTCCACCATTGCTCTAATCAAGGACATCACATGGGGAGATCGCCTGAGAGAAGCCGAAAGCAATTACCAGACAATCCACAGAGCATAAATGCAGAGGAGAGCCTTGAGGAGAGAGAGTTGTGGTTAGGTTTAGGGTTTGTATGTTTAGGGTTCATGGTTTAGGGTTTGTTTTAGAGTTTAGGGGTTTTATTTAAAAAAAAATTAAGTAAACCCTTTAGTTTAGGTTTATTTAGGATTATTTTTTAGGTTTAGAATTTTATTTAGTTTTTATTTTATTTTATTGAGGTATTTTGTTTTTAGGTTTATTTTATTTTATTTAGTTTAGTTTAAGTTTTTATTTATTTTATTTTAGTTTAGTTTTTATTTTTAATTTTATTTTTTTTAGGTTTTGGTTTATTTATTTATTTTATTTTTAGGTTTTATTTAGTTTAGGTTTAGGTTTTTAGGTTTTTAAGGTTTAGGGTTTGGGGTTTAGGGTTTAGGGTTTTTGGTTTAGGGTTTAGGGTTTAAGGTTTAGGGTTTAGGGTTAAGGTTTTATTTTTTCTCTTTTTTTTTATTTTTTTATTTTTATTTTTAATTAAGTAAAGTGGCAGGTTTAGGTTTATTTAGTTTATTTTTTTATTTATCTTAGTTTATTTTATTTTTTATTTATATTTAGGTTTATTTTTAATTTTATTTTGTTTAGTTTATCTATTTTAGGTTTATTTATTTTAATTTAGGTTTTTTATTTTATTTTATCTTTTATTTATTTTTGGTTTTATTTTATGATTATTTTTTAGGTTTAGGTTTTTATTTAGTTTTTATTTTATTTTATGTTAGATATATTTTATTTTTATTTTAGGTTTAGTTCTTATTTTATTTAGGTTATTTATTTTTAGTTTAGTTTATGTTTATTTTTTATTTTTTTAGTTTAGTTTTTATTATTTATTTTATTTTCTTTTTTAGGATTAGGTTTAGGTTTAGGATTAGGTTTTAATTTTAGTTTTTATTTTATTTTATTTTAGGTTTATTTATTTATTTTCTTTTTAAGTTTTATTTAGTTTAGGTTTATTTTTTAGCTTTTTAGGGTTTATTGTTAAGGGTTAGTTTAGGGTTTAGGGTTTAGTGTTTAAGGTTTGGGTTTTAGGGTTTCTTTTGTTTTAGGATTTAGGGTTTAGGGTTTAGGATTTAGGGTTTAGTGTTTATGGTTTAGGGATTTTAGGGTTTATGGTTTAGGGTTTAGGTTTAAGGTTCAGATTTTAGTTTAGGGTTTAGGGTTTTTTGGTTTCTTTCAACAGAGAACAAATTTAGATTCAATATTTCTTCTTTTTGATTTCATCAACTAAGTAACACAACAAGTTTTCTAAGATACAAGCGATGACATAGATCAAAAATGAGCACACATTGAGCAAATCAAAGCCAGATAACTAGAATAGTCTCTATAGGTTCCATAAGTAGTAGATGGATTTATTCTTTATTTCTCAAGTTCTCATACCACGGCCTCTCGAGTTAGGATCCACCATCATATCGATCTCTCCCACCACCATGGATGTAACCTTTGTTCCTCCCTCCTCCATAACTTGCTCCAACCACCTCCATATCCACTAGCACCTCCACATCCCCACCACCACTATGATAGCTTTTGCCTCAGTTTAGACTAAGCACAGTTATTTTGGCATTCCTTCCATCAAGGTTCTGCCCATTCTTAGGGTTTAGGTCTAGGTTTTAGGGTTTAAGTTTATTTTTTAATTTATTTAGTTACTTTAGGTTTAGGTTTAGGGTTAGGGGTTTAGGGTTTAGGGATTAGGGTTTAGGGTTTAGGGTTTGGGGTTTAGGGTTTAGGGTCTAGGGATTTATGGTTTACGCTTTTAGGGATTAAGGTTAGGGTTTAAGGTTTTTAGGATTTATGGTTTAGGGTTTAGGCTTTAGGGTTGTAGGTTTAGGGTTTAGGGTTTTGGGTTTAGACTTTAGGATATAGGGTTTATGGTTTTTTTTAAATTAAGTAAAACACTAGGTTTTGGTTTATTTAGTTTATTTTTTATTTATATTTAGGTTTATTTTTTATTTTTATTTACCTGAGTTTATTTATTTTATGATTATTTATTTTAGTTTAGGTTTTTTATTTTAGTTTATTTTTTAGGTTTAGGTTTATTTTTTAGTTGAGTTTTATTTTTGTTTTATTTTTTAGATTTAGGTTTAATTTTTTATTTTAGTTTAGGTTTTATTAATTTTTTTAGGTTTAGGTTTTAGGTTTTTATTTTAGGTTTATTTTTAGGTTTTATTTCTCAGTTTAGGTTTAGGTTTGCTTTTAGTTTATTTTATTTTATTTTATTTAGGTTTAGGTTTAGGTGTAGGTTTTATTTATTTTAGTTTAGTTTTTTTTAGTTTTGGTTTAGGTTTATTTTATTTTGTTTATTTTATTTTTATTTTAGGTTTAGTTTTTTTAGTTTCGGGTTTAGGTTTTATTTTTTAGGTTTAGGTTTTATTTAGTTTTATTTTATTTTATTTTAAGTTTATTTTATTTTTTATTTTATGTTTAGTATTATTTTATTTTCATTTTTTATTCATAGGTTAATCTTTTTTTTTTATTTAATTTATGTTGTTATTTATGTATTTTAGTTTATTTTTATTAATGTATTTTATTTTATTTTTAGGTTTAGGTTTAGGTTTTAATTTAGGTTTTAATTTTAATTTATTTTTTTATTTAGGTTTATGTTTTTTTATATATTTTTCTTTTAATTTTTTTTTAGTTTTGGTTTAGCTTTTTTGGTTTTTAGGGTTTAGGTTTAGGGCTTAGGGTTAAAGGTTTTGGGTTTTGGGTTTAGGGTTTAGTGTTTAAGCTTTAGGGTTTAGGGTTTTTATGGTTTAGGGTTTAGGGTTTAAGGTTAGCTTAGGGTTTATGATTTTTTTTAATTACGTAAATGAGTAGGTTTAGGTTTACTTAGTTTATTTTAGATTTATTTTAGTTTATTTTATTATTTATTTTTATCTATGTTTATTTTTTTAGTTTTATTTATTTTTATTTAGTTTAGTTTATTTATGTTAGTAAATTTTTTAGGTTTAAGTTTAGGTTAAGGTTTCTTTTTTAGTTGAGTTTTATTTTTATTTTATTTTTTAGGTTTAGGTCTTCTTTTTTATTTTTTAGTTTATGTTTAGGTTCTTATTTTATTTTTTTAGGTTTAGCTTTTAGGTTTTTATTTTAGGTTTATTTTTATGTTTTATTATCTAGTTTAGGTTTTGGTATATTTTTAGTTTATTTTATTTTATTTAGTTTAGGTTTAGGTTTATTTTATTTTACGTTTAGGTTTTATTTTTTATTTATTTTTAGGTTTATTTTTTAGGTTTAGGTTTTTATATAATTTTTATTTTATTTTATTTTATTTTTTTTTAATTTTTATTTTAGGTTTAGTTTTTTTTAGAGTTTAGTTATTATTTTTAATTTATTTTCATGTTTTATTTTTAGGTTTATTGTTTAGGTTTAGGTTTTTATTTAGTTTTTAATTTACTTTATTTTAGGTCTATTTTATTTTTATTTTAAGTTTAGTTTTATTTTATTTAGGTTTTATTTTTAGTTTAGTTTAGCTTTTATTTTATTTTATTTTAGTTTAGTTTTATTTTCTTTTATTTCCTTTTTAAGTTTAGCATTAGCTTTTAGTTTATGTTTTTATTTTATTTTAATTTTTTATTTTGGTTTAGATTTTCTTATTTATATTATTTTTAGGTTTTATTTAGTTTAGGTTCAGGTTTTTAGCTTTTTTAGGGTTTAGGGTTTAGGTTTTAAGGTTTAGGGTTAGTTTAGGGTTTAGGGTTTAGGGTTTTTTTTTTGGATTTAGGGTTTAGGGTTTAGGTTTTAAAGTTTAGGGTTTTAGGGTTTAGGGTTTTGGGTTTAGGATTTAGGGTTCAGGGTCTTTAAGGTTTAGGCTTTAGGGTTTCGTGTTTAGGGTTCAAGTTTTAGTTTAGGGTTTAGGGTCTTTGGTTTTTTTTTAAAATAGAGAACAAATTTAGATTCAACATTTCTTCTTTTGTTTATTTAGTTATTTAGTTTATGTTATTTTAGTTTTTTTTATTTTATATTTTATTTATGTTTATTTTTTATTTTTATTTAATTTATTTTTATATTTTAGGTTTATTTATTTTAGTTTAGGTTTTTTATTTTAGTTTATTTTTTAGGTTTAGGTTTAGGTTTAGTTTATTTTTAAGTTGAGTTTTATTTTTATTTTATTTTTTAGGTTTAGGTTTTATATTTTATTTATAAGTATAGGTTTAGTTTTTTATTTTATTTTTTTAGGTTTAGCTTTTTGGTTTTTATTTTAGGCTTATTTTTAGGTTGTATTTTTTTAGTTTAGGTTTAAGTTTATTTTTAGTTTATTTATTTTTTTTTAGTTTAGGGTTTAGGTTTAGTTTATTTTAGGTTTAGGTTTAGGTTTTATTTATTTTGGTTTAGTTTATTTTAAGTTTAGGTTTAGGCTTATTTTATTTTGCTTATTTTTTTTAATTTAGGTTTAGGTTTTTTCTTTTAGTTTAGGTTTTATTTTTTATTTATTTTTAAGTTTTATTTTAAGGTGTATTTTTTTAGGTTTAGATTTTTATTTTGTTTTATTTTAGATTTATTTTAGTTTTATATTACATTTTGTTTTTATTATATTTAAGTTTTTATTCTTAAGTTTATTTTATTTTTTAGTTTAGTTTAGGTTTTTATTTATTTTATTTTAGTTTATTTTATTTTATTTTTAGGTTTAAGTTTAGGTTTTTATTTTATTTTATTTTATTTTATTTAGGTTTAGGTTTATTTATTTATTTTATTTTTAGGTTTTATTTTAGATTTAGGTTTAAATTTAGGTTTTAGGTTTAAGTTTTAGGGTTAAGGTTTGTTTTTTTGGGGTACAGTGTTTAGGATTAGGGTTATTTTGTTTTAAGTTAAGTTTAGGCTTTAGGTTTAGGTTTAGGGTTTTTTTAGGTTTTTATTTAGGATTTGGGTTTTAGGTTATTTTTTAGTTTAGGTTTAGGGTTTTGGTTTCTTTTTAGAACAAATTTAGATTCAATATTTCTTCTTTTGATTTCATCAACTAAGTAACACAACAAGTTTTCTAAGATACAAGCGATGACATAGATCAAAAATGAGCACACATTGAGCAAATCAAAAGCCCTAGATAACTAGAATAGTCTCTACTGTAAAGACAGTTCCATAAGTAGTAGATCGGATCGGTCGTTCTTTAGTTTCTCAAGTTCCCATCAGAACCACCCTGGCCTCTCGAGTTACGGGATCCACCATCATATCCCCGATCTCTCCCACCACCATGGATGTAACCTTTGTCACTCCTCCCTCCTCCATAATCACCACTGCTCCAACCACCACCTCCATATCCACTAGCACCTCCACATCCCCACCACCACTATGATAATGCCTTATTAAGATTAGACTAAGCAGGTTGGTTTCCTTCCATCAGGTTATTTTAGGGTTTATAGGTTTTAGGGTTTAAGTTTATTTTTTAATTTATTTACTTTAGGTTTAGGTTTATTATTTAGGGTTTAGGGATTAGGGTTTAGTTTAGGGTTTGGGGTTTAGTTTAGTAGGATTTATGGTTTTAGCTTTTAGGGATTAGGTTAGGGTTTAGGTTTTAGGATTTATGGTTTAGTTTAGGCTTTAGGGTTTAGGTTTAGGGTTTATTTGGGTTTAGACTTTAGGATATAGGGTTTATGGTTTTTTTAAATTAAGTAAAACTTTAGGTTTTGGTTTATTTAGTTTATTTTTTTTTATATTTAGGTTTATTTTTATTTTTTATTTAGTTTATTTATTTTATGATTATTTATTTTAGTTTAGGTTTTATTTTAGTTTATTTTTTTAGGTTTAGGTTTATTTTTTTTAGTTGAGTTTTTATTTTTTGTTTTATTTTTAGATTTAGGTTTATTTTTTTTAGTTTAGGTTTTTTATTAATTTTTTTTAGGTTTAGGTTTAGGTTTTATTTTGGGTTTATTTTTAGGTTTTATTTCTCAGTTTAGGTTTAGGTTTGCTTTTAGTTTATTTTATTTTATTTAGTTTAGGTTTAGGTTTAGGTGTAGGTTTTATTTATTTTAGTTTAGTTTTTTTTAGTTTAGGTTTAGGTTTATTTTATTTTGTTTATTTTATTTTTATTTTAGGTTTAGTTTTTTTAGTTTGGGTTTAGGTTTTATTTTTTAGGTTTAGGTTTTTATTTAGTTTTTATTTTATTTTATTTTAAGTTTATTTTATTTTTATTTTATGTTTAGCTATTATTTTATTTTCATTTTTTATTCATAGGTTAATCTTTTATTTTCTATTTAATTTATGTTGTTATTTATGTATTTTAGTTTATTTTTATTAATGTATTTTATTTTATTTTTAGGTTTAGGTTTAGGTTTTAATTTAGGTTTTAATTTTAATTTATTTTTTATTTAGGTTTATGTTTTTTATATTTTTTCTTTTAATTTTTTTAGTTTTGGTTTAGCTTTTTTTTTTTTGGTTTTAGGGTTTAGGTTTAGGGCTTAGGGTTAAGGTTTTGGGTTTTGGGTTTAGGGTTTTAGTGTTTAGGCTTTAGGTTTAGGGTTTTATGGTTTAGGGTTTAGGGTTTAGTTAGGGTTTATGATTTTAATTTAAATGAGTAGGTTTAGGTTTACTTAGTTTATTTTAGATTTATTTTAGTTTATTTTATTATTTATTTTATCTATGTTTATTTTTTTAGTTTTATTTATTTTATTTAGTTTAGTTTATTTATGTTAGTAAATTTTTAGGTTTAGTTTAGGTTAGGTTTCTTTTTAGTTGAGTTTTATTTTTATTTTATTTTTTTAGGTTTAGGTCTTCTTTTTTTATTTTTTAGTTTATGTTTAGGTTCTTATTTTATTTTTTTTAGGTTTAGCTTTTAGGTTTTATTTTAGGTTTATTTTTATGTTTTATTACTAGTTTAGGTTTGGTATATTTTTAGTTTATTTTATTTTATTTAGTTTAGGTTTAGGTTTATTTTATTTTTAGTTTAGGTTTTTTTATTTTTATTTATTTTTAGGTTTATTTTTTGGTTTAGGTTTTTTTATATAATTTTATTTTATTTTATTTTTATTTTTTTTTTAATTTTTATTTTAGGTTTAGTTTTTTTTAGAGTTTAGTTATTATTTTTAATTTATTCTTTTTATTTTTTTTAGGTTTATTGTTTAGGTTTAGGTTTTTATTTAGTTTTTAATTTACTTTATTTTAGGTCTATTTTATTTTTATTTTAAGTTTAGTTTTTATTTTATTTAGGTTTTTTATTTTTTAGTTTAGTTTAGCTTTTATTTTATTTTATTTTAGTTTAGTTTTTATTTTTCTTTTATTTCCTTTTTAAGTTTAGCATTAGCTTTTAGTTTATGTTTTTATTTTATTTTAATTTTTTATTTTGGTTTATATTTTCTTATTTATATTATTTTAGGTTTTATTTAGTTTAGGTTAGGTTTTAGCTTTTAGGGTTTAGGGTTTGGGTTTAAGGTTTAGGGTTAGTTTAGGGTTTAGGGTTTAGGGTTCTTTTTTTATTTTTGGTTTAGGGTTTAGGGTTTATGTTTTAAAGTTTAGGGTTTAGGGTTTTTAGCTTTAGGGTTTAGGGTTTAGGATTTAGGGAGGGTCTTTAAGGTTTAGGCTTTAGGGTTTTAGTGTTTAGGGTTCAAGTTTTAGTTTAGGGTTTAGTTGGTTTTTTTTTTTTTTAAATAGAGAACAAATTCAGATTCAACATTTCTTCTTTTGTTTATTTAGTTATTTAGTTTATTTTATTTTAGTTTTTTTATTTTATATTTTATTTATGTTTATTTTTTATTTTTATTTAATTTATTTTTATATTTTAGGTTTATTTATTTTAGTTTAGGTTTTATTTTAGTTTATTTTTTTAGGTTTAGGTTTAGGTTTAGTTTATTTTAAGTTGAGTTTTATTTTAATTTTATTTTTTTTGGGTTTAGGTTTTATATTTTATTTATAAGTATAGGTTTAGTTTTATTTTATTTTTTTTAGGTTTAGCTTTTTGGTTTTTATTTTAGGCTTATTTTTAGGTTGTATTTTTTTTAGTTTAGGTTTAAGTTTATTTTTAGTTTATTTATTTTTTTTTAGTTTAGGGTTTAGGTTTAGTTTATTTAGGTTTAGGTTTATTTATTTATTTTGGTTTAGTTTATTTTAAGTTTAGGTTTAGGCTTATTTTATTTGCTTATTTTTTTTTAATTTAGGTTTAGGTTTTTTTTTTTAGTTTAGGTTTTTTATTTTTATTTATTTTTTAAGTTTTATTTTAGGTGTATTTTTTAGGTTTAGATTTTTTATTTTGTTTTATTTTAGATTTATTTTAGTTTTATATTTTTTTGTTTTATTATATTTAAGTTTTATTCTTAAGTTTATTTTATTTTTAGTTTAGTTTAGGTTTATTTATTTTATTTTAGTTTATTTTATTTTATTATATTTTTAAGTTTAGGGTTTTATTTTATTTTATTTTTTTATTTTATTTAGGTTTAGGTTTATTTATTTATTTTATTTTTAGGATTTATTTAGTATAGGTTTAGGTTTTAAGATTTTTAGGGTTTAAGGTTAAGGGGTTAGGGTTTAGGATTTAGGGTTTAGGGTTTAGGGTTTAGTGTTTAGGCTTTAGGGTTTAGCATTTTTAGTGTTTAGGATTTAGGGTTAGCTTAAGGTTTTGGTTTGTTTAAAGTTTAGGGTTTAGGCTTTAAGGTTTAGGGTTGTTTAGGGTTTAGGGTTTAGGGTTTAGGGTTTTAGGGTTTAGGCTTTAGGGTTTAGAGTTTAGGGTTTAGGGTTAGGGTTAGGTTTTAGGGTTTAGAATTTAGGATTTAGGGTTTTGGGTTTAAGGTTTGGGGTTAATTTAGGGTTTAGGATCTCAAGTTTTTTAGGGTTTATAGTTTAGGGTTTAAGGTTTAGATTTAGAGTTATAGGGTTTAGTGTTTAGGTTTTACGATTTAGAGTTTATATTTTTGGTTTTAGGGTTTAGAGTTTAAGGTTAATTACATCTTAGGAAATAAAATTTCCTAAGATACTCTCGATTAAAGTAGGCAATTATCATCTCCAAAGATTTTAAGGTTAGACTATCAATGGATTGGTTGTATTTAGAAAATCAATTGGGAAAGTTTACGGAGAATACTTATTTTTGGAATCCAAATAAAATAAGTAGGAAATGCTCATGAAACTAGGAAGCTAGTGAGCATTTTCTATCCTATGGTTAGGCTTTATAATTTTGAAGTTGAGGAGATTTATATATTTTGAGTTGAAATTTAATTAGATTACTAGAGCTTATAATCCACCAAGACAAGGTTGTGAGAATGCCTAAGAGGTGATGATTTATGCTCGTAGCCTGAAGAAATAACTACCTTGGATCCTAAATCTAGGGAGCTTTAGTATGAGCTAAAGCATGGCCTAAATCTAAGCGACGGGTAGACATAAGGGTTTACCTCCATAAGAGAGAATAAATTGTCCAACTTCTGGACTTATAATCACCTGGAGTGGTCACCGGGTATCTCCTTCTAGATTTTAAAACCATGTAGTCTGGCCTTATGAATTCCAAGATAGCTAGTTATTTAATTAAAAAGAAACTAAACTCGTAAACACACTCCCTAAGAGATTAGAGCATGAGTAGTATGAGCATATGACTTAATTTATAGGTGCAAAATCTTTTCAAATTTTTTTTTTCATTTTAGACACATTATTTTGATAGAGGCTTTAGATTTATTATGCCTAAATGCATGATGAAATAGATTATGGGTTAGATCAGCTAGAAAAAGGTGTTCTCCACCACAAGGGATGCCCACATAGGTCAAACATTCCTTTATCGTGCAAGGATAGAGATCCTTCATGTTCAAGAGTGAAAGAATATGCATGGATAATGTGAAACATACAACCATACAATTAAGAGGTTGCTAAATCTTTTAATTATCTTATTTATGTCTTTGGATTTATGATGAGATTATAAGTTGATTAAAATTTAATTATGCGTGATTAGTTGGGTAGAAAAGTTAAATTTATCCTAAGAGCCTAATCATATCCAAGCCACACATTAAAGCATCAAACATTTAAGAAACTATGAAAAGCATTATTGCAATATGTAAACATAACATCAAACAATTATATAAATTATTAAAAGAATAAAAGGTTGGCGATGTCTTGCCATACTCAGAAGAGAGAAAAGATGGGTAATAGCTCTACAACAACCTATTTGAAAGAATAATTATAATGTATTAAATTCTATGGGGTCTTCTTTCTTCATATCTATTTCTGATTTGGTTCCTTTTTTTTATTTGGATGGTGCTTGCTTCAAAGGAATCATAGAGTACCCTAGGACAAAGCCTTCTAGCCACTGCTCATCCTAATCTTCCATAGCACTAATCTTAATTCCTATTATAAAAATTACATTTATGTGGAAAAGTAAATGTAAGTAAACCTGCAAAATAGAGGTTAGCTAAATATACATATAATCTCAAGCAGTTGTATTTATAATTTTGACTTAGCACCCTACACATGGGTAACTAAGCCCACCTATCATAACTTGTATTATGATTAAAGATTTAAGCAAACTACAAAAAGAGCATTCACATTTATTTTTAAGCATCCTTTAAGCATAATCCCCTATAAAAATATGATTAGGCTAATATTGGCTTAACATTTAGCCTACGAAGCATACAACCTAACATCCAATCTAAAATAATACATCATAAAATAAAACATACATCACATCATTCATTTTCCTAACTTAGAGCTAGAAATGGTGACTTAATTCTAATGAGTGTATTAAGGCTTGTGTGGTAAGTCTTGTTAAGCATTAGTGTTGTACCTTCTAAGTGTAGAAGGATTCAATTTAATATGAAAGGTTAATTTCACTTGAAGTAGTTTAACTGGTTTGAGAATTTTAATTTGTGTTTTCTTTTGTTTCATTTGATTACACTTACCAACTAAGTGTTATAAAGAGAGGAAAAGAGGATTGTCATCTTTGATCCCTACCTTAAGTCACCTTCTAAAGTATATTAATTTGATTTAGTTCTCTTTTAATGGCTTATTAAATGATTTAATAAATCTTAAGTTTAGGTTCACTTTAAATAACCCTATTCAAAATGAAAGGCATCTTAAGATTAATTTAATTCAATTACTACCACATGACATATATTAAATCATTCCTTTGCATCACATGTATAACATGCATATAATTTAATCCTAAGTGTATTTATACATGCAACATATTTTAGCACACTTAAATGATGAATGTATGTGTATGTTTAGAATTTATATTTTATTTGATTTAATTATTTAAGCATATTAATTTAAAAATTTTATCCAAATTCTCATACAAAAAGACAAAAGAATGAAATTAAATAGGCATGTGCCATTGTTAAACCAGAGAAGTGAGATAATCAAATGACCTCCTTGGAGCTAGATAAAGCCTCTTATTCTCAGGATGTCCGGACTATATACCCATTTGCATTCAAACATATGTAAATTTGTATACATGAACATAGGATGTAAGCTCCAAATCATATGGCTAATTAATTCAACCACTTAGTCAATTATGAATGCATGCAATTATAATGTAAAATGGGATTTTCATTCACTAATCACATATACATATACATGTACAAAGATATAGGGAAGAACATGTCATTGTTAAACTAGGGAAGTGAGGTAATCAAATGACCTCCTTGGCTAACTAAAGCCTTATTCAGGATGTTTAGACTATATACTTGCTTTTCTTGGATGGATGTATACATAAATGAGGGAAAGAAAACTATGCATAGATTGTATATTTTTATTGAATCATTTATATATATGAATTAAAGCTCTATCTAAATTCCAATGTTGAAATACATAAGAATGAAATCAAATGGGTATGTGCTGTTGTTAAACCAGGGAAGTGAGGTAATCGAATGACCTCCTTGGGCTAGCTAAAGCTTCATGTTCTTGGGATGTCTAGACTATGTACCCATTAACATTCAATCTTATATAAATCAACACACGAATAGAGGAAAGAGTACTCAACATTCATAAACTTAAGCTATAAGCACATGCATTTCTTATGTATTTATAACTAGCATCATAACACATTATTATTCATTTATAAGCTTTTGAAAAATACATTTGGATTTAATAGTGATTATAGCCACACATATATTAAATTAAATCAACACATGCAAGCTTACATAAAGGAAATCCATTTTAATTTTCTTGATTTTGAAAAGATGGATGCATGATTTCAAATAACATACCAAATTTAACATTATTGGAAAGAGGACAATCAAATATAAGCATGTGATTCATTAAACCAAACTAGTTCTTAAGGACAATCAAATCAAATAAGATTATTTAAAGCAAACAAAAGCTTCTTTATTAATTAAGTTTTGGATTTTATTTGTTTTAAAGAGGAGAACATAACTCATCACTTGTTGTTTTAAACCCATTCCCACATTAGTGATTTGATTTAACTTAAGGAAATATAATTAAGTTGATTTTATGGGTTAATTAAGTTGAACCCCTAGTTAGATGAAATAATTACCCTTACTTATGTCACCTTAATGTAATTAACTAAATAATTATGAGCCAACATGATATGCATGGAAAATAAAACTTTCTATTATCCTAGGAAATAAAAGGGGCCTAATACAATTTGCTCATGATTAATAGTTAATTAGATTAAGGACTTAATTACTCTTATGGTTTTTTTAACATGTGGATTAACCATAATTTCATTAAACTCCTTTAGGTTATTAAACACCTAAAGATCTTCCATGATTTAATTATTTAGTCATGAGATTAAGATTTCAATTTGATTAAGTGATTTAATTAATTAGTTAAATCTTAATTCATTTTAAAAAGGGTAAAATGAACTTAGGGAAAGGGGTCCCAACCTATTCCTTGGTTCACTTATTGTTGAACAATGATTAATAAACTTAATTAACCAATTTATTACTGTTCATGGGATTAATTAATCATTAATTAACTTAAAAGAGTAGTTAAGGTTTAATTAGTCAATTTTCCTAATTAAGTGAGCAATAAATCCGAAAAAAATCATGGGAGGCAGAGGTTATACTATTAAACTAACCCACAAAATTTGAAATTAATTTATAAAGTAATTAAGGAGTAATTAAGCTAATTAATTTTGTAATTAAATCTTAATTACTATTAAAAATTAGTTAAGATGATTTTTAATTAATTATCCTTTGAAATACTATAAAAATGAGCATTTATTTGCTTTTTTTTTAATTCTTTATGATGTTTTATAATTTTTAGAAGTTTAAGCCATTAAAAATGATTAATTAAGCCTAATTAAACCCTAATTTTGTTGGCGCCATATGGCGCACTGACGCGGGGGCACTTTCCACATGGCGTCGCAGGATTGGCAACTTAAAATGTATCCGACTCAGTGCCTATGTGACAATGGTGGATGCACTTTCTCATCTGTCATCCGATCTAAGATTGGACAGCTATGATTAATTCCACATCTTCATAGGATTAAATCATATCGATCTAGCGAATCTAATCATGATCGAGATGCTACTCGACAAAGATGGTGAAACAGATGATTGAGAAAACTTCATTAGAGATGAAGCTTGATTGGAATTGGATCAACTCCTCAAGCTTTGAAGAGAAATTGGTGCAGATGACTTGGAGCTCAATTTTGCTTAAAGTCCCACCTTGGTGCTGAAGCTTGGGAGATGATTCGTTCTTGCTTGAGAGGCCTAAGGAAGGTGCATACAAAGTTAATTTGAGTTTGATGAAGAAATGGTTAGGTTAGAAATGGGAGTGTCTTATTTGACGGATGAGAATGGCATTTTTCAAGAATGAGCGAGCAGGAATGGCTCTAGTGGCTTATCTTGGGTAGCTAGGGCTCTAAATAATTTTTGTTTTAGTGGAACCAGGGGTGTATACCCCTTCATCTTCGATGATGGGATCAGGTTTGGCTTCTAATGCGTCAGACCATCCGAGGAGTCATGGGTGGCAGGGAAAAGGTGAGTTGGCTCAGCTTGGTTGGTTGAAGGTGTGGAGGTGGCTGCCAAGGAGGAATCATGGGTGTCCTATGGGTTTTAACTACTCTAATGGGGAGGGTGAGGTTATTTCACCTCCCATGGGTCATGGCCGACCCAACCACCACTGGGTGGGTTGGTGTTTCTTAGTAGGTGGACCATTGGAGAGTATTAAGAAGGAATTAAAATGACCACTTAAATGGGTGATTTTTCTCATGTGATTCCCTTGACCCAAGGGTAGAATGATCATTTGGCATTGGATTTGATTTAGGCAGATTTGAAATGAGCCAAAAGTGGGTCAGCCCAAATTTCAAGTTAATTGGAGTTGATTTGGTTAGGTTTGGCTCAATTTGACTCATTTAGGTCAAATTGGGTTAGATTGGGTCAAGTTGATTGGCCAAATTGGGTCAAACCAAGGGTTGGGCCAAGTTCATATTATCATTTAGGATGTTTTGGTTCAATTGGTTTGGTTTAGTTTAGCTTATATTTGATTTTGGCTCATTTGAATTCATTTGGGTCAAATGGGTTAAGTTAACCAATTTGACCAAATTGGCCAAATTAGATTAGGTTGGGTGTTGGTTTGGGTTTAGTTGACCAATTGAAGATGATTATAGGCTTTGGTTTCAATTAATTTGGATTTGGTTTTATCCAACTTGGAGCCTTTAGGTCAATTTGGGCTAAGTAGGTCAATTGGGTCCAATCATGGCTTTGGTCAAGTTCAACAATCAATTTGGAATGAAATTGAGCCATTGGTTGCAATCAATTTGGTTTATATTTTAATTTTACCCAATTTGGTCTTTTAGGTCAATTTAGGTCAACTTGGGTCAAGATGGCCAATTGGGATTGGTTTGACTCAATTAAAGGTCAAGTCATTCAAATATTGATTTTGATTTGGTATGAATCACTGGTTTCAAGGGATTTGGCTTAAGTTACAATTTGGCTAGTTTGGGTTTATATGGGTTAAGGGGTTGACTTGGTCAAATGACCAGGTTGACTTGGTTTACCCAATTTGTGATAACTGATCAACCTAGGGTGATCAACAATCATGATGGGAGGTTTTGATTGGCTTAGTTTAATCCAATTTGGGTATGATTAGAACTTGACTCAAATAGGTCAAATTGGACACTTTGTGTCAAGTGGACCAATTGGGTTTAGTTGGCTTGATTTTTGGTTGAGTTTGATTTAGTTTTATATATGGATTTGGGATTGATATATAAATTCAATTGCAATTGGCTTGGGTTCAAATGGGTTTTGGTTCATTTGAACATTTCATGTCAAAAGGGTTAAATTTGGTTTGACTTGGGTTGATTTTGGTTTGGCTTGATGATTTATATTTTTCATTTATATTTGTCAATATGATTGAAGGTATGATTGATTCATGAGAAAATCAATTAAATTTGGGTTTTGGAATGAAGGAATTTGGTTAAGTCCATGGAGTTAGGTCATGTGGATTAGGTTTAGATTTTGATTTGGTTTGATTTAGTTTTGATGATTTAAATGTATATTTCATTTAAATTTGTGAAGATGATTGAAAATATGATTGCTTTGTGAGAAAATAAATTGAGTTTGATTGATTTGGATTAAGATTTTCCTAAGTCCATGGGATAGGTCATATGGATTAGGAAGGATTTTGATTTAATTTGATTTAGTTTAATTTAGTTTTTATTATTTGAATGTAGATTTGATTTATATTTAGGAAGTTGATTGAAGATATAAATTATTTATGAGAAAATCAATTTATTTTTGATTGATTTGGATTAAGATTTGGCTAAGTCCATGGGATAGGTCATATCGCTTAGGTAGGGTTTCAAGTTTGGATTTGATCATAGGCTTCAATCATTTGGTTTTGGAATTTGGATTTTGATTTAGATTTGAATTTGATGTTTGAATTGAACTTTAGGTTTGTTTGAGAAGGTGAACATGGATTGGATTTGGGTTGTAGGTAGTGATTATCTTAATCCCTAAGGCATAACCTAATCCTAAGGTTAACCCTTATAAGTTATTAGGCTTAGGGTAAGTGTTTACCTAATTGTTAGAAGTGTCTATGACTAGGAAGGTCTTAGTGTCTAGAAGACTCTTAAGTCTAATATGGGAAGATTGAATCCGTACTACAAAAGTGAGGTCAACAGGCCTTAGGCTCCATAGTGTTACCCTTGGAGATAGATGATTAGAAGATCGAAGCTAAGTTTCACATCATAAACTCAGATATTTATTTCAACACTTTGATTCGGAGACCATGGATACATGAGAACAACATAATTCCATCCTCTCTACATCAATGTATGAAGATTGTGAGAGGTGGGATTGTCTACTATGTCAAAGGCGATCTCAAGCCATTTCTAGTTCATGAGGTCTGCATATATGAGGATACAACTTACTACCTCCCTCAAAATCAACAAGTTTATTCTCGTGAACTTGGCCAAGGTTTAAAAATAAAAGAAAAAGAAAAAAGAAAAAGAAACAGAAAGAGAGAAAGAAAAAGAAAAGAAAAGTGAAAATGAAAAAAGAAAATAAAAGGGAGCAAAAATAAAATTGGAGGAGGAAGTGAAGCCTGACATTTGATTCCACCCATAGTTTAGTACTCTATTTGAATATATGGGTAGGATGACCTAACCTCCACCAGGTAGAGGAAGAAGGCAGTTCAAGGCAATCCCAGGGGTGGAAAACCTCCTTATTGGCCACCCAGAAGATGTCCTACTGAGTACACTGCTATCCATATAGACTTAGAATATAGTCCATAGGTTGAGTCTTATATGGTTAGCAAACCAGCCAGCTCTTCTCAGCAGTAGATTCCCTAGAAGGTGACAACTTGAGCCAGAAGGTGATGAAGATTGGGCTCTAAAGCAAAGCATAAGTGTATCCAAGTCTATATGTGAAATAATTAGACATCAGTTGGGAACCTTAGCTCTACCTGTCAAAAAGTTAAGCATCTGGTAGTTAAGGAAGCCCCTAAGTCATCCGCAGGTGTGAAGACTCATAGGTTCTTTCGGGCATCATCCTCAAGTCAAGAAGTTGATGTAGAACTTGAGGATGATTCATATAAAGAATTAATAGAATTACCTTTTGATTAATACTTGTTGTGTTCATAATTTAGCAAAGAAAGGTTAATCCCACATACTTGGTCAAAGCACTAGTCGACTACTTCAAAAGAATATGGAAGAATGCAAAATCTCAATCAAGGACACTAGGATTCAATAGTGGGTCCAATGATGATGGCGATTACTGCTTAGTCATTACCAATCATTGGAATCGATAGGTTCTTTTCAAATCACATTAACTCATATGAGAGCTATGCTTAAAACTTTAGATGATCAGATGATTTTGAAGTCAAAGATGCACTAGAGTTTGAAGAAGAGATCAAGTCAACCATCGATGAGCAAGTAATCAACTTAGGGCGAAGAAGATCCACGCCCGACATACATCAGTTCTTTATTGAATGAAATTGAAACCAATGACTTAGTTAGGCTATTGATTGAGTTCTAGGACTACTTTGCATGGAGTTATGAAGAGATGCTTGGATTGGCTCTTGATGTAGCGATCCATAAACTAAGAATAGAGCCTATTGCTAACCCTATCAAGCAAGCTCCTAGATGCATGCGATTAGACATAGAACAACAAGTCATTTATGATGTCAAGAAATTGAATGAAGCGCTTCATCCGGAAGAAAAAATACCTATGTAGTTAGCTAGTGTCATCCAGTTAAAAAAAAGAATGGTCAAATTCACATATGCGTCGACTTTAGGGATTAAAATAAGGCATGTCCAAAAGATGAATTTCCATTGCCAATCCCGGAGCTGATGGTGGACATTACCTCATCTCATGCAGTATTCTCTTACATTGATGGCTCATCTAGATATAACCAAATAAAGATGGCCCCTGAATATGAAACTACTTTAGATCAAAATCTATTACTATAAGGTCATGCATTTAAAAATGCTGGTGCTACATACCTATGGACTACGACTCGAATCTTCAATGAACTCATTCACCATCAAGTCAAGTGCTATGTCGATGATCTCATGGTCAAAAGTAGAGAAAAGAAAGACCATCCCTTTGACTTGAGAGTAGTTTTCAAATAGTTAAGATAATTTAACCTCAAAATGAACCACCTGAAGTATGCATTCAAAGTAGCTTCAAAAAAATTCCTTGGGTTTGTTGTCTGACACTAGTGAATTTAAATCAATCCAGAGAATATCAAGGAGATATTAAAAATGCCACACTCTAAAAGTTTAACTCAACTCAGATCATTCCAAAGGCAGTTGGCGTATCTAAGATGCATTATATCCAACTTATCGGGAAGATGATAGCCATTCTCAGCACTTTTCAAGAGAGATTCCAAGTTTAAGTGGTATGATAAGTGTGAGCCTACCTTCAAAGACATCAAGCATTACCTTATGGTGCCACCAATTCTAGTAGCCCCTATCCCAAGCAAGTTGCTCATACTTTACACTATTGCGTTAGATGACTCTGTTACTGATTTGTTGGCCTAAGTCAATGATGAAGGGAAGGAAAATACACACTATTACCTCAACTATCGTCTAATCCCTACTGAGGCTAATTATCGACCCATTGAGAAGCATTGCCTAGCTTTAATCTTTGCATCCCAAAAGCTACAGTACTACATTCGTTCTCATAAGGTGAACTTAATCTCTAAGATCAATCCACTATAGTATCCATTTACATAGCCGATGCTATCTAGATGGCTGGAACTATGGTCCATGAGCCTCTCATAATTTGACATTACCTTCTTAAACTTCTGTGTGATCAAAGAATAAGCACTAGCGGATTTATTAGCAGCACACCTAGTTCATGCTGACTCTCCACTTAGTGATGATCTCCCCGATGAACAAATCATGAACTTAGGGGACACTAGCATTCACCATTACGAGATGTACTTTGATGGTGTGGCTTGCTCTCAAAGAGGAGAAGAACTATAATCTATTATTCCAGGAAAGGCAGGGGGAGAAATAGTTCTCTTAACTCTACACAGCGATGTGATGAGATTCTCATATTATTTGTCCAATCTTTGCACTAACAATGAAGCCAAATATGAGGCTTTGATTACCGGTTTAGAGTTACCCATTACTCTAGGCATCTAGAAAATTAACATCTTTGAGGATTCTTAGCTAGTTATCAACCAAATTGCAAGGTTCTATAAGGTTATAAAGCCCAAGCTCCATCACTACCATAAGTACACCATGGAGCTGTTGGCCCAAATCCTAGAGGTTACCATCTATATGATTCCTCGAGGAGAGAATGTCATGTTTTTTTGCCAAGCTTGCCGAGTTGGCATGGAGAGGATGAGTCCATGTCAATAAAGATCCAAAATAGATAAGTCTTATCCCATCAAAAAGTACTCTCTTGAAGGGGAAGTTTCCATTACCAAGAAGGATGAGGAGTTAAATTGGAGGCAACCATTCATGGATTACCTAAATAAAGGTAAACTACCTCAAGAGAAGTCCCAAGCCCATCAAATGAACCAGAGAGAACTTTTCTATGCGCTTGTGGATGGTGTCTTGTACCAGCAAATTTTCAATCATATGTGGTTACATTGTTTAGACAGGCACGAAGCTTGTATGATGGTAAGATTTGTGGATTATTTGCCAACCAATCCGGTAAAGATGAAAGCCAAGAGAGTCTAGGATACTACTGACTATCGATGATCAAAGATTGCATGGATACAGCTAGGCGATGCCACCAATGTCAAATACACAGTGTGGTCCTACACCAACCACCCAACATTCTACATCCTACATGTCCATTCAAGTGTTGGGGTACCGACATAGTGGGTCTGATTGATCGTCCTTCTTCCAAGGGTCATCAATTCATCTTAACTACTACTGACAACTTTTCTAAATGGATGAAGGTGATTCTGCTCAGAGAGGTCACAACTCAGCATGTGCTCCAATTTATTAGGAACCATATTGTATATAGGTTCGGAGTGCCTCGATGAATTATATCTAATAATGGTACTACATTCAAGAGCACCGAGATCAATAAATTTGCCCAAAGATATAACATAGATTGGAGATATTCTACCATCTACTAGGGAAAGCGGTTAGCGAGAAGCCTTCAATAAAACTCTCATTTAAATTGTAAAGAAGACACTTGACAATAATAAGCAACAATGACATGAGCAGGTAGTTGAAGCCTTGTGGGCCTACCCCACCACATGTAGAACACCAGCTCAGTCTAATCTTTTCTTCTTAGTGTATGGGTCCAAAGATGTTTTACCATTAGAAGTCTAACAACCATCACTAAAGATAGTTGTGGGTAGCAAGATCACAACAGAGTAGAATGCCAAGTCACCATCAGAAGAGCTTAAAGGTTTGGAGGATAGACGCCTGCAGGCATGACAAAACCTCGAGTTGTACAAAGCTAAAATAATTCAAGCTCACAACAAGTTAGTCCATCCTAGAGTTTTTCAAGTAGAAGAGCTTATTTTAGTTCTAATGAGACCAATTATTGGTCGTCATAAGATGGGAGGCAAGTTTCAACCCACTTGGGAAGGCCCTTTTGCCATAGAGAAGGCTTACCAGAGAGGATCTTATCAGCTTATTAATCATAAGGAGTGCCCAATGCTTCCAATCAATGGGCTCTACTTAAAGAAATATTATAAATCATGTTTGAAAATAATTATCATCAATGAAAATTCCATTTCAATTCAATCTTTTCCATGTTGAAAGTATTCTTATTTATGAATCGCCATGATGTGTTTAGGGTAGGTGTAAGGAACCCGAGCGCCCTATCCTTCATCATCACAACATAACAAAAAACTACATAAACATATAAAATAAAGAAATTTCATCTTTTTGTCTTGGGCTACTGAAGTTGAGATAACTCCACACTCACAAGAATGCTCTAGTCGGCCGACGTGTTACCTACTAGTGTCACCCTGGTCTTCTTACTTTGAGGATGTTAATCTTCTATTCTTTCCTTTCTTACTTGGCCACTACACACTGATGAGTGCCTTGTTAGTTTGGTAGGCCTTACATGTGGCCAGTAAGCTACCTCATGTTGGCTTCATTTAAGAGGATGTGAGTCTACTATATTTTCTTCATGGATTGGCCTTCGTGCACTGACTGGGTTGAGTATATTTGAGGTTTAGGATAATTCTGCTAGCAGTTCATTCCTTCCTAACTACTTTAAGTCTAGGTCCAACCTTTCCTAGGGGCTCCCTGCTTAGTAGTCTCTCTAGTTCAGATAGAATCTATCCCACCGATGATAGACTATCCCGATGATCAGTTCCACTTAGAAAGTTTTAAGCCTACACACTTTCTTTCCAAATTGATCATTGCACACTGACAGACACCTTAGGTTGGTTGGTTCTCACTATGCTGATGGATACACCACTCATGCTAACGGATACACTTTAGGTTGGTTGGTTCTCGCACCTTAAGATACACCACTCATGTAAGTCGCTATGCTTTCTCCTTGAGTTGGCCACCATACACCATAAGCTTTTCTAGGATTAGGATAACTCCCTAGAAGCTCCCCTCCGCACTATATTTGGATCATGTCCTTTTGACCCCATTTAGACACTACCAAGTTACTATCGATTGACAGTTCCTTTTCAAGATCCACCCCTGTGGTTGGAGAATCCATCTTATGGATGTGCAGATTCTCCCTTAGTCCAATAAATTTGAGATAGGTCAAGGCCGACATAGCCCTTTCTTAGAATGTTCCCTCACACACTAACAAGGTCCACACAAAGATATAAACAAAATATATATTCACTTGTGGATTAGAAGGACACCCTTAGTGGTACCTTTTCCCAAGCAGGCATATTATCTTTAGGCAAGTGTCAAAAAACTCCTATAGAATCCTAACTACTCTTGAGTTAATATAAGTCCCGCATTCACTGAATCACCCTAAATCGGGGTTTGATTTATTGTGCTACCAACAGTCACCCGGTTGTTCCTACTTTAGAAGATGTAAGTCTACTATGCCTTCTTCCTAGCACCACACATAAAGGCAACCCCTTTATTGGCTAGCTCAACCCCATGGCCAGATATCCCTTTAGATTTGTAAATCTAAGATAGACAAGTGATATAGCCCTTCTCTGGGTCCATCACACCGACATGGTCCATAAATTAAATCTATCAAATTTGATCGAGCTCACATCCCTAGTGGATATGCCTCAATTTAAATCAAACTAAACCAAACAAACCATATCAAATCACATGAAATTAAGATAAAATTAATCGACTACTTTTGAGTTGACATAAGTCCCCAAAGGCATTCACTTAGTCGGGTCGCCAATTTGTTGTGCATCCAACATGTCCAATGGTTCCTCACTTTGGAAGATGTAAGTCTGCTATGCCTTCCCTAGCATACATTGTACAAAAAGGCAACCCTTAGTTCTAGCTCTACCCCATACATAGACTATCCCTTTGGATTTGTAAACCTAAGGTAGGTCGTATAACCCTTCTAGTTCATCACAAATCGATAGGGTCCATACATTAACTCAGATTAAATTAAACCCAATCTGATTTTTTTGAGGAGTTAAATCACACCCTTCTCCCAGTGGAGACCCAAATCATAAATAAACAAGTCAAGCAAACAAATCACATTCAAAACCAACCTCCTTAGTGGAGCAAAATTAAACCAACTCCCGAGAGTCTAAATCAAAGAAATCCAACCAAACTCTTATTCCCAATGGATACATCCTCCAAATCTATGAAATCAAACTCAAATCCCAATCCCAAGGGATAGCTCTAACTCGCTTCTAGTGGAAGGTTCATATACCCGATCCCCAGCGGACTCGAGCCCATATCTTTAGCAGATATGCCTCCACATCAATTAAAATAAAATAAATTAAAGTCGATTCAATATTAATCTCTTGTGGATTATATATTCTTATCCCCAGCAGATCTTCTTTTCAAAAATCATATAATCAAATCAAATTCAAATCTTATCCCCAACAGATTTTCTTCTTCTATGCCCTCATCATAACCCTCACATGTCATGTCCAATGCATGTGTGATCCTGGATCTCTCCATGTCCCTGACATGGAATTCTCATCAAATCTTATTTCTTCTCTTATGCACACCTTTAATACTCCAACCAAAATCCTAACAATGTATTCATTGAAATTACATCATCTTAATATTCTAATCAACATTTTATGATTTGTGATGGTGCAGGCACAAACTAACTATACAATATCATGCTAAACATATTATAGTGTGAATTAACACACTATATTATATTATAATATATGATGTTATATTATAATAATATAATATATTATCTAACATTACACCTCATTAGAATCACTTAAAAGGAATAAATAATAAATTTTCCTCAAAATATGAATAATATTCATTTTGGATGTAAAATTATTATTTTCTATTAAAAATGGTACAAAATAGCATAATTTTGGTGTTGCTTTTTGGTGTGTGCCATGAATTTGGCCAAATTCTTCCATCTCAACCTTCAAATTAATATTCATTTTGTGAGTTTTGACCCAATGTATTATAACAAAAGTAAAACATACTAAAATGTACAATAACATTTAGTAACACACCACCACATTCATATATATGTGAAGTTATATTGTTATGTACATTATATTTTAATATGCTTTCATATAATATATTATCTTACATTACACCTTAAAATGAATCACTTTAAGCAAAAAATTTATAAAATTTGGTTGAAAATGAACATTTATTTTGATGCAAAATTCCATCTTTTGATGAAATGACACACCATAGCACACCCTCAATGATGTTCCCTAAAGCTTACCTTAAATTTGGCCAAATCCCATCATCTCAGTCTATAAATTAGTATTTTTATGAATTATACTAGTACAATCTCTACTACATCATACTATAACAAACTAAAATTTGCTAAACAATAAGTAGTAATACACAATAGTATGTTATAATGCATGATACTACACTATGTTATGGCATCCTATATTGTAATACACTATAACATATTATATTGTATTATATTTCATATCACATCACAAGGGATTGTTTAAGATAAAAAATCATAAAATTAGTCTAAACAATAAAAAACTATATATTTTAGTAGTATCACTTACATATTTTAGAATGAAATAATATATTATGATGCCATGCTCTAACCTATTATGAATTTAGCCAAATTCCACCATTTTAATGTCTAAATTGACATTTTTATAAATAATGCTAGTGTATGCTCAACTGCATGATTGTAAAATACTAAAAGAATTTAAAATATGTAGAATAATATATTATGATATATGATGCTATATTATGCTACAACATATAATATTTATTTTGAACATAAAATATTACTTTTTAGACTACAAGTGGAGTAGCACACCTTAGGTACTACAACCTAATTCCCACTTCAAGTTTAACAAATTTCATCAACTGATCTATTAAATCAATATTTTTATGATTTATATTAATATATACTATAGGGCACAATACTATAATATACTAAAACATTTCAAAACATCTTATAACATCCAAAAACACTTCACTACATGCTCAAATATATGATGCTACATTATGCTATAATATATGGTATTATAATATGATTTAGATTAGGGTTTATGGGATTCAAATCTCTAATAATCAAGGGAAAGTCTTTCTTTGACATTTTCTTTAGCTACCATAACTATGTTAGGATTAGGTCATTATTTAGATATACTCCTAATGACTTCTTTATTCAAGGTATAGGGTTTAGGGTTTAGGTTTAGGTTTAGCTTAGGGTTTAGGGTTTAGGGTTTATGATTAGTTTAGGGTTTAAGATTTAAGATTTAGGGTTTGGGGTTTATGATTTAGGGTTTAGGGTTATAGTTTTTAGGATTTAGGGTTTATGTTTTTAGGGTTTATGGTTTAGGGTTTAGGGTTTAGGGTTTAGGGTTTAGGGTTTAGGGTTTAGGGTTTAGGGTTTTTGGTATTGATTTTAGGTTTAGGGTTTAAGTTTTTAGTTTTGGGTTTAAGGTTTAGGGTTTAGTATTTAAGTTTTTTTTTAAGAGGGAATAAATTTAGATTCAACATTTCTTCTTATCGATTTCATCATCCAGGCAGCACTGCAAGTTTTCTAAGACACATACGATGACATAGATAAAAAATGAGCACCCATACAAATCAAAAACTCTAGATAAGTAGAACCGTCTCTACTATAAAGACACAGTTCCATAATAGCAGATCGGATCGGCCATTCTTAAGTATCTCTAGTTCCCATCATAACCATCCCTGCCTCTTGAGTAAGAGGATCCACCACCATATCCCCGAGCTCTCCCTCCACCACAACCACAGCTATAACATCCAACGCTCTTCCTCCCTCCATAACAACGACTACTCTGACCACCACCTCCATATCCACTAGCACCTCCAGATCCCCCACAACCACTGTGATAATCACAGCCTCTGCCTTCGCCTCCACCACCAGATCTAGACTGAGACTAGTTGAACGTGATGTTCCTGCCATCAAGGTTCTGCTTATTCTTAGGATTTAGGATTAGTTTAGGGTTTAGAGTTTAAGGTTAGTTTAGGGTTTATGGTTTAAGGTTAGTTTAGGGTTTAGGGTTTGTGGTTTAAGGTTTAGGGTTGTAGGTTTTAGGGTTTAGGATTTAGGGTTAGGGTTTAGGGTTTTAGGGTTTAGGATTTAGGGTTTAGGGTTTAAGGTCTTAAGATTTAAAGTTTAGAGTTTACGATTTAGAGTTTAAGGTTTTGAGTTTAGGGTTGTAAGCTTAGGGTTTATGTTTTTTTATTTATTTTTATTTAGATAGTGTAAACTGGTAGGTTTAGGGTTTAGGGTTGTAGATTTTAGGGTTTAGGTTTAGGTTTAGGTTTATTTAGGTTTGTTTTTATTTGGTTTTATTTGGTTTTATTTTTTTTTTTTTTATATTTTAAAACCAAGTAACCGACAAGTTTAGTTTTATTTAGTTTTTTAGTTTATTTTATTTTATTTTTATTTAGGTTTATTTTTATTTTTTATTTTATTTAGTTTAGTTTATTTAGTTTATTTATTTTTATGTTTATTTTTTTTAGTTTATTTTAGGTTTAGGATTAGGTTTAAGTTTATTTTTTGTTTAGTTTTATTTTTATTTTATTTTTAGGTTTATGTTTTATTTTTTTTATTTTAGGTTTAGGTTTAGATTTTATTTTATTTTAGGTTTAGGTTTTAGGTTTTATTTTAGGTTTATTTTAGGTATTATTTTAAGTTTAGGTTTAGGTTGATTTTAGTTTATTTTATTTTGTTTAGTTTAGGTTTGTTTAGTTTATTTCTTTAGGTATAGGTTTATATTTATGTTACTAGTTTATCATAGTTTAAGTTTAAGTTTATTTTATTTTATTTTATGTTTAGGTTTTTTTTTTTAGAGTTTAGGTTTTTTTTTTAGTTTTATTTTTAGATATTTTTTAAAATTTATGTTTTATTTAGTTTTTTTTTTATTTTATTTTAATTTATGTTTATTTTATTTTTATTTTAAGTTTAGTATTTTTTTTATTTAAGTTTTTTATTTCTTAGTTTAGTTTAGGTTTTATTTATTTTATTTTAGTTTAGTTATTATTTTTCATTTTATTTTCTTTTTAGGTTTATGTTTAGGTTTAGGATTAGGTTTAGGTTTAGGTTTATGTTTCAATTTAGTTTATGTTTTTATTTTATTTTATGTTTCCATTTTATTTTGACTTAGGTTTTTTTATTTATTTTACTTTTATTTTTTATTTAGTTTAGGTTTAGGTTTTTAGCTTTTTATGGTTTAGGGTTTAGAGTTTAAGTTTTAATTTTAGGTTTACTTTTAGGTTTCATTTTTTAGTTTAGGTTTATGTTTTTTTTTAGTTTCTTTTATCTTATTTAGTGTAGGGTTTAGGTTTAGGTTTAATTTATTTTAGTTTAGTTTATTTTAATTTAGGTTTAGGTTTATTTTATTTTATTTATTTTACTTTTTTTTATGATTAGTTTTCATTTTTAGTTAATGGCTTGCATTTCATTTTTTATTTATTTTTAGGTTTATTTTTTAGGTTTAGGTTTTTATTTAGTTTCTATTTTATTTTACATTATGTTTATTTTCATTTTATTTTACGTTTAGATTTTATTTTATTTAGGTTTTTATTCTTAAGTTTATTTTATTTTTTTAGTTTAGTTTAGGTTTCTATTTATTATATTTTAGTTTTATTTTATTTATTTTATTTTATTTTATTTTTAAGTTTAGATTTTTATTTTATTTTATTTTTTATTTTATTATTGTATTTTATTTATGTTTAGGTTTATTTATTTTAAGTTTTTATTTACTTTAAGTTTAGGTTTTTAGGTTTTTATGGTTTAGGGTTTAAGGTTTAGGGTTTCTGATTTTAGGTTTTTTAGGGTTTAGGTTTAGGTTTAGGTTTAGGGTTTAGTTTTAGTTATGGTTTAGTTTAGGGTTTAGGTTTAGGTTTAGGGTTTAGTTTAAGGTTTAGGTTTAGGGTTTATAGTTTAAGGTTAGTTTAGGGTTTAGGGTTTAGGGTTTAAGTTATAGGGTTTAGGGTTTAGGGTTAGGGATAAAGTTTAGGGTTTATGGTTTAAAGTTGATTATGATTTAGTGTTTAGGGTTTAGGGTTTATAGTTTTAGAGTTTAGGTTTAGGGTTTAGGTTTAGTTGTAGGTTTAGGTTAAGTTTAAACTTAGTTTTAGGGTTTAGGATTTAGGGTTTGGGGTTTAGGATTTTGTTTTAAAATAAATATGTTTAGTTTTTCTTTAGTTTATTTAGTTTATTTTTTATTTATTTTAGTTTATTTTATATGTTATTTTTATTTAGGTTTATTTTTTTTAGTTTATTTTATTTATTTTAGGTTAATTTATTTTAGTTTAGGTTCTTTATTTTAGTTAATTTTTTAGGTTTTAGTTTAGCTTTAAGTTTATTTTTTAATTTAGTTTTATTTTTATTTTGTTTTTTAGGTTTAGGTTTTATTTTTTATTTATAGTTTAGGTTTAGGTTTTTATTTTATTTTATTTAGGTTTATGTTTTAGTTTTTTATTTTAGGTTTATTTTTAGATTTTATTTTTTAGTTTAGGTTTAGGTTTTTTTTAGTTTAAGGTTTAAGTTTTATTTTTTATTTATTTTTAGGTTTATTTTTTTTTATTTTATTTATTTTATTTTATTTTTAGATTTTATTTTATTTTATTTAATTTTATTTATTTTATTTTAGGTTTAGTTTATTTTATTTTAGGTTTAGGTTTTAAGGTTTAGGTTTATTTTATTATTTAGTTTAGGGTTTAGGTTTAGGTTTTAGGTTTAGGGTTTAGGGTTTTAGGGTTTAGGGTTTAGGGTTTAGGGTTTAGGGTTTTTAGGTTTAAGGTTTAGGGTTTAGGGTTTAGGATTTTAGGGTTTTGGGTTAAGGGTTTAGGGCTGTAGGTTTAGGGTTTAGGGTTTAAGTTTTTTTTATTTCTTTTTATTTTTAAGGTTTAGGGTTTAGGTTTAAGGTTCAAATTTTAGTTTAGAGTTTAGGGTTTTAGTTTTTTTTTTAAGAGAACAAATTCAGAGTCAACATTTCTTCTTTTTGATTTCATCAACCAAGTGATACAATAAGTTTTTTAAGACACAAGCGATGACATAAATAAAAAATGAGCATGCATAGAGCAAGTTAAAACCCTAGATAACTAGAACTGTCTCTACTATAAAGACACGGTTCCATAAGCACCAAATCAGATTGGCCATTCTTCAGTTTCTCCAGTTCCCATCAGAACCACCCCCCCTTGTGTAGCGGGATCGACCATCATATCCCCGATCTCTTCCTCTGCCACCACCACTAACCTCCGTCGCTCCTCCCACCTCCATAACCACAATATCTCTAACCACCACCTCCATATCCACTAGTACCTCCAATTCCACCACCACCACTACGATAACTACCACCTCCACCTTCGCCTCCACCCCAGATCTGAGGTTGGTTATTGGTGATGTGCCTACCATCAAGGTTCAGTGCATTCTTAGGGTTTAGGCTTAGGTTTAGGTTTATTAGGTTTTGGATTTAGGTTTATTTTCTAATTTATATAGTTACTTTAGGTTTAGGTTAAGGGTTTGGGGTTTAAGATTTAGGGTTTAGGGTTTAAGGTTAGGGTTTATGGTTTAGGGTTTTTTATGGTTTAGGGTTTAAGGTTTAGGGTTGCAGGATTAGTGTTGTAGGTTTATGGATTAGGGTTAGTTTTAGGGTTTAGGGTTTACAATTTAGGGTTTAGGATTTAAAATTTAGGATTTTTCTAAATTAAGTAAATTGGTAGGTTTAGGTTTATTTAGTTTACTTAGTTTATCTTTTTTTATTTTAGTTCATTTTATTTATTTTATTTTTATTTAGGTTTATTTTTATTTTTATTTAGTTTAGTTTATTTATTTTAGTTTAGATTTTTTTATTTTAGTTTATTTTTTCAGTTTAGGTTTATTTTTTAGTTGAGTTTTATTTTTATTTTATTTTTCAAGTTTAGGTTTTTAGGTTTTAAGGTTTAATGGTTTAAGGTTTAGGGGTTAGGGTGTAAGGTTTAGGGTTTAGGATATTAGGGTTTAGGGTTTAAGGTTTAGGGTTAGGGTTTAGGCTTTAGGCTTTAGTTTTTAGGCTTTAGGGTTTAAGGTTTAGGGTTTAGGGTTTTAGTTTTGGATTTAAGGTTTAGGGTTTTAGGGTTTAGGATTTAGGGTTTAGGGTTTAGGGTTTAGGATTTAGGGTTGAAGGTTTTGGATTTAGGGTTTTGGGTTTAGGGTTTAGGGTTAGAGTTTTTTTTTTTAGGGTTTAGGGTTTAGTGTTTAGGTTTTAGGTTTACAATTCAAGTTTTAGTTTAGGTTCATTTTTAAATTATGCAAACCTGTAGGTTTAAGTTTTTTTATTTAGATTATTTTTTATTTATTTCAATTTATTTTATTTTTTATTTTTATTTAAGTTTATTTTTTATTTTATTTTATTTATTTTAGGTTTTTTTTGTTTATTTTTTAGGTTTAGATTTAGATTTAGATTTATTTTTTAGTTTAGTTTTATTTTTATTTTATTTTTTAGGTATAGGTTTTATTTTTTTATTTTTAAGTTTAGGTTTATCTTTTGTTTTAGGTTTAGTTTTTAGGTTTTTATTTTAGGTTTACTTTTAGGTTTTATTTTTTAGTTTAGGTTTAAGTTTATTTTTAGTTTATTATATTTTATTTAGTTTAGGGTTTATGTTTACGTTTTATTTATTTTAGTTTAGTTTATTTTATTTTATGTTTAGGTTTATTTTGTTTTATTTATTTTAGGTTTAGGTTTTTTTTAGTGTAAGGTTTAGGTTTTTTTTTATTTACTTTAGGTTTTTTTTTTTTTTTGTTTTTTAGGTTAGGTTTTTATTTAGTTTTCTATTTTATTTTTATTTTTCATTTAGTTTTTATTTTATTTATGTTTTCTATTTTTTAGTTTAGTTTTTATTTTTATTTATTTTATTTTAGGTTTAGGTTTAGGTTTTAGTTTTGTTTTTTATTTTATTTAGGTTTATGTTTTTTTTATTTATTTATTTTAGGTTTATTTAGTTTAGATTTAGGTTTTTAGGTTTTTAGGGTTTAGGGTTTTTTTTAGGAAATCCTAGAGAGGGGAGAATTTTATTGTCATAAAGAAAGAAGTACAAGGTCCTTAAGAGGAGATAATTCTCTTAACTTCTCAAGAGCCACATTGACTAGAGAAAAAATTCCTATATAATACAACAAAAAGAGGTAACTAAATAAAAGAAAAAAAGACTGAAAAAGCAAATAAGAATAGTACAGGAAACATGACGAAAAGCCAAAGGCCATTACTAGAGTTAGAGGTATTTTGAGTGTTGCACAATACATATCCAGAAATGTAAACCTGCAAAGAACCTAAAAATGAAACTTGCAAGCAATTAGAAATTGGAATTAGCACAACTTGACAAAATCAAGGTTTAGCACATAATAAAGAGCAATATAAGAGAAAATTTCTAATAAGGCTCAGGCTCAGTCACCTGCATCTTCAAGGGCAACCACAAATGTGAGCATCAAATTTCAAAAGAAGGGTTACATCACATATCTTTGAGCCAAAAGATAAGGAAATCATCTATCCATCATAACTTACTTACGGATGAAGGCAATCCAAAGGTGGAAGTCAATAGTTCTCTAGTACGCAACCCAAGCAATAGAAAGTTGTCCCACATATCACCCGGTGACTAAAGGCCACCAAGCTTGAAAGGAAGTAGCATCAACAAAACCACCACAATAAAAATGGAAGAGCAGCTGGTAAGTTTTCATTCAGAAAGCATAGACACCATAAATAGGAAACAAACCCACTAGAGTCACCAGAAAACCACAAGTAATATCCCAAAAATAAAACATCAGTCTACAACTAGGCAACAAGAAACCAATAATTCCAAACCGAGAGAGGGTCAATACTAATAGCCACCAGTCCAACCAAGATAGCAGAGACAAGAAATAAAAAGGCAGTCCCCATACCTCCATCAAAGATAGTAAGACAGCCACAGGAAAATAACACCTAGCCACCATAAGGCCAAAACCAAAATAAAGAAAATCCACCAAAAGGGAAACCCTAGCTATCAGAAAGAAAACCAAAAGAAAACCAACCAAACCGACCCACAAGTTGACCCAATTAACAAACTAGGGTGAGCAACTCGGAAAACAGGTCTAAAGATAGGCATAATGATAACCAATAGGAACCCATCAGAAACAACCAAGAAACAAATGGTAATCACCCAATTAGATAAAAAGCCACGGGGAGGACCACCAACCACCAACAACCGGAGGGTAGGGAAAAGACCAAGGCCCCAACTGACACAAAACTACCAAAAGCCCTAGTACAAACTCAAGAGTGAAAAGATCGATGATAGACCATCAAATAATAGCCACCCAAGACATCTAGGTAGTGTGTAGTAGCAAACAATAGAACCCACCAGGCCCAAAAATAGCAGCCAAAAAACATACCTAAGGAAACAACTAGCCAAAACCAGAGGCAAAACTAGGACCAATTAATAAAAGGGAAAAACCAAAAGAAGTTAGAGGCATAACCCAAAGGATGCCATCACAAGTTCAAGGCATCACATGAAGAAAATGTTGACAATGAGATCCTTACATAAAATAGTCAACCAAAGAGAACACCTCTCCAACAAAGAGGCGACCGACCACCACCTCAAAGAGATGTCCCAAGTATTACAGTAGAAACTAGACAAGAGGTGAACCACCAAAGGGTACAACATAAAAGAAAAGCATGGAAAACCTAAAAATTATAAAGCAAAATTAATTTTGAGATAAGGTAATCGGTGTTATCCAGTTAACCAAGCCTCTCAATTGTCAGGTAAATTAAGATGATCAAAAGAGTGAGATCATTTAACCTAGATTAGCTAGATAATCAACATAGGCATTTCCTTCACACCAAATGTTGAAATATTAAAGCATACTTGAGAGGAGAGCTCTAGTATGATTAAGAAGATAGAATAAATATCATTCCCCATCTTAGTGGAAGTCGACATGTCAATGAGTAAGAGAGCATCAACTTCAATCCAAATATTGAAGAAACCTTTTGCAAACAAATGTTAATAGCTTTGTTTATAGCTATTAATTCAGCATAGATAATAGAATAAGTTTTAAGAGGATAAGTAAAAGCACAAATGACATTACCTCTAAAATCCCTAAAAATACCACCACAACCAAATGTATTAGAGAGAGCCATTGGTTTTACTTTTAATAATATTGTTATAAGGTTTTATCAATATATAATCCTATTTTTTTATAGAAGGAGATCTCGGCAAGTAATTTTTTTGGCCACAAATTTGCAACCACTAAATTGTGTGTTACTAATTAAATTAGCATTAAATAATGCATGAATTTTTTCTTTGGTTCTAGAAATAATCCTTTTATGATTCATAGGAATACCATGATATTTAGCATCATTTCTATCCATCCATATGAACCAAATAAGGGTAATGGCAATTAAAACTTTGATATGACCTTTCAATTTTTTTGGAAACATGCTTCAAGAACTTGATATAAAGAAAGACAACCATGGAAATGGTTAGTATGAAAAAGATCATCATACCAAAACCATAATTTGGAGGCAATAACACCATTGACAAAAACATGATTAACATTTTGATATGAAAACAACAATAATAACATTTGGAAGGCAAATGAAAACCTTTATCCCAGAGCAAAGAATCAACAAGAATGAAGTTTTTCAGAATTATCCAAGTAAGGATAGAATAAAAGATAGGGATGATATTATTCCAAAGTTTAATAAATACATTAGAAGAAGTATGAGCTTCTCTAATATAATTCCAAGCCTCTTTAAGAATAAAATCTCCATTATAAGATAGCTTTAAAAGAATTTGATCTGGCTTGTTGGAAAGGATAGGAATATCACTAAATTTATCCAAAGAGATAGGAATAAATTCGGTAAGTTTACTATCATTCCACTTGTTATTAAGCCAAAATGAGTTAACTTTTGTAGCGGTAGAATGGGTAGCTAAGAAAGCATCAATAGAACCACCACCAATCAGTTGTCTTGCCAAAGAAAGAAGATCCTAAATTTATACCCCAAGATATTAAGGATTTAGCCTCCCATTTAATGGAGCAAAGCTTTTCAAAGCGGGAGTCACCCATTTTATAAGAATAGATAAGAGGGTGCTTACCACATGATTTAGTCATAAAATTAGTAGAGGCTATCTTTTTTTCTAAATTTCCACGAGTTTATGTGAGAAGGTAAGCTTCAATAGATTTTTGCAGAACCTTCAGGGCATTTATGCCATTATAATAGCAATTATTAGATCCTAGAAAATTTATTAGGATGATCAATTCTATTTGAGAAGGTAAGATGTGATAAATAAGATATAAAGGAAAGTACTCTTAAGTGTCACCAAAAGAAAGTTTTATGAAATTTTTTGAAGATAAGCTTGTCAAAAGATGGGATCTTTTTTTACCTTGAAAAAGAGGCACACCTAGATATTTAAGAGGGAGTTGTTGGTGTTTAAAGTTAGTGATTCTTAAGATATGATTGATTTTATTATTAGAAATTTTAGAAGATGTAATGAAGCAACTCTTGCTTTCATTAATAGAAAGACCACTTTCTACCAAAAATATTTAAAATTTCTTAAGTCTTTTGATACGATGAAAGGAAGCATTACAAAATAATGAAATCATCGCAAAAGATGCGAAATAGGGATACCACCAAGAGTTCTAAAGTACATGTTAGGATTATTATTGAATAAATCATCTAAACTAAACAAAAAAGTTATACAATTCAAAGCACAAATACCAATGTCAGAATTAGTGTTTTGCTCAAAATTATCATTCAAGTTATCATTTAAATCCTCTTTCTCATCAATTATTGTCGGCAAAAGCAAGGATAGACTCATTAGAGAGTGAATCATCATTTTTTCATCCTCTTTGAATTCAAAATTAGCCAAAATAGGCATGTTCTCATGTAACGAAACATTTTTGGTCAAAACATCATTTTCAACATTATTAGTACCTTTGCCAAGATCGGAATGAGAAGAAAATTAATATTAGAAAATTCCAAAAAAATTTGACCTAATAATAACATTTAAGTTATTTTTAGGCACAAAATAGTTTTTTTTAACTTTATCAAAAGCAACTTTAGAGTTAGGATCATTCCAAATTTTCTTTTTTAAGATGCGGTGTAGAAACAACACTCACGAATTATCATGACCATGTATTTGCAATGGGAGAAAACTAGAAAATGTTCAAAATTGACCATTTGTAAATAGCCAAACTTTTTAGATCCAATCCAAACATCCTTAGGATGTGTTTTAGGTATGTCAAGTTCAACTAATATATGAGCAACAGAGGTACCAAATCTCATAGTTGGTCGATCGATTTGGAGTTGCTGACCGAAAAGATCCTCGATAGCAAATAAAACCTAGTGGGTAACATAATGGATTCTCATATTTGGAAGAGCTAACCACGAATAATAGGTGATTCCTCTTTTATATCAAAAGGAGACCACTTCAACAAACCCATTTTACAATTAAAGACAAATTAAGATCGACCGCATGAATAATCAAAATCATTTGTAAGTTAAATCAAAGTATGTCTTGGATCGATCAAGCTAATAGAGAAAGCTCCCAAAATTTTAAGGTTATGAAAAAAAGCTTAGATCTTGTCCAAATTCGGTTGCCATAGAGTAAATTTGCAAATCAAAGTAAATTCAAAGGTTTTGCAAGCTTTTGACATCAAGATCGAACACATGATCGTGAGACATACCTTAAAAAAAGTCAAAATTAGTTTCAGTCGAGATGTAGAGCTCTTACCAAAAGTACATCCTTAAAGGATTTAATAGCGAGGAATGGCATTGGGTTAATGAATCCCCACAAATCATATGCATAGAATCATATGCCTTAGCGGATCATCCAAAATGGGAGATGTAAGCCACAGTTCAAGATCATAGTCATATTCGGAAGAGGCACATCACGAGCAGAGATTGAAAAACTCTAGAAATCGATCAAGAATGATGAAGAAACCAAAAAAAACATGACAGGGGATGAAGGGAAAATGAAATCAATACCGCAGAGGAGGTTTTTTTTTTGGGGTTTAGGGTTTATGATTTAGGAGTTTTAGTTTGGTTTAGGTTTTTTAAGTTTAGTTTATTTTAGGTTTAAGTTTAGGTTTAGGTTTTTAGGTTTTAGGTTTTAGGTTTTTTGGTTTAGGTTTAGATTTAAGTTTATTTCTTTAGTTTAGGTTTTAGGTTTTAGGTTTATTTTTATTTAGGTTTATTTAGGTTTAGGTTTAGTTTAGATTTTATTTAGGTTTATTTTTTGGTTTAGGTTTTAGGTTTAGGATTTAGTTTATTTATTTTAGGTTTAGTTTAGGTTTTAGTTTATTTAGGTTTTTTAGTTTAGGTTTAGGTTTTTTTAGGTTTTTTGGGTTTATTTTTATTTAGTTTAGGTTTACATTTATTTAGGTTTAGGTTTAGGTTTTATTTATGTTTTCAGGTTTAGTTTAATTCATTTTAGTTTAAGTTTATCTAGTTTAGGTTTCTTTAGGTTTATTTTGTTTACGTTTAGGTTTAGTTTAGTTTAGCTTTAGGTTTTTTAGTTTAGGTTTTGGTTTAGGTTTAGGTTTAGTTTTTTAGGTTTTGTTTAGGTTTAGGTTTAGGTTTAGGTTTAGGTTTAGGTTTAGGTTTACTTAGGTTTAGGTTTAGCATATTTAATTTAGATTTTAGTTTATTTAGGTTTAGGTTTAGGTTTATTTTATTTAGGTTTTAGTTTAGGTTTATTTAGGTTTTAGGTTTAGGTTTCAATTTATTTAGGTTTAATTTAGGCTTAAGTTTATTTTAGTTTATTTTAGGTTTTAGGTTTAGTTTAGGTTTAGTTTTTAGTTTATTTATTTTAGGTTTTAGGCAGGTTTAGGGTTTAGGGTTTAGGGTTTAGGATTTAGTGTTTACTTAGGGATTAGGTTTTAGGGTTTAGGGTTTAGTTTAGGTTTAGGGTTTGGATTTAGATTTTAGGGATTAGGTTTAGGGTTTAGGGTTTTAGGATTTAGGGTTTAGAGGTTTAGGGTTTAGGGTTTTTGGTTTAGTATTTTGGGATTTGTGTTTTGGGTTTGGGGTTAGGGCTTTAGGGTTTAGGTTTAGGGTTTAGGGTTAGTTTTATGGTTTAGGGTTTAGGACTAGGTTTTATTTCTTAAATTATTTTTTTTTATTTTTAGGATTTAGGGTTTAGGGTTTAGGGTTTAGGGTTTAAGTTTTAGGTTTAGGGTTCAAGTTTTAGTTTAGGTTTAGTTTTAAATTAAGTAAACTTGTAGGTTTATGTTATTATTATATTTATTTTTTATTTAGGTTTATTTTTTATTTTATTTTATTTATTTTAGGTTTTTTTCTCATTTTAGTTTATATTTTTAGGATTAGGTTCAGGATTATATTTATTTTTAAATTTATTTTTATTTTTATTTTGTTTTTTAGGTTTAGGTTTTATTTATTTTTATTTTTTTAAGGTTTAGGTTTACGTCTTTATTTTATTTTTTTTAGGTTTAGGTTTTAGGTTTTTATTTTAGGTTTACTTTTAGGTTTTATTTTTAAGTTTAGGTTTAGGTTTGCTTTTAGTTTATTTTATTTTATTTAGTTTAGAGTTTAGGTTTAGGTTTATTTATTTTAGTTTAGGTTTAGTTTATTTTATTTTGTTTATTTTAGGTTTAGGTTTTTTTTGTAAGGTTTATGTTTATGTTTATTAGTTTTATTTTATTTAAGTTTTTTTATTTTTTAGTTTAGTTTAGTATTTATTTATTTTATTTAGTTTAGTTTTATTTTATTTTATTTATAGGTTTAGGTTTAGGTTTTAGTTTAGGCTTTTATTTTATTTTATTTAGGTTTAGGTTTTTTATTTATTTTATTTTAGGTTTTATTTATTTAGGTTTAGGTTTTTAGGTTTTTAGGGTTTAGGGATTAGGGTTTAGGGTTTAGGGTTTAGGGTTTAGGGTTTAGGGTTTAGGGTTTGGGGTTTGGGGTTTAAGGTTAAGGGTTTCGGGATGTAGTGTTTATGATTAAAAGTTTAGGGTTTAGGGTTTAGGGTTTTTGGTTTATGGTTTTAAGGTTTAGGGTTTGGGGTTTAGGTTTTAGGGTTTAGGGTTTAGAGTTTAGGGTTTTAGGGTTTTAAGATTTAGGGTTTAGGGTTTAGGGTTGTAGGTTTTGGGTTTAGGGTTAGTTTTTAGGTTTAGGGTAAGGGATTTTTTTTTTTTTTTTTAGGATTTAGGGTTTAGGGTTTTTAGTTTATGGTTTAGGTTTTGGTTTTAATAGATCAAATTTAGATTCAATATTTCTTCTTTTTATTTCATCAACCAAGTAACACACCAAGTTTTCTAAGACACAAATGATGACATAGATAAAAATGAGCACGCATAGAGCAAATCAAAACCCTAGATAATTAGAACCATCTCTATAAAGACATAATTTAAGACATCGGATCATTCATTCTTCAATTTCTTTTAGTTCCCATCGAGAACCACCTCAGTAGCATGATCGAACATCATATCACGATCTCTCCCGCCACCACGGTTGTAACCTCGTCGATCCTCTTCCATAACCACCTCTCAACCACCTCCATATCCACCACTCACCACCACATAATTGCCTACTCCCATCAGATCTAGATGAGCTAGTTGGTGATGTTCACATCAAGGTTGTCCCATTCTTAGGGTTTTGGTTTAGGTTTATTTAGGTCTTAGGGTTTAGGTTTCTTTTTTAATTTATTTAGTTACTTTAGTTTAGGTTTATGGTTTGGGGTTTAGGGTTTAGGGTTTAAGGTTAGGGTTCAGAGTTTAGGGTTTAGTGTTTAGGGTTGAGGGTTTAGGGTTTAAGGTTCTAGGGTTTACGCTTTTAAGGTTTAAAGTTTAGGGTTAGGGTTTAGGGTTTAGGGTTTAGGGTTTAGAGTTTTTAAGTTTTAGGGTTTAGGATTGTAGGTTTAATGTTGTAGGTTTAGTGTTTAGGATTTAGGGTTAACTTTAGGGGTTAGGGTATAGGATTTAGGATTTAGGGTTTAGGTTTTAATTAAATAAGATTTTGGTTTACTTAATTTATAGTTATTTATTATTATTTAGTTTATTTTATTTTTTATTTTTAATTAAGTTTATTTTTATTTTTATTTAGTTTAGTTTGTTTATTTTAGGTTTATTTATTTTAGTTTAGGTTTTTTTAGTTTAGTTTATTTTTTAGGTTTAGGTTTAGGTTTATGTTTATTTTTTAGTTTAGTTTTATTTTATTTTATTTTTTTGATTTAAGTTTTATATTTTATTTTTAGGATTAAGTTTAGGTTTTTATTTTATTTTTTTAGGTTTAGGTGTTAGGTTTTTATTTCAAGTTTATTTTTAGGTTGTATTTTTTAGTTTAGGTTTAGGTTTATTTTAGTTTATTTTATTTTATTTTTATTTAGTTTAGGTTTATGTTTAGTTTATTTTAAGTCTAGGTTTAGGTTTTATTGATTTTAGTTTAGTTAATTTTACTTTAGGTTTATGTTTATTTATTTTGTTTATTTTATTTTTATTTTAGGTTTATGTTTTTTTTTAGTTTAGGGTTTAAGATTTATTTTTTATTTATTTTCAAGTTTTATTTTTAGGTTTGTTTTTTAAGTTTAGGTTTTTATTTAGTATTTATTTTATTTTATTTTAATTTTATTTTAGGTTTATTTTATTTAGGTTTTTTATTCTTAGGTTTATTTTATTTTTTTAGTTTAGTTTAGGTTATTATTTATGTTATTTTAGTTTATTTTATTTTATTTTTAGGTTTTAGTTTAGGTTTTTATTTTATTTTATTTTTTTAATTTATTTATGTTTATTTTTTATTTATTTTATTTTTAGGTTTTATTTAGTTTAGGTTTAGGTTTTTAGGTTCTTAGGGTTTAGGGTTTAGGGTTTAGGATTTTAGGGTATAGGGTTTAGGGTTAAGGTTTAGGGTTTAGGGTTTAGGGTTTAGTGTTTAGGGTTTAGGGTTTAGGGTTTAGGGTTTAGGGTTTAGGTTTAGGTTTATGGTTAGTTGTAGGGTTTAGGGATTAAGACTTAAGGTTTAGGATATAGGGTTTAGGGATTTTTTTTAAAAAAAATAAGTAAATCAATAGGTTTAGGTAAATTTAGTTTATTTATTATTTATATTAGTTTATTTTATTTTTTATTTTTATTTAAGTTTAATTTTTTTATTTAGTTTAGTTTATTTATTTTAGTTTAGGTTTTATTTTAGATTATTTTTTTAGGTTTATGTTTAGGTTTATGTTTATTTTTTAGTTTAGTTTTATTTTTTATAATTTTTTTACGGTTAGGTTTAATTTTTTATTTTTAGGTTTAGGTTTAGGTTTTTATTTTATTTTTTTAGGTTATGGTTTTAGGTTTTTATTTTAAGTTTTTTTTATATTTTTTTTTTAGTTTAGGTTTAGGTTTTTTTTTTAGTTAATTTTATTTTATTTAGTTTAGGGTTTAGGTTTAGGTTTTATTTATTTTAGTTTAGTTTATTTTAGTTTAGGTTTATGTTTATTTTATTTCATTTATTTTAGGTTTAGGTTTTTTTTTAGTTTAGGGTTTAGGTTTTATTTTTTATTTTTTTAGGTTTTATTTTTAGGTTTATTTTTTAGGTTTAGGTTTTATTTAGTTTTTATTTTATTTAGGGTTTTGTTCCACCATCCTTCAAGATCTTTGATGGCAGTGGAAACCCACGATAACACATTGCAAACTTTAGATCCTATTGCAACAGGTGGCGCAACTCCTCTTCTACCTTTTTTAGTGTCAGTGTTGCATTTGATTGGTACATCGAACTACCCAATAGTTCGGTGAAGTCTTTTGTTGAGTTGGAGACCCTCTTCATAAAAACATTTGTTGGAGCTCAATAGAGGGTGATTTTAAGCGACCTCATTATAGAGAAATAGAAGCTCAACGAGTCCCTTGTTGATTACATTCTCAGGTGGTGCAACCTGAGCATGAAATGTGAACCACAACTGTCCAAACAACATGCCATTAAGATTCTTCTCAAGAATATCCATGGCCTGGTCACCTTCATGCTTAAGGGCATTACCATCAAAATATTTGAAAAATTAATCAACAAGGAGGCTAGCCTACAAGAGGAAGCCAAATAGTTACCTTTTTCGGACTAATCATCTAGTCCCAAGATGCATAAGGTGTTTGAGAAGAAGCCGGACAATTGTGTGGTGGGGGAGTGCGACCAACTAGAGTTCAGTATGAGAGACCGAGCTTAGCGGTCCTTTGTCACCTCCTCTTCTACCACTTCTCATCATATACCACCGCACCAATGACCATTTCCACCACCTAACCTACCCAATAGTGATATGCATATCCATGGTAGCAACTTTCCACCTACTCTTGATAGATTGAATAAGCCATATTCATTCAAGAGGGAGGTAGCTAGGAAAATCTTTAAGAATATCTTAAAGCAACGACTTTTGGTTACCAAAAGAGGCTAGGGAAGTGGGCAAGAGTGATGATCTTAGCTATGCCCTACCACGCATGTTAGATCATGTCTTAGAAGTTGTATAACTTTTAAGGACTAGCTTGAGCACAGCTACAAGTTGAGAGACATAGTTATCCTTACATAATACTTATTAGAACAACCATCCAGTTCTGTTCGAGTAATCCTTAGGGATACTTTTGATCCTCTTAAGACCAAAGATGGTTAGGATATCTCCCAATCTCGAACCTCTAAGAAGATCATTTCTAAGATCAAGAAGCTTTCCTTTCGGGTGCTTGAAGTAGCTCAAACTTCCAACACTAAATAAGGTTTGCTAGTTGCAAATGACAACTCAGGGAAGGTGAGAGCCCAGCAGTAATAGCTCACCATACTTGCCCAGGATAGTCCACTAGTGTACCCATCGTCGGAGTCCAATACTCCCTCCACTGTTGTAGCTACCACCTCTTCTTCTAGCTCCTCTTCTATCGACAGGGGTGTTATATCTACAGATAAAGGCACTAAATCCTTAATACTTTACTTGATTTATATCATGTACCTCCACCAAAAGAAATTAATGAAGAAAGTTGATTCTATATATCTACTTACGGTGTGGTCTTAATTTTATTCCAATTGAAAGCTCTCTGAATCTAAATAAAAATAATTGCTCTAGTAGTTCTGATCCTTTCCTTTCTGATTCAGAGTCAGACTATCCTTCTCTGAATCAATGGTTCACCTCTTGAGATTGACTTGGAGTCAACTGACTTTGAGGATCCCATAGGAGAAGATGTAGGTATGACCGATGAGAAGATAGAACTTTCCACAAGCTCATCATTCCAAGGAGTCACTAAAGTCAACCTTGGCAGTGGCAAAGTTCTACCTCCTAGGGTAGCACTTCAGGATAAGGGTAAGCAAGTCATTGGTTTCATTGAGCAGATAGCCCCTCCATAGGATGCTCCACCCATGGATATGCTTGTGGAGGACCAAGCCAGATTTGATTACAATGTCCTAGCTCACCTTAAAAAGTTTGCAACTAAGTTAAGCATATACGATGCCCTTATCTTATCCAAAGAGATGAGGGAATCTCTAATCAAGGCCTTACTTGATCTAGAGATATGCTTAGCTCAGTTGACCACTACTAAAGAGGAGGCATGCCACTCGAAGGACATCTTAGGAGTTACATTCAGCGATGAAGACTTACACCTAGGGATGACTGAGCACAACCACCTCTTTACATTACAGTGGATGTTGGCTGATACAAGCTATCCAGAGTTTTGGTTGACCAAGGTGTATCAGTCAACATTATGAGTCTAAGAACTTTTACCTGCTTGAGGATCGACATCTCCAAACTCCAAAAAGAAATGATGATGTTGAGAGGATTCAATGGACAAAGCGAGAGGTCCTTATGGAGTTTATTTTTAGATGTATAAGGTGGCGAGGTACTTTTGAGGTGATCGGGAATAACATTGAGATATGATATACTATCTCGAAAGATAAATGCTTCACCCTACAATGGACCTAATCACATAATAAAAACTCCTAAGGCATGATGGGTCTTTAAATGTATGAGAGATTTTTTCCCTACTTTATATTGGTGAATAAAAGGGTTTCTATTAAACCAGGTTCTTAAGTTTCTTATGGAGGCAAAACTTCATAGTTAATTACATCTTAGGAAATGAAATTTCTTAAGAATACTCTTGATTAAAGTAGATAATTATCATCTCCAAAGATTTCAAGGTTAGATTATCAAAAGATTGGTTGTATCTGAAAATTCAATTGGGAAACTTCAAGGAGAAGACTTATTTTGGAAACCAAATGAAATAAGTAGGAAATGTTATTGATACTAGGAAGCATAGTGAGCATTCCAATCTATCCTATAGTTGGGCTTTATAATTTTGAAGTAGAGGAGAATTAAATGTTTCGAGTTGAAATTTAATTAGATTACTAGGGCTTATAATCCACCAACACAAGGTTGTAGGAATGCCCAAGAGGTAAGGATTTATGCTCATAGCCCAAAGAAATAGCTACCTTAGATCCTAAATCTATGGAGCTTTAGTATGAGCTAAAGCATGACCTTAATCTAAGCGACAGGTAGACATAAGGGTTTACCTCCACAAAGAGAATAAATTGTCTCTAGACTTATAAAGTGGCCATCAACAAACTCCATGATTTTAAAATCATGTAGTCCGGTCTTATGAATTGCAAGATAGTAATAGGGTAGTTATTTAATTAAAAAGAGACTAAAGTCCTAAACACACTCCCTAAGAGACTAGAGCATGAGTGGTATGAGCATATGACTTAATATATAGATGCAAAATCTTTTCAAATTTTATTTCATTTTAGATAGACCATTTTGATAGAGGCTTTAGGATTTCTTATGCCTAAATGCATGATGAAATAGGTTATGGGTCAAATCAGCTAGAAGAAGGTGTTCTCCACCATAAGGTATGCCCTCATAGGTTAAGCATTCCTTTATTGTGCAAAGATGGAGATCCTTCATGTTCAAGAGAAAGAATATGCATGCATGATGTGAAACATACAACCATATAGCTAAGGGGTTGCTAAATCTTTTAATTATGTTATTTATGCCATAGGCTTTATGATGAGGTTATGAGTTGTTTAAAATTTAGTTATGCGTGATTAGTTGGGTAGAAAAGTTATTTTTATCGTAAGAGCCTAACTGTATCTAAGCCACACATTAAAGCATCAATCATTTAAAAAACTATGAAAAGCATGATGTACTAATGCATAATGTAAACATAACATCGAATAATTATATAAACTATTGTTGACCTCATTTTTAGAATGAGCTCTCAACCCTTCCATCTTAGACATAGGGCTTCTCTTAGACTTTAAGAGTTCCTTAGTCTTAAGACACATCTAGTGAATAGGTGGACACTCAACCTAGCCCTAGAGACTTAGAAGAGTTAGCTATAGGAAGAGGTCATGCCTTAGGGGTGTTAGGAAAATTTGCCTACCCCTAGCTTGAACCACTCCTCACCCTCCTTCCTTCAAGTCAAACTCCAAATCAATCTCATTTGATTTTCTCCAAACTCAAATCAATGCCACATGATTGAAATCCATGATTGAAATCCATGATTGAAGTCCATGATTGAAATCCATGATTGAAATCCCTGATTGAAGTCCATAATTGAAATCCATGATTGAAACCCATGAATGAAATTTCAAACTCAAAAAA